>JASEVX010000019.1:3176487-3663987 GCA_031761405.1 Serripes groenlandicus
GAGAAGGAGAGAGAGAGAGACAAACAGAGACACATACATAGAGAGACACAGACATAGGGAGACACAGACATAGGGAGACACATACATAGGGAGATTGAGAAAGAGAAAGAGAGAGGGAGAGACAGACATACATACAGACAGACAGACATAGAGACAGAGATAGACAGAGGGAGAGAGAGAGAGAGATACATACATACAGACAGACAGACAGACAGACAGACATACAGACAGACAGACAGACAGACAGACAGACAGACAGACAGACAGACAGACAGTCATAGACAGAGAAAGAGAGAGAGAGAGAGATAGAGATAGAGAGAGACACACACACACACAGACATAGAGACTAAATGAGAGAGATAGACAGAGGGAGATAGAGAGAGAGAGAGAGAGATAGAGAGAGAGAGAGAGAGAGAGAGAGAGAGAGAGAGAGAGAGAGAGAGAGAGAGAGAGCGAAAGAGAGAGAGAGACAGACAGACAGACAGACAGACAGAGACAGAGACAGAGATAGAGAGACAGCGAGACAATTGAAGCGAGATAGAGACAGAGGGAGAGACAGACAGACAGGCAGACAGAGATAGTACGATTGACCGATAGTTAGACATTACACATATATATTGAACATGCATTTTGGAACTGGAAGTTTAAAAAGACTAAGAAATGTCAAATACGTCCATCAAATCTGAAGCAAATAATCGCACAATAACAAAATCGACGTGCAATTTTTTAGTTACTTCATGCTATCAAATAAATTCAAACAACTTCTTGAATTGTCATACCTGAGCATCTCGGCAGTGGCAGTGAGGGTGGGTTGACATTTTTCTAAATATCAGCAGAAAGAAAACAAAGTCACATGATAGGTCATGTGACAAATTAGAACACACTCAGTAAAAGGGAAGCAATTCAGATCGTCGCTATGTAGATTTGTTATCTCCCAAGATATGACGTTACCGCGAATAGCTATGTATCCTTGACTGCCCAGATTCAGTGACATTTATACTTTTATCTATATACTGCAGTTAACGTAGACAAATTAAGTTACAGCCAATTAACATGGCACTGTTGTGTTCAGGTATAAAGAATAAAATGCACAAACATTATGAGCAATGTTTAACATTGGAAAATATCAGAAAATAATAAAACAAAATCTCCAAACTGATAAAATTCAAACTAACATTCACAGGACATAATCTATAACCTCCAACCTAACGGAGAGGAAAACCCTTTGATACCTTAAAATGTGTCCATTGCTTGAGGGAAGTGATGTCACATTTGGGTCGTCAGTACAAGCCCATCAAATACAATGTTTTCTTTCAACAGGCTGAATTTCTAGAAGATTCATCTTTTTTTTTTTATCCAAAATTTGTTTTTTTGATCATATTGTCACGGATTAAAATATCATTAAAACATAAAATGTAGTATTTTTAAAAAGAGAATTTCAACATTGTTTTGACTAGGCTATTTAAAAATTTACAAACGATTCAAAATTAAGTTATTGACAGCAATATGTTTATACTTGAGACCACAAACAACAATGATGCCATGAAACTCTTAAAATGGTCACCGATTAAGTACCGTCACCGAAACAGGGAAATTTACGATAAATTTCTCCTTTTGTCACAATGTTTTTAAAATTCATCTGTTGCATATGCAGATTCGTTAAAATGCGTCTTAATGTGGGAAAGGGTTAAGCGACGTTTACAGTATTTCAACCCTCCGAGTTTAATGAGGATTAAAATCAAAGCGCTTAAAACACTTTGGTGTCATACATCTATGTAAGGTAAAGTGGATTTGTACATAGATGATTCACACACTAACACCAACTTACCATTTTAAGTAGATCAGATACGTGAAACAATACAGTGTTAGTTAAATAAGGTTAGTGAATAATTTCGTGACGTAATAATTAAGTACTGCTGATATGTTTAGTTTGATATTGTCCGGAGAACTATTACGAAATGAAGATATCGGCAGTAGTCTAATCCAAATGTAATACTCAAATGGTTTGGACTAGGACTAGTTAAAATCAGTGAACAGTTGTGGCGCTAACAAAAGCTTCGTTACAGTGGTCTCTATAATCAATATAAAATGAGAGGGAGTAAATAAGCTTTCACTATTGTTCCAATCGAAAAACGGATGTATTGCTTATATTATATGATGTTAATATGGGGAAAAGAAAATGCATAAACTAAATATAGAAGCAATGTTCAAGTTTGTTATTACACATGAACAAATTATTCAGGAGGTCTGATGAAGAGAAACGAATATAAATGAGCCGTTCCACGAGAAAACCAATATTATTGACTCGGCGTAATGTATCGCCGCAGATCAGCCTGAGCAGTTCATGCAGGCTAATCCGGGCCGACAATTTCCGTCTCAGGTCGACATAGGTATAGAGAAATGATTTCTGGAACAGACAATCTACAGGAGGCGAAAAGTGTCTGTCCGGGTTAGCCTGTGCGGCATGCTTATGCTGGTCTAGGTCGATACTTTACGCAGAGTTCATACTGTTGGTTTTTTTCATGGAACGGCTCAAATGATATTATGTTCTAGACTCGTTCACAAACGTAGTAGTCGTGGTGTTCAAACAACGTATCGCGTCAGTGGTCCCTGTTATAGATAGATAAAACACAACTCCAAGATTTGTTGTTAATCACGCGGATCAGCTGCCTAGGTCATGACAATGAAAACAGACACGCACTGTGATAATGCCATTTTATTTTGTCTAAACTCGTTCACAAACGTAACCTACATGGTGTTCGCACCACGTGTCATGCCAGTTGTCTCTGTTATATATGTAGACACAGTCTTCATCTTTACTTTTGTACACGTTAGTCGGTTGTCTGGGACTGGTCCCACAGTCTTCATCTTTACTTTTGTACACGTTAGTCGGTTGTCTGGGACTGGTCCCACAGTCTTCATCTTTACTTTTGTACACGTTAGTCGGTTGTCTGGGATTGGTCCCACAGTCTTCATCTTTACTTTTGTACACGTTAGTCGGTTGTCTGGGACTGGTCCCACAGTCTTCATCTTTACTTTTGTACACGTTAGTCGGTTGTCTGGGACTGGTCCCACAGTCTTCATCTTTACTTTTGTACACGTTAGTCGGTTGTCTGGGACTGGTCCCAAAGTCTTCATCTTTACTTTTGTACACGTTAGTCGGTTGTCTGGGATTGGTCCCACAGTCTTCATCTTTACTTTTGTACACGTTAGTCGGTTGTCTGGGACTGGTCCCACAGTCTTCATCTTTACTTTTGTACACGTTAGTCGGTTGTCTGGGACTGGTCCCACAGTCTTCATCTTTACTTTTGTACACGTTAGTCGGTTGTCTGGGACTGGTTCCCCAGTCTTCGGCGCTCAGTGCTTCTCCGGTCAGCCAGTAATACTGGTTGTTGTTGCCTTTATCCCACAAGCCGAATCAGTATTGCTTGTGAACTGTAACAGAAATCAATAAAACATTATCCCGTTTTCTTTGTTTGTTTTATTGGGGTTTTACACCGTTTTCAACATTATTTAAGTTATATCACAGCGACAGTTCACTTATTCATGATCCCTGGGTAAACAAACCCGTTCTAGGCTCGGAAAGAGGCTTGCTAAAGGGCACTCAACCGTGACCGTCGTGCCGTCAATGGGGATCGAACCCGGGACGCCCTCTTTCGAATCCCCGACGCTAACCACTCGATCATGGTGGATTCCTACATTCCTACTGCTTTTACTGGAACCCTTGTGTATCGACTAGCATCTTTGCCAGCCAATTGCGATTTATCAATTACATTCCCATAGCCAACGAGATTTATTGGTATGCGAAAATACGAAGAAGACTTAGCTAGCGAAGATGATCGACTACCTACGTTTAACATTACTAGACCATTTTGACCGGTTCCTGACCTTCGGGCAAAGAAATACAAATTATGAAGTATGTGTGGGCTATTACTGCGTCTTTAATGTCGATCATTTAAAGTTATACTGGTTCATATCAAGTTTGGCTAATCTAAAGGTGTTTAATCAAACCATGCCTTCTGGTCTGTACAACATATAGTCGGACAGTGAATGTTCTGGTAAGACTATGCGCATGATGCATTAAGACCTTAATTTGCCATACGCGACTCATATTTTGGCGTGTTACTCACTACACCAAAGGTACGTTTAAACTATTTCAGCGCCGAATTGTTTAAAATAGACTCTTCCATGTTAAACATCGGGCGTCTCCATTTCTCATGTAAAAACAGATTTGGACTATTTTGATAACTAAAAGGTAAACAATGCAGATTTCAGGTGAGACAGCTCTGAATCTGTATTGTTTGCAAAAACCTTAATATTGCCTTTGGCGCTGAAAGAGTTAAAACAAATATTAAAATACATTTGCTTGATAAAAATACACATATTTGTATGACGAACTCAATAAGTGAAAGGGTATGCAATGGCCTGATTAGTTTAATCGCTAGAGTACGAGGTCTTAGGTTCGAGCATGGGACTGGTTGCATTTGTTTCTCTCCTTCCATGTACAAATAACAGGACCCGTTTAATTGTACCGATTAATAATCAATCTATAGTTTAGCATGAAACCATACCGATTAAGTGAAATAACATTTTCTATAATTAGACGCACAGGTGCCAATCTTGTTTAAAATAAGATTAGTTATTAGATTATGGGGGTAATGGGATTCGTCGAATGAATATCCTTGTAATTGTCGTTACAAAAGTCTGTGTCACAGCATTTACCGCCTTGTATAGTTTCTAGTGCGGTACATGCCTGTTAATACATATTCAATGATATTAAAAGGTACGTGATATTTTGTTTAATTATCATGCAACGTGAATTATCATGCAACGTGCATGATATTGTGTTTTTGCAGGAGATGCACATTATTTAAAAATTCCGGCAAGCTTATATTGTCACTCCGAAATTAATAGTGTCACTAGAGATGATTTTAACTCTGACAGATGAAAACAGATAATAAACGAATGATTCACAGTATATCGGTGATAGCATTATAATAATGGTCAGATAGAAGCAATTCATTTTCTATAGGCGATCATTATAGCGTTTTGGTATATGGCTCTTTCACAATAGCCGATACAACCCAGAAACCTATATTCAATTAAAGTTCATAATTAAAACTACCAGAAAAACATAAAAAACTCACATGTCATCCTCTTTCTTTTGTTTAGCTATTACGTCAAATCAAAGTTCACCAATATCCCGCAGTGAATTTTACTTTCAATTTTAGAAAATACATGTTGTTCCGAAAATGGCTCTTAAGCTGTCAATAAAGCTGAAAGCATACAATGTATTGATTACAAATCAGTCAGAGCGTATTCAACTTTATTAAAAAGACATTCAACTTTCAACCACATCAGTATTGTCCAATGGGAGACCACTTCAGTATTATGCATTCATCTGGCGCTCCAATCCGAATTGCTACCCTTTGACCTTAAGCAGTTTAAACTCAAATATTTGAAATAAAATCTTACTATAGTAGCCTCACACTCCGAGGCGTACACTTTTCAGGGCGTCCGGGCACGTTACGAAGGTCAGTCCGAAGACGTGTCAGACATTGCTGGAAAGAAATGACACACGTCAAGCGACATATAGAGTCGAGTAGCATTTACACGAAGTGAAGACTTACACGTCTCTGTGCTTTCGATTCGCAATTACCGTCTTAGTGGGTACTTGTAGTTTTACACTGGATTCGACTTGAAGCTTAACTCTTTCAGCACCGAATTGTTTTAAGTAGACTCGTCTATGTTTAAAATTGATCGTCTACAATTCTTATGTAATATGAGTTTAACAATATTTGGATAACTAATAGGCACATAATGCTCATTTCAGGTGAGACAACTCGTTACGAGCAGACTCATCTGAATCTGTATTGTTTGCAAAAACATCAATATTGCCATTGACGCTGAAAGAGTTAAAGCTGGTGAAGTTCATCTCCTGCAAAAGTGAGTTATATACAATCTTTATTTTCATGAATATTGAAGGTTACAAGAATACAACATAAATGAAATTAAACAGAAAAATTAAGACTGATAAAAGAAATAACCATATTTATATACATGCAGGTGTCACACACCCAACCTGTTATGAGGGAGGCTGCGCCACAGAGTAGTGGTTGGGGAATAAGCAGAATGATCTCCAGACAGAACTCTTTGAATGCGTGCTTAAATATTGGTCAATATGATCACGTATTAAAAAAATAAGGAAATTCAAACAATGCTTTCAAACACGTTCCATATTAATTATTTTCATATACAAACGTTTTACTGCGGATATTGTTTTACTCCTTTTCCCCTCCGGACACATTTTGAATAACTTGCAACAGATGAATGATAACGGGCAACTTTGCCTTGCATCTAGGGAAAAATATATAATATATAAAACCTTTCTGGAAGAAGAGCAAGTGAGTAACGATAAGCAATTTCTCCTCTTGTCGCGATGTTTTCCAATTTTTGCACACGGAGCAATTGCTGACATTGAGCAATTCCTCCTTTTCAAAACGATGCTTTGAAACATGAATAAAGTTTTTTCTATAATCTAGATAACAAAAACATTTGCCTACAGCTATTATTTTAACCTTTGCCCCTTTTAGACACATTTTGACTAACCTTAACAGATTAATGATAATCAGCAAGTTTGTCTTTTTCCACAATGTTTTCATCCCTATTCAAAATTATATATTCATTAATTCAGTTCAATAGTTTAGCCTTAGTTCAATATTGTTTGCTGTAGATTTAGTCTATGTGGTCAAGGGATAGGAAGACGTTCAACATAGCATGCCATGTAAACTTTTTATTACATAATTTGTCCAAAGAGAAAACATCCTACTGTTACATGCCATGACAGAATGGTACTAACGGTCTCACAACTACTGGGGAATTGTTGGTAAAAGAGGGCGCGTTTTTGTGTTGAATATTCTAATATGTCGCTGGAAAAGATATTTTTCCATCATTCCGTCTGTCTGTCTGTTAGTATGTCGACCAAACTAGGAACTATAATGTCAATCTACAAATTAGAGATTAGTTAATTTCAACATACACACGATTTATAACCATACGGTCAATATTTATTTGAGGCGCTTCTAGCCATTTTGGGACTTACATTATAATGTATTTGCATTTGCATAAATTTAAGACCTAACGTCCGTCAACATGTAATCTGAAATATAGTCTAAATATGATTTTGTTAATTAACCTTGTAGGTCTCGTTTCGGAGATTCAATTGAACCGCTAGATGCGGCTTATATGTGATAACAAAAACATTACACATACCATAACATGTTAACCCTTCCTAAACACAGATGTGTTTTGACGCATCAAACCAGTCTTCTGTAATCAATACTATGTGTTGTCTTTGTCTTCTGTAAAGCTTGGAGGCATTATCCGGGGTCCGGCCGGATGTCTGTCTGAGTGTGTATTCGTCCGTTCGTCACGGTTTGCATTTATTGGTCAAAACGTTGTTTATGTTTGTCAGATTAATTTCAAAATGGTCACACTTATACCGTGTGATCAGAAGAACGGCTAGGTACAAAGCTCTGGTTTGCTTATATAAATTATCTCCATTTTTCCTTATTTGAGAAATTTCTATTGTATCCATTTCAAACTTGATTTGTAACTTATGACCTACAGAAGTGCAGTAAATAACCATACATTTAGCATGCTGTGTTTGGAGTGTGTATATTGTTTTGTCCTTTCATGTTCTCACTTATTATATGGCTTTCGCAGGCAACACATGCGCTCCGTGAAATGCTCTTGTTCGTTAATCAGTGCTTCCCCAAGCTTTGTGCTTTGTCCGGAGCGACTGGCTGACTGTCCGTCTTTTTGTTCATCGATCCGATCTTCTGTCCGTTACGATTTGCATTAATGGGTCAACACAAGGAACATAACTCTAGCATGCTTTCGATTGTCTGTCATTTATCAGCCTGATTCCAATATACAGTGTGGATCTTTAGTGTTCTCTGAACGGAAATACTATACTAAATGGTCGCTGCTGGGTTGTTTGTCAATTTTGTGTCCTTCGTGATTTTTTTTGTTTATACAAGAAAAAGGTCAAACTTTAATAAATTAGGTATTGATTATTCTGTGTTGTTGCAAACATTTTTGATTTGTTTTGTTTAAAGGTTGCTGATTCATTGTTTCAACAATGCTTGTCCATATTAAATATGCTATATATTTTTCACCTTACATATGCCCCTATACCATCAGTGCTTTCAGTGCTTTGATTAAACAAGCACCAGTGCTTGATGTGTACGGACAATCTGAATGCACGCAATTTGCAAGACCATAATTATGAAGTGTTCCTTTCCAAACAATACTGCAACATGACCAAGGCCTGCTTAGAAACGCAAGTCTTGTTATTTTGTAAGGTGTCTACGCTGCATTTAACATGTCTTCAGTTACATCACAGCGTTTCCTTGGTAGGTTAACAGTTCGACTGGTCCATTGGTCCTAAAAGTACCGAGTCAGTCGTAATGCTAACGTTACAAAACTGAGCGCTTTGGAGGAAAAATGTTTAGTACCATATTTAAAGTATGGTATGGCCCGGCCGGTCATCGAACCCGCGACACGCAATATATGCGGCGGACGCACCACCGAGGCGATCATGAAAGGTAAGTACAATAGTTTCTAACACAATTACTGAAGTTAGTCACCGGCCTCCGAAACTGCACGACCAGTGAAATTAAAGCTCACCTCGTGTCTTAACAATACGGCCACTGAATATCTGAGCGATGCACTTGGAACAAATGGTGTTACACATCTGACTGTACATTTGTGGAACATGGTTCAAACGGTTTTTACAAATCGAACCGTACATTTGTGGAACATGTTTCAAATGTTTTCCTCTTTTGAAATACTCTATAACTGATTGGAGAACAGTGCATACCCAGAATGCGATGTTTTGAAACACACTGGAAGTAAAATTCCCTTTTCCAACAACGTTGTTGTCGAAATCTAAATGTTTCTTTCATTTTCCTAGGTATAACAAGTTTTCCTCAGACACTTTCAGGAATAAATATTCAAAAATATAATATAGGGTAAACGTCTATGAGCCGTTCAGCGGGAAAACCAACATTATGGTCTCTGCGTAATGTATCGATCCAGATCAGTCCTCGCGTTCCGCACAGGCTAATCCGGGCCGACACATTGCGTCTTAGGGAGAAGAGGTATAGAGTAATGATTCCTGAAACAGAAAATCCACAGGAGGCGAAAAGTGTCTGTCCAGGTTAGCATGCTCGGCATGCTTAGGCTGATCCGGGTCAATATTTTACGTACTTTTGGTTTTCTCTTGGGACGGCTCATACAAAAAAACATGTATAAACCCTATGCCTACCTGGCTTGACGTACACAGGTAGAAGTATGGCAATGAGAAACCGGAACATTTTCAGTGTTATAGTCGAACGAAACGAATATCTGATCGGTTCACAATACCCACTAACTATTTAATATAGATTGAATAGCTGTATATAATGGTAAGTGAATTTGTCTTTATCTACAAATTATCTTTGATTGCCTAACTAATCCTTATGTTGTGGGAACTCGATATATTTGCGTCAGTGAGAGGGTTATCTTGAATGCCTAAAACATAGGGTTTAAGAACCAAGTACGGATAGGAACATTAACAGAAACCTTATCTACAGGTCTTGTTCTTCATAATAAATTTATCTTTCAAAATGATCGTTTGCAGTTTTTAGTAAAGACGACGAAGAGCTAGATTTGTGACAGGATTAAGAAAACACTGACCTTAGCGTTGGTTTTGTGATTGAAAATGTCGGTAAAACAGAGGGCCTGTGGGGTCGTCAGCTCGTAGTTGATTAATTATTTCCGATGATTGATAAAGGGCTAATTGGTTTTTATGGGAAGGTTTAGTTTAAACTTATTGTATTACCAAATACAATTATTTAACATTATACATTGTACAGGTGTATCATATACTATTATAGGCAAACGGGTCTGGCCACAAGTTCTCACAACATTAGATCCGGCAATTTCCCTAGGAAAGTCGCGAGTTGCCCGGGGGTACTACTGCTAGAAAGCCAGGAAACAATCGTTTGCTGAATTGGCCAGCGTGATATAACTTTTAAAAAAGCGTAACATTTCAATCAATCAATCAATCACTTTTCTGTACAAATATAAGAACATGTATCATCAGTTGCTCAATATCAAACATGTCTGTTGAAAACTCTATGAAAAAAAGACTGATTTATTGTGACGTTTGACACATCTTCAACAGGTAACTTGAAAACAATCTGAGCAAAGGAAAACGTGTCCCCTGTCTCAAAATAGTACTTCTGAAATCCAATGGTAACATTTTCCCTTCAGACGTTTTCAAAGTAGATGACTCTAGAAATAGAGCATGTGTATCAGGTACAAATGTAAGTGATTTTTAAAAGTACAACAGCACTAGTATCACAACGTAATGTCAACACGCTGGTTGTATACAACACTGTTGCAACTACATTTTGTTACGAGAGGTAGTTACAACTGTTTTGAGTGGATCGATCGATTAGTAGAAAGTATGACTCTTTGCAAGATATAGAAATCGTGTCATGACAAGAGAGGGTTTGACTGGTCGATAATTATGCATGGATATACTTTTGAGACGAATTTACTGCCAATATAAACGACTAAAACAACTGGTAATACGACTACAAACACACATATGTTTCGTCCGTGATGTTGGTCGATCGCATATAAGAATGCATCAGAAGAAAAACAGCCTCACCAGGAGATTAACGATCGCTGATGACTGACATCTGCCTTCGTCATTGTGTTGTCCCAAAAGGGTCTACATCATTTGATTTTCAAGTTGTATCAGTCGGTTACCGACACAAGGTTTAAGTATGTCATTCTATCTAAATCGTTAGTTTTCTAAACCCATGACGGTGATTTCTCTCGTTGCACATATAATTCAGCCGTCCCGCGAGAAAACCAACATTGTGGACTCTGTGTAAAGTATCGATCCGGATCAGCCTAAGCATGACGCGCAGGCTTACCCGGAAACACACTTTTCGCCTCCTGTGGATTTTCTGTTTCAGGAATCACTACTCTATACATCTTTCCCCCTAAGACGGAATGTGTCGGCCGGATCAGTCTGCGCGGACAGCGCAGGCTGATCTGGTCGATACATTATGCAGATGATATGAGCCGTACCGCGAGAAAACCAACATTGTGGACTCTGTGTAAAGTATCGACCCGGATCAGCCTAAGCATGCCGCGCAGGCTTACCCGGAAACACACTTTTCGCCTCCTGTGGATTTTCTGTTTCAGGAATCACTACTCTATACATCTTTCCCCCTAAGACGGAATGTGTCGGCCGGATCAGTCTGCGCGGACAGCGCAGGCTGATCTGGTCGATACATTACGCAGATGATATGAGCCGTACCGCGAGAAAACCAACCTGTGGACTCTGCGTTAAGTATAGACCCGGATCAGCCTATACTTATATCCCCATGTGACGGAATATGTCGGCCCGGATCAATATGCGCGGATTGCGCAGGCTGATCTGGATCGATACATTATACAGACACCATAATGTGGGTTTTCTCGCGTAACGGCTCGTATGGCGTTGCTGTGTACATTGAGTTTCATTGTGACGTCATGTTTTATAAATAAACAGCAGCCAATCGTGATTGATGCGCGGAAAAAAATAGTTCTCAAACATAACATAATACAACACAAAAAATAGCTATCTTCATGAATGTTGTATTCTCACAAATGAGAAATTTATCGACGATATATGCTGTTTTTATCGATTGAAGTTGGAATTTACAGCGACGCTTGCTAAAAAAAGTAGTCCCGGCTAGCAGGTGCGCGCCAGCTTATCACGTGATTACTGAATTGCCACAACATATGTTCTTGTTTAGTTTAAACTTATTTATTTTACATCGATTGCGAAACAAGCCTTTGGCTTAGATTAATCACTCTTGATGTCTGCTTCCTGGAGACTTAACCAGTACTCGCGCCGTTTGTGTGGACAAATCCCAAAGTCAGGACCCGCTCATCACGGGACTCGAACCAGGGACCTTTGATACGAGAGGCCGACGCTCTACCTCTGCACCACTGTCTTCCACACATGTTCTTGTTGCATAGGGGAACATTCAGTCTGTCTAACCAGAGCCTTCCCTGTCCGTATATTTGACAATAACAGTCATTCATGTAAGCACGTTACTGATCAATCTAGTGGTTTTACGCCTTGAGATACACATTATGTGTGGTGGTCACTGACAAGCAACGGAGTTTAACACATCTGTCATCAGAAAAGTTAGCCATATGTCTATAGACAGTCTTAACTGGGTCTCCAATTTCTGCGTGCATGTATAATACAATGTTATGTTTCTGTCAAAAAGGTTAGAACTGTTTCCGCATAAATTTCATAAATTGTTGAGCCGTTCCCCGAGAAAACCAATATGATGACCTCTGCGTAATGTATCGAACCAGATCAGCCTGTGCAGTCCACGCAGGCTAATCCGGGCTGGGATATAGAGGTATAGTGTAATGATTCTGAAACAGAAAATCCACAGGAGGCGAAAAGTGTCTGCCCGATTTGCCTGCGAGGCATGCTTAGGCTAATCCAGGTCGAGGCTTTACGCAGAGTCCACAATGTTTTTTTTTATCGGGACGGTATATATGTAAAACTGAAAACATAGTATGTCTAAGTTACATATCATTGTGTCTAACTGGTATGTCATTGTGTATGAGCGACATTTTATAATATCTATATGACATGTTGGTATGTCTAACTGACATGTTATCATGTCTTATCGACATGTTGTAATGTCAAACGACAATTCTATTACTATGTCTAACTATCATGGTAAAAGTCTAATCAGTCAATTGTAAGTCAAATTATGTTATTGTACCCAGTTGACATGGTAGTAAGTCTAGTTGACATGGCAGTATCCATTTTAGACGTATCCCTGGTTACGCGTAGTAACATGACATATCACAACATAAGACATATACGGCGTACCCTACATCTGAATGTGGGAATGCAAATAACCGCTTACACAAAAATGACGTTAAAGGGCAATCAGGTGTAAACGCATCTAAGGTAAAAATGTTTTAATCTGGAGCAGTCATAGTTGGATTGTATTCCATAATTAGAAAACAAAATGGAAAGGAGCAGTCCAAATGACATGTCTTCAGGAGTGTCTCCCTTTCCATATTGTTTCAAAAGTCGTCTACTGCAGTGGGTGTCAGAAATAGTTGATCACGGGAAGGATCGAAACAAGAAGCTCAAGATGAAACAACCATATTTATTTACTCATCCTTCAACTACAAAGTTATCAACCCAATTTAATAATACGATTATATTTTTTTTATATAAATCAATTTTAAAAATATCAGTGTATATTATGTGTATCATGTGTTTCCTCCTTAAACTACCCGATCCCGATTAAATAATAACATTATGGCTTTTACGTAATGTATCGACCCAGATCAGCCTGCGCAGTCCGCTCAGACTCATGCAGGCCGACACATTCCGTCCCAGCGAGATAGAAGTAAGTATAAAGTAATGATTCCTGGAACAGAAAATTCACAGGAGGCGAAAAGCCTATATCCATATATTTTTTATGGAATAGTTTGCCACAATCAATACGTAATACTCCAAGCCTTAATACATTTAAAGACAAAATTAAGGATTATCTATTAAATCATGCTAACTTAACTAAAAATGACATTGTTTTTGTTCTTTAAAAAGTTACTTGAGTGTTGTATATAAATGACGTAATTGTATGCATTTTGCTTCATGCTCATAATAGCATAGTTGTTGTATTCATGTTTGTATGTTACTTTTCCATTTGATGTATCTGAGGGCCTCAGGGAAGATTAGTGTATACTAACTGTGTTTACCCTCGTAAAATAAAGTATTATTATTATTATTATTATTATTATTATATCCGGGTAAGCCTGCTCGGCAAGCTTAGGCTTATCCGGATCGATACTTCACGCAGAGACCACAATGTTGGGTTTATTTCGCGGGACGACTCATATGTCTAATGGGATGTCGAGAGAGATTTAACACAACACTAATGTTTCTAAAACCAACAATTTGTTCACCAATGCAACTTGAAATGATGCCAAGTCGGAGAGTCTAACGCCATCCATATGTATTTTAGCAAAGTTTGAAGATCATAATTGGTAGAGTCCACTTATGTAACTACAAATAAACATGCCTAAGGTGAGACAAGTATCAAACATCATTAAAGGACTACTATTTTGGGAACCAATCATGACTAATCCTGAATCCTCTATGCAAACAGTAATGCTCTGGCTCCCATTCTCTCTAGTATACCTGTAATATTCATTAAGGAACAGATATCTGTCTTGTCCGTGCAAATACGCCGGGGATGTGTAGGATTTTATCTCGAACTCACTGGCTTGTAATTCAACTTGGTTACAAAATAGAAGCTTACTAAGAGTGAATGTTAACGATGCAAGGGCCCCATCGCGGTCTTGAACGAAATCGTAATACAATACGTCCCATACAGGCATAACAAAGTCCGTATCATTGAAGTCTTCATAAAACGTTTCAGCCCATCTTGGTACCCTCTTTCCGTACGTTTGACTTGTTATGTTACTATCAATAACCATTCCGTCGTGCGAACAGATATGCTGGTCGAACGGTATTTTCACGCCAACATCAAGTATCCACGGTTTAGACATTGTATACATCACACCCTGCACCAACTTATCGGGGTCTACTCCCATGTTTGTCTGTAGCTTCAATTTTACAAAAGCCTCCGTTCTGTTTACAACGCCTTTGTCTACGCGAACTCCAATGCTGACAAGCGTCCAGTCCCTTTGCCATGGCGAAAATCTTTCAAAGAGAGATAAGGCTTCAGCACCTGCTTGATTGGCTGTTCGCAGTTCTTTAACAACTTCTGATGATACGAGGTTCAGGTACAAATGCAATATATTCGCATAAAACAAAGTCATTGGATACCGGCACTTACCATCAGAGTATCGCATTTGTAAAGTCGGACAAAACACTTCACGACAGTCGTCTTCCTGCAAAAGAAAAGAGATTGAATATTGTTTGGCTCTTCAAATATCATCCTCGGTACCCAGGCTATACATAAAAAAAGATGATACCCTGGGCAAATTGGCTAGCGAAACTTCGTTAAGCATGCACCACGATTTCCTCCGTAACTACACTGTAATGTTCGTATCGCATGAGGTTTGGGTCATGCAGCCAATCAAGCGGCTGCATTTCACCTCATAAATTATTCATGAGTAAGAGTTTTTTTACAGCCAATTGGCCCAGGGTATCATATATTTTATGAATAACATGGGTGCCGAGGATGTTCAAATATGTGCTGCCTATGAGTGGCGTTTGTAGTGTTTAGAATATGTCATTTCTGAAATTTGCGTTTTTAGTGTTATAAAAAGGTGATTTCTAAAATTGGCGGAACTCACAAGTGCGCACATATGTTTTGACGGTTACAATTATGGTCAACACTTGGTGAAATGAGTTCGGTTGCAAAATACTTCCCACTTGAGCCCGACTAAAACAAATGCACCATTATCGAATAGCATTGATTCTAACCGTAATGTCAAAAGAAGTTTTAAAACTATTATCTAGCTTATGACGTCATCGGTATTACCAACAGCTCCTTTGGATTTAACACAGAGTTCAATATAACATTTTTCAATTAACCGCATCAAGATTGCGAGCAAACTGATCTGTCATTGTCTATATTAAGATGCATATCTTTACCAATCATTAACTTTTCTATTTGAATGGTTTACATCTTTGTTCATAGGCATAACATTAAGATAATGCATTGCTTCTCTTAGGAGATATATAAGTGTTAGAAGTCATTTCCTTCACGAGTCTTATATATGTTCACGAAAATGCAGAGTGTTGTCTTAAGTTGAGCGGAACGTTTATATAACTCTTTGTCGAACATTAATTGGTAGATCACGGATTTTCGAAAGGTGATGCAACTTTGAATTTCAAGGTCAAGACAGTTGACATGAAGCAGAATATTTTTATCCTGATTAGTAATATAAACAAATGTATGTGACACTTACAATAGATGATCAACACAAAACAATACAATTCAATAACTTTATTTGTAATCATAGGACTCCTGCTCGAAAAACAATAGCTATCTCCAAGATTATAAAAGACACTTTGATTCTTTTAACCTGTTGGAAAGATATCAAAGGAACCAGGTGACAAATTAGAAACATTCCTGAGTCTAACTTTTACGTACATTATGTATACAATGTGGCACTAAATGGGATTCCGTGGTCTCATAAATTATGTTATATACATACCGAATTGTCGTTACTGGGTTGGCATGCTAATGGCAGTGTATCTTTCTTTGTGAATTCTTGAATCTTAGAATCGGCGTAATCATCATTCAATAACAATGCAAGTGATTGCCCCGCTCCTCGAAGATCGTCATCGTTGTTCTTGTATTCAGTACATTTAAGTGAATCGTAATATCTTGACGTGTAAAGGTTACACAGAGCACAGAACACGTTCTTGAACGGATGTTTTATAGAACCTAAATAGAGAGATCTCGGACCCTGCTCACATGCCTGCACTATCTGTTGTCGTGACATGTTGATATTGCTAGGTATATAGAATTTGCCAGCAAATGCTGTACTGCATACATCTTTTTCGTTGAAACATACATTGCCATAACTCCGACTCTCTCTGAGCGGGGCTTTAAACAAGATTTCGACATCTTTTGATTTGTACGTTTGGTGTATCTTTAGCATATTTTCATATCCTTGATGGCCAGAATATAAAATATACGTCTTCCATTTCACCGTATCATTTGCGCCATGACACCGAGCACAATTCACATTTTTAAAACTGATTTGTTTTTCATGCGAATAGACAGGATAAAAGTTGCCCCATGGGGCTACTATGTCATCAGGACTACACGAATGGGGAAGGTCCTCCAGCCAGGTCTTCTCCACACATCCTTCTTGTGGTGCGTCCGCAACATATTTGTACTTAATTGGCTCAGGTTCTGTGTAGCCTATCTGGGGATGAATACATTCAGTATACCTTTCCATGTTTTCTCTCCTGGAGTTGTCAGTACAATCTGCTTTACATTCGCATCCTAAAAATAAAAATCATATTAAATAGGAATGAACAAAATCATTTTTACGTTAATCAACTTGAGTATATGTGATATGTGTAGAACAATATCAGTTTGCGCAGTCACCAATACTATCTGATTTAAATGCATACTCTAAAGCAGAGGTTTCTTCAAAGCTTCTACGATTGATTCACGACCAAAACAGCCTAAATAAGCGTCATGCTCTCTGCTGAATCGTATTTAATTGATGAACTGTAATCATATGTATTTGTAAATTAGAATGTCCCACCAAATTTGCAGCAGGCGACTTCGAAATCATCTTGGCAGAAATGTAGAAATCTCTATAAAGGAATGCATAGATTATTTGTCACAATGTTTTCAAGAGTCGGCTTCTGTAGTGGAGTCGGAAACGTCTATATTTTGGGAATTGGTTTAAGTAACATTAACGAACGTTATCAGAAGACATTAGCATGTACACTGATGCTGTTCAGTTTTGGTCCGCAATGTTCTCTACTCATTTAATAACTTCTCCATAATAAGTTGAAAGCGGCATCAATCACCAAACAATCAATCAATCAAACAATCAATTAATCAATACATCAATCTCCATAATAATGATAGACCAAGTCAAAAGCAAAGATGGCAATGTTAAATTCATGAATTCAGTAGTGTAAGGGGTAAATACAATAATGTGAGGGCAATATTAGCGGGGAAACATGCAGGGTTCATATTTCAATACAGGGCTCAATTCCACCAAACTTTTTTAGTGATAAGTAGTACTTTAATAGCATATTTCATCATTAATATTTCCCAAATAAAAGGCCAAAATATTTAAATTCTTTACAAGTATTGTTATTGAGCAGGATAATAATTTATGTCAACTTAATCATTTACTTAAAGATATTCCACCAATAATATTTTTACCGAATATTAAGGAAACACTAATGATGAAATATGCGATTTAGTATTTCAAAAATACCTATCACTACGTAAGGTTGTGGATATTGGATCCGGATGTATTTTTTTACATGAGCCGTCCCGCGAGAAAACCAACATTGTCGATTCCGCGTAAAGTATGGACCCGGATCAGCCTAAACATGCCGCACAGGCTAATCCGGACAGACACCTTTCGCCTCCTGTGGATTTTCTGTTTAAGGAGTCATTACACTATACCTCTATGCCCCTGGGACGGAGTGTGTCGTCCCGGATTAGCCTGCGCGGACTGCGCATGCTGATCTAGGTCGATACATTACGCAGAGGCCATCATGTTGTTTTTCTCGCGGGGTGGCTCACATATTGATTGTCTTTCAATGTCGTGTCTTGATATCTCATATAGACGATACAAGTCAATCTAGAAGATCTGAGTTCGAATCTCGACAAAGGCATTACATCATTCGTCCTCCACCAAGGAGCTTACTACATTTATAAGTATATGTGGTAAGGCAGTTTGTTAAAAAATGTGATGTGCTGTGCTAAGAGCAATCAAGGGAAAACATTTGTGTTTTAACTGATCGCTCGTGATTTAACTGAAATACTGTTGAAAGTTGTATCACCTTTAATTGATCAAAACAAATTCAAAATAGTATTGGATAATAAATTGATATTAATTATTAAATGGTTTACATAAGATAACCTTGATAAAGTCTAGGAAATATTAAAGGCATAATTATATCAAAAGTAATAATACCAAATTAGGCGGCGCTCAGGAAAATCAAACTTAGCGTATTTAAGACAACAATAGCTGATAAAAAACATTTGTTTGATAATGTCTAATTGTGAATCTAGCAATATGACGTATAGCCAAATAGTACAGTGTCAGATCAAGATGAGCAGACGCACATGTAGATCTGGATTTTCACTGGTCGGTAATAACCACCTAAGAGTTTTCTTAGGCCACAGCTCATTATTGCTAAAGTTCCTCCATTAATGATGATGATTATATTAAACAAAGACAATAGTGATAATACTAAACAAAGACAATAGTGATAAAGCGTACCTTTACAGCATGAATTTTTAGCGCGGCTCTGTCCCTCACGATCTGCATTGTAAAACTCGTCACAGCTGCTTGTTGTTTCACACAAAATGTTGATGTAAGGCAGAACATCTGTCCAGTTTAATTGTGTTAAATTGCTTTTAGAATAAAGAAACAGACAGGTGGTCAAAACAACTATATGTAACGTTATTTTCATTGCGATATAGTTGGTATTCACACCAAATAATTTCGAAAAGATAAACCACGATAATGAATGTGTGCTACATAAACAGGTCCTTTTATATGAGACGATCAACAAGAAAACCAACATTGTTGACTCGACGATAAATATCGACCCGGATCATCCTAAGCATACCGCGCAGGCTAACCCGGACCGACACTTTTTCGCCTACTGTGGATTTTCTGTTTCATGAATCATTACTCTATCCCCCTGAGACGGAATATGTCGGCCCGGATTAACCTGCGCTGACTGATCTGGATCGATGCATTACGCAGAGTACATAATGTTGTTTTTCTCGTGGAACGGCTCATATATACGAGGGTTGATACAAAAATAGTAGGTATTTTGTTATAATTCCAACAGATAAATTTCTAAAAAAATAAACTCTCTTTTTTTAAAACCTCACATTTCTCTGAATCACATGACAAACATTTGAATAATTGGTTGAAAATTAAAAATTATATCATATTATTAATATTGAGAATATTGTAGTGACGATCCACGATAGAAACGTCATTCCGACGTCGCATTTTGATGAGAAAAATCGTTAACGATGTCTTTGTGATAGATTTATGTACGTACGATTTGCACCTATTTATCCTATATTAAATGCCTTTAGTTTGTTTTATTGGGAATTAACGTCGCTTTCAACATTATTCCAGTCATATCGCGTCGACAGTTCACATATTCATGATCCCAATGTAAACAAACCAGTACTAGGCAAGCAAATGTGTCTTGTCCAAGAGCACTCCACCATGACCGTCGTGCCGCGACTTAATGTATCGATCCAGATCAGCATGCACAGTCCGCACAGACTGATACTGGCCGACTAATTCCGTCTCGTGGGGATAAAGTTATTGAGTAATTAATCCTTAAACAGTAAATCCACAGGAGGCGAAAAGGGTCAGTCCGGGTAAGCCTGCGCGGCATGCTAAGGCTAATCCGGATCGATACTTTACGCAGTGTCAACAATGTTGGTTTTGTCGTGGGACGACTTAAATAGTTTTTTTTTTGTATATATACTTCGCTTTTGGGCGCATGACCTCTGGTCAATGAGGGACATTAATGATAATTATATTATCTCCCTTGTCAGATAAAGACCAAGGAAGACCAAATAGTTGGTATGTCCTTTTAGTTGGAATCCTTTGTCTTTATCTCTATTTCGCAATGAGATATTGCAATTACTCTGTACACTTTAATCATAAATGTGTTAATTAAAGTGATGATTCAAAAGAGAAAATTTACATAGCAGTGTTTAGAGAAAACAAATGTGGAATTACTAATCAATCTAATAACAGTTGGCCAAGAAAATGGAATTATAAGTGCACCATCCAGTGCAAAGAAACCAATGATAAAAACAGCGGAAACCAAATGATAGGACCTAGCTAGATGTAGAGAGAATTAAAGGGAGATAACTGACCGATGTCTCCAATTACAAAGAAGTATCATGTCGAGAGATTATATTTATTTTGTCTCCGTTCTTTAATATCAATATTTCTTTTCATTTGACGTAAATTTATAATTGACGTATGTTCTTTTTAACGAATATCGCTCGCGTTTTGACAAATTACGCAATGAAAATAATTCCGGCGGGTTGTGCTTTTTGCGCGCGCACAACCAACTGTTTTAAGATTCGTCAGGAAACCCAGTTATCACGAACTTCAAACGTTTCTTTGAAAGTTCATCATTCTTGGAAAGGACGACACATGTCATCTGTTTGTCATACTAAACGTAATCCTCCATGCAGTGACCTCTCACTAGCAAAAACAATTTTGAATATGTTTTCTATTAATGCTCGTGACATCAAAGACATTGGAAGTCACATAATAACAGTATATGATGTTTCCTCGGCTATAGCATTGTATTTAAGTAGATAATGAGCGAAGTATAACAAAATGAAATATGTCAGTGTTTGCCTATCTTTTGGTGGTGCTTCTATTTTTAATGCCTTTTTTAAACGATTAGCAACAGACATCCGTTCCGGTGCCAACAAACTACACAATTTATAAACGGTTTTTCGGAGTTACCACGTTCCTAAAAACAAATAGTAATGTTCACGCCATACAGATGATGTGATCAAAGCACTGTAAGTACTGGTGGGTCCACGCACTGAAATTTCTGGTGGCACCGTTGTATTGATATTCGTAAATTAAGGTTAGACAGGCGGATATATGTGTATGTACACCAGACATGTTTGTCAAATATGAATGCCTTACTTTACCATTGGGGTTAGTCACTTTGAAAAAGGAATTTAACTTTAGTATGCCCATTGGTTTAAAATTGACTTTGTCAACAACATTCAGACCAGATTCCGTTATAACCACTGTCAAGTTTGCAATGCTCGTGTGAGGGGTTGGGTTGATAATAACACAAGAGAAGTATTCAGTATGTTATTGAAGATTTACGTGTGACAGTCTGCAGGATGTAACATAATTGATGGTCATTAATGGACTATTGATGAACTATTTGAGTAGTTTTCATTTAGATTATATTTAAAAACACGAAGACTATTATGGTCCTACTTCGCTTACCTGACAGAACTTAGGTGGGTGTCCATGCAATAGGTCAAGAAGTTTGTTTTAAGTTTGTACTAAACACATGTAAGAAAAACAAGCTCTGACCATTGGCGGCAATGTTTTTCAATTGATAGTTATAATTTGAACAATCTTGGTAGAGAGTCACTCAAGGAACACTTTTTTCAAATCGGCCAAGTTTTTTGATAAGAATAAGTTTTTGCAATTTCCCCCTTTTGAATGCCGCAGCAACCAAAGTTCTACGTGGAGTGCAATTCAGTGAACATCATTGAAAGAATATCACCTACTAATCATTCATGTGGAATTATTTTGAATTGGTTTTGTTGGTTAAGGAGGATCAGTTTGTTCATAGGAAAATGTAAAGGGACTGGTGGACAGACAACGAGAATGCCAGACGGTGAGTGATCACAATAGATCAACCCGCACTTCGTACTCAGGTGAACTGAAATATAAGAATATGGTGATATAATTATACGATGTGATCCAAAAACATGCATTAAAACAAGCAGGCTGTGATGATAACTTCAGGTATAGGTGTGCAAGCACAAATCTAGTAAAGGAATAGTGAACTTTGGCATATTCCAGTTAAAGATTAAACAAGAATGTCGATAAGCACTTGATGGCTCACCTGTGACATATTTGTGATCATAGGTGAATACAATTCAACCGAAAGCTTTAACATTATATTTTATCTTGAAAAGACAAACAATAACTAAGACGAATTTACATGATTATTTGCTATAAAATGTGACTTCTATAGTATCAATAAGGTTTTCCTTGGAATGATCTGTTGACATTGTTGTCAATTTCATTTGATCCACACTAAGATTCTGACCAAATTGAATGACGATTAGGTATTATATGTCACTCTAGACCGTTGACAAAGTTTTCATTTGATTTGTTCGAGTGACCTCTTATGTACATACAGGTATGTTTTTTTAAACTAATGCAATTTATGTAAATACGTTCACATCTATAAGCAGTTACTTAATTAACATTTATATTAAATATATATCTTTAGCGACACATTTTATACGATACACAATATCACATATAACCACACTTTACTATCACATTTAAATACAGCGGGGCCTCCATACATACACATGTTTTTACCGTGATGAGTGGTTCCATCCATTGAAATAGAGCATAAACAAGTATACATGGAGTGAATTTTATCAAATTTATCAACTATTACAAAAGTTATAGAAATAAGTCCCATTCATTTTGGATCACCCCTCGAATGTACTTTGTCCATCAAGTTGTATTCCTTAACCATTGGCTGGCCATAACGCAATCCTAGCAGACTGTGCTTTCAGACATTGCAGTAAAAAGAAAAAAATGCTAATAATGATCCTCACTGTTTTCCGAGCACAATTCAATCATTGTGCTTTCATTAACAGAGATTTTTCGTATGTTTCTCTTGATAGTTTTTTTTTAAGTCGATAGTTTCAGAATGTTTGTATGTAGGGAAGGATTAAATCCAATTATCTATGAATGTCCTTAATGCAACTGAAGGTTTACAATCAGCGTTAGTCATATGGATTGGTATTCGACATTTAAATATTTGTATTCGATATAATAATCTAATTATATGTTTAAACTTAATATTTAATTTTTACAAGGGAACAATACCCTATTGCGTTTCAATAGACTTATTCTATTTACCAATATAGATTATTCCATTGTATTCAGCAAGTAGGATTGGTATTAGACATAGGTTATTAGAAAAACCTTTTGATCGTTCATCTTCCTTTCATTTCCATTTTCTTTTGGGTAAATTAATAATGTAGCCCCTTAATTGGTGTTATGAAAACCTTTTGATCGTTTATCTTCCTTTCTGTCCATTTTCTTATGGGCAAATTAATAGTTGTATTTTTCTGTATCAAAATGTAGCTACGTAATTTGTTGTTCCCTTACTATAATCAGCGGGAAATCACTGAACCACTGAAGCTCATGTTACCGTCTTATGATATCAACCCTTATTTAATTTAATTTAAACTCTTTCTTTTCTCATCACCATTGACATTTGACGTGTCTTGATAGTTTTTTAAGTCGATAGCTTCAAAATGTTTGTATGTGGGAAAGGATTAACCCCAATTATCTATGAATGTACTTAATGCAACTAAAAACTAGTTAAAGGTTTACAATCAGCGTAAGTCGTATGAATTTGGTATTCGACATTTAAATCTTTGTATTCGATATTATAATCTAATTATATGTTTAAACTTAGTATTTATTTTTTACAAAATAACAATACCCTATTGTGTTTCAATAAACTCATCCTATGTACGAATATTGATTATTCCATTGTTCTCTGCAAGTAGAATTGGTATTAGACCAAGGTTATTAGAAATGACCTTTGATCGTTCATCTTTCTTTCATTACCATTTTTTTTGTGCAAATTAATAGTTGTCTTTTTCTGTATCAAAAGTTAGCCGTGTAATTGAAGTTCCCTTACTCAAATCAGCGGTAAATCACAGAACCAGTGAAGCTCAAGTAACCGTTTTATAACATCAACATCAATCCTTATTGAAATGAATTTTAACTCTTACCTTTCTCATCACCACGATATTTGACGAGTCTCCGACTGATGACTCTTTTAAAATCATTATTGAAAAGGTTTCTTGCTCATCAAACGTATTGCATCGATGCTACAGGAAAACCAACCATGCACGTATTGCAGGTGTATAAAGGTATTTGCCAGTGCTTCCATATTAAACGATATAATTATATTTAGCTATCTGAAAGTTTCTTGAAACACTCTTTGACTAATGAGCGAACAATCCGGAGTCAGATTACATTGTACTACTTGCAAAAGCTCTGTTGGTTTTTGCCGAGCACCGCCTAATTATTTCCATCAGCAATGCTATTGTTTGTACATAGATCACACTGTTCGAAACCAGGATATTTAGGAAAAAGGCACAAAAGCGTGGCTCGTAAAGGGAGGAGTTAAACTTTTCAAACAAAAACGTACCTGAAGCCTGCGACAAAACTTTAAATAAGTGTTATTATACGCATTAATAAAAGGAGAAATAGTACATGATGTGAAGTTTCTCTTTTTGCTACAATCCATTCAAATGTAATCTGTTGCAGATGTGCTAAATTGTGTCTACACGTTGCACATGATTGATGTTGGGAAACACCATGTTTGCATCTCCGAATCTTAGATATTCAGATCAGCCTGTAACTCCGCTTATTAATATCGGGTTTGTACGTATGTCCACCGATCCATCTTGGTTTTCTCTCTCTCACCCTCTGCCTCCCTCTATGTCTCCCTCTCGGTCTATGTCTCTGTCTCTGTCTCTGTTTATGTCTATGTCTCTCTGTATCACTATGTCTGTCTCTCTCTGTCTATGCCTCTATGTTCTCACTGTCTTTTTCTTTGTCTCTCTCTCTGTCTATGTCTCTCTGTTTCTCTCTGTCTCTTTCTCTATCCCTTCATTTATATCTGTCTCTCCCTCTCTATGGATCTCTAGACCGCAAGTGATGTCATTGTAAGGCAAGTATTGAATAAATAACATAAAGAAAACAACATAAATGGTAGGAAAGGATAGTTTGACGCGTCACAAATTTAGTTTCGTAAATCATGGCTTTCGTTCATTGGAAGTAATTTATTACAGGTATGTCGATTATTCTTTTTTACCTGTCATCATTATTTTATTGAATTCATATCATGAGATTATAGAGGAGCAATAAATACTTGAAAATGATAGCAAACATTTCAACGTATGTTATCGTTCGTTACACTGGCTAAGTGCGCGAGACCTCGGATATTTTTTTTTTCTGTACAAAATAATGAATAATTTTGTTTCTGTATTTCGGTAATATTTTTATTATATCAATAATTTGCTTAAACATATAACTGCATTTCTAAATTATATTTAGCCTGGGGCCATAGTAGTAATGCCATAAATCTTTTCCGGAGTTGGTAGCCTGCCAATTGCTGTTAGCACCAAACAAAACATTTTAGGTTGAGACTGCACGAGACAAATAGTTCATCATTGATTCAACAAAACTGCATTTAAAAGGTTAGGATCTCCCCCATAAATATCATTTTAATGTTGTTAGAATATCTTAAAAACTTAAGGCGTGAGTACTCCAATATAAATTTAAGAAATGCTTTAGAAAATAATGCGCCGAGAGGTCAAATATGGACGCTTGTTAACATTATTGCGAAAAGGAACAAAAAAGAAAGAAAGATGTCGCTTGAAATATACATTGGCGGATCAACCGGGGGCCCGTAGGGCCCGTGCGTCGAAAACCTAATGGTAAACAAAGAAAAAACTGGCAAATGGAGTGGCAGATTTAGCGGGGGCACATAGGGCCCATGACCGACATATAATACATATCTGGCGAGCGCCGGGCAAAATTCACCGCTCACAGCCAGGCCGGACATCGGGCAGACATTGACCGGGGAAAGGCGGCGTCTGGCCGACCATCCAATGTGGCTCGCAGGTTATAAAAGCCGGAATATCGCATCAGTAATCAGATTCTAGTCGCGCTTTTCGAAGGAGATAGCAATTTAACACACAGTTTATCAAAACAGTGTCAAAGTAAAGGTGTCAAGATGCCGTATGAAAGAAGGGAGGTATGAAGGAGAAGGAGAGGGCAATACCCACAAGAGAGGAAGATTGGCAGTAAAGGGAATAAAACCTCACCTCTTTAGCCACCAATGCACCAATAACTAAGTTGTAGAGATAGCGTGCAAACCTCTCCCTCAATCGTGATATGCAGGTGTCCACAACAGCTGTGAAGGTATCAACGGCATTTTCGTTAGAATGCTTGTCTTAATGATATCTAAGTCCAGTTTGAATATGGGTCATATTGGGTCAGAAACTAGGTCACAAGGCCAAACTTAAGGGAATCATGTTAACATAATGCAGGCTGCATTTTTAACTTGAGCATGTTCAAACCGTATCCGAAAGTTTCTGTACTAGAAATGCGATTTTATATTTTGATTGTTCGCATCAATTCAAATATGTAATGGCGATATAACACTCTTCGTTCAACGATGTTTTCGACACATCGCGTGTATTTTTTTTTTGTCTGTATCTTCTGTCATTTGAAACCGAAGCAGTCCTGTCAAATGTTGACCCCATTCAAGAAAACAGCTAACATATCATATCCACGACTGTCCATTGTTATTGACCTTAAAACTGTTATCTATATATTGCAGTTAATGTAGCAAACAAACAAAATTACAGTCAATTTCAAATTATTTGCATTTAATTTACACCTTTTTACATTGAACAGTTTATGTGTATGATCTACTCTTTGTCAAATTATGAAAGAAAGACCAGAATCAGTGCACCTTGGTTCTTAGGTATACACAGTAAATTTCTTAAGCCATATAACCTCCAACCTGATAGAGAGGAAACACTTTCAAACCTTCAAATGAGCCCATTGTTTGTTAGAAATGATGTCACATGTGGGCAATTAGTAATACGCATACATTTTCTTTTACCAGGCTGAATTTCTAGTATATTCATCATTTTTGTTATTCAAAATGTGTTTATTGATCAAAATCTAAATCAGATTGGATAAACTTGTTACTAAGAATTTCAACATTATTTTCAATAGGTTATTAAAAATACCGTATATGTGTTATTAAACTATATTTACAAACGATTCAAAAGCTATTGAAAGCAATATTTTCATACTAAATTGAGACCACATCAACCAATGCTGCCATAGAACTCTTCAAATTGAAGAACAAACTGAACTGGTTTGATTTGTGTTTATCCTCGCCGTGCAGAGATGAAATATTTGGCGATTGCAAAATAAAAAGCCTTTTAAGGTGACCGATTGAGGTCAATCTACGAAACACGTCAAAGTTCACTAACTATATCAAACTAAAACAATGTAAAAACAAACTGAACATTGAGCCCTGCAGCTAAAGAGGATCAATCTCTTTTTAAATTCAATAAACACTCAAGATACTTTTTATTCGGATACATATATATATAAACATTTTGTTTGACAAAAGAAGAAAACTTAGTTTGTTTTTTCAACAGAAAAGGCTATATTATAAAAACAAACTTAATGTCAGTAATAAGTCACCAAGGGACCTCACATAAGTTGTTTTGTTCTCTGATATAATCGAACTACCACAGAAATGTATCTGTTTTCTGTGTAATGTATTGTGAATTTCACTTTTCTGTGTGCAATTGTCTAATCTATACCTTAAAAATGGTAAAGACTGGTATACATTGTATCATGAATCTAGAATTGTACTCTTTATTCTTGATTGTATCAAGAAAGTTCTTATACTTTAATTTACATACTTGTAAAGGAATTACACATATTTCATGAGCTGCTGCTAAAAGTTCAAACCCAAACTGTAGTTTAACGGTAAAAACACCTGGTCTAATAATAATTAGAATTTCAGCAGTAAACAATTTATACATGAACCCATTATGTTCTGGGGAATAATCAGAGTTGTCTTACTTAAACACTTATCACATTATAATCGAGGCTTCTAGTGAAAACATGAAAACAGTTATTTACTACCTGTACCCTTATCAAAAGCTTTTATAATTGAGCAATAACAATTTTCAAGGTCTGATCATATCCTTTACTATCCATATTGCCAACGACATATTTCATATACATGTATACATAATCAGTTGTTGACATTTGAACTTATTAACACACAAAAAAACTGATGCTGTTTCATGATTTACACATTAAAAAGCAGCAAGGAGATAGAGGTTCAAAGTGAAGATATTGTTGGATAGGAAGCTATTCTTAATTTTGGACCAATTACACCTTTCCGACAATGTATTCAGATTAGTAACAGACATCAAATCAAGGGGCTTAACTTATTCTTTTCCAACAAACATCAAACCTGCAGAAGATGAAATTGACAATGTTGAGGTAAAAATGGGAAAGCAAAAGTTTAGTTAATGAATAAAATTGGGAACATTGTGGCGAAAGAAGAAATTGCTAATCATGAGCAAGAGTTCCTTTTCTACACAGTGTTTTTATAAGCGACAACAATTTTAACTAAAAATGCCTTAAACCTTTCTTTGCCCTTTCTTGGGTTATTCAAAGCAGCATCTCAGGTAAATAGTAAGAAAGATATAGGAAAATTCTATTCATCCTACAGAATTGAACTAATTTTTCTTATATTGAAATATATTATATATGGGACTTTTGTAAATATTTGTCAAAAAGTATATTTTAGTCAGTCTGTATGCATAGTTTTTTCATCTTTGTCTAAAGATTATACATTTAGCCAGATCATGCAAAGATAGCCAGTTGTCTTGGAATATTGTTGTGTGTAGTATTTTTTCTAGAAATCCAGGGGGAAAAATATTAGGTGAGTTGAAATTGTTAAGCTCAAGTCAATCAATCAGCCATGGTAAGAGTCATTTCCAATTATGTTTATTACTGATTTACAAATAACTGGCATTTGTAAAAATGAATCGGAACATTATTAAATGCCTTCTAGTGTTATTTTTCAACAACCCTTAACACTCTCACAGTCTGTTACACTCCTGACCATATAAAAAAAAGCAGATATGTACTAATTAAACATAAAATAATAAATACATGATAAGTTAAGGTCTTTTCAATATGTTTTACAAATTCTTTTGTTGTTTGGGGACTGCCACAGCTTAATTAGTTGTTCTTTTTTTCACACGACATAGGCTTTGCCTATTAACATGTTGAGCTCGCTTAATAACAATTATTTTGAACTCGTTTAATAAAACAATATATGAAATGACAACGACATTTATGGTGTGTAGGAAAGGATTAAACAGAGTTCTATTTTCAATCTTTATACCGTGTAATCTCGGTATCAGTATCAATTAATTAAACCTTTCCCACATACATCATATGAGAAGCAGAGGACTGTAAAAGAGTTGAAATAACTTGGTTAAGGAAAACTCCTCTTTATGAGAAACGTCTCCTTTTACCGATTCTTTTTCAAAAATTGTCTGTTGAAGATCCGTCAATACTTCGTCTGTAATTAACAAAATGTTGCCGTTCAACTTAACCCTTTGCCTCATACGACAATTCTTCAGCAGACGATTAAGAACATATTTCGTCAAAAATAGAAAAATATATTTAATTGAATGGATAACCTAAGACTAAAAGTGGAAAACATTGTGGCAAAAGGATAAATTGCTGATTTTGAGACATTTCTTCTTTTGTCACTATGTTTTCCAAAAGCCTTCTGCTGCAAAGGCGTCAGAAAGCGTCTGTATGAGGTAAAGTTTTGTAGAAAAGATAATATGATCACTTTTCATGCACAATCTACATTTTCTACTCCTAAGTATATATCATCGCCCATTGTCTTCTCATTAAATTTGTCTCTATTTCAATGTATATGTGTATTCTCTGTCTGTTAGGCAGCCATATACTGAGGGACCGCTTTTCCCTCATCTGTCAATTTGTCCGTCACGCATTACATTTATTTTACTCACGCCAGAGTTGCAACATTTATACAATTAAATCATGAGATACAAGGAATATATCTCTAGCTGATTCTATTCGAAATTACCTCCCTCTTTCGTATATTTGTGTCCGCCCATTTGCTCACCTTATTTTCCTTTTTCACCGGCGTCACATGTGCTCCTTTGAATACGCCGCTGTCGAGTGGTAAGCGTCTCAGTAAGTTGAAACCCAGTAGCATCACGATACCCATGGTGGAGTTTTTGGGCAAGGCACATTTCCTAGCCTAGTACTGATTTGTTTACCCAGGGATTATTATTAAATGAACTGTCGCCGTGATATAACTGACAAAATAACGTCATTGCTTAAATTACTCCTCCTCTTCAATAATCTTTTAACCAGTTGCATTACTATGTATTCTGTTGTATAGGGCTTCAGCTTTAGCTCATCGTAGATTTATCTTGCTTGTTGAAATGTGCACGTATATGCAGCAGACGTCTTTAAACATATTTAGATAGAATTGGAAAATGTGAATAATGAAATATTTCTCCTTCTGTCACAGTGATTTATTTACAGAAATTATAAGTATTTTCTCTATATTGTTTTTCAAAGTCGTCGGCAAGTCTATTCAATTATGCGGCTGGAATTACGACTTATTCACTGATGTCGGGATAAGCGGACAAGTAGTATAAGAGGCAAAAAGCGGCACAAAACGCCATGCAAACAAATTTAATTCGTTTTCTGAAAATGTGTTGTATGTGGTTAAATGTTAAATGAAATTGGCCTCCTAGTAGGGTGTCGACCTCGTGACCCATAGGTCTTTGATTAAATTCCTGCGATCACGGTATCAATAATTTGATCTTCCTTCACAGTGGGCTGCATTTCTTTGTAGCATTGATTGATTGGGGGTTAACGCCGTTTTCAACGATGTTTCAGTCACATCACGGCGATCAGGTCACTACTCATGTGTTTTATGGTTTTATCACACCAGTATTCTATACAACATTCTTTCCAAGAAAAAAGCTCTGCTTTTCCACAGAAAATGGTAGCCCATTGATGGAAGACGATAGACGCATGTCACAGTGACTATTGTCAAAATAAAGAAAGAACGTTAGCCGAGCTTTGGTTCGAACTCACAACCCTGATTTGACAGTCCGCGTCGATACCGAATGAGCTACCGGGACTCAGCTTTTTGGGAGTAGACACATAGTGTGAATGATATTTGGTAAAAGTATTCGTGAAATGCCTTGTTAAACATCGGACTGATTACGTTTCTATCAAACGTTATCTTTTTCTTTTGTTCAATAAACGCAACTCTCCATAGCATGTCAGACGGAATATTCATGTTTCATTGTTTGTTTTAAGTGTTTGTCCAGGTTTGCATGTCATAAGAAGGACAACAATATAAACGTACACTGGCATAGCTTAGCACTTAATGATGTTTTCAACTGACAAGCAGGCACAATTCACTCTTAATCCATAGATACCAAGTGATTTTAAAAACAGGTAGGGGGCATTTGAAAGAAAGTTTGATATTTATGGTTTTGTGGGATTTTTTAAAATTTATTAAAAGAGTTTCATGTTGATTTATCACTCCACGTGTTTAATAATTATTAGGTTTACTCCGGACACTTAATTTTGGCTGCTCATAAACAAGATATATTTTGGCATTCATTTCCTACGACTGAGTGTTTTTTTACTACAACAAAATTAAGCACATGCGCTGGTATTTCTATAATTGTATTTTAACTTTCTTTCATAATCACATAGTATCTGGTCGATTTTTAATGTTTATACAAATATATATGTATTTAGAACTGGCAGCATTATGGGTTCTGATAATAGGAATGTATTTAGAACTGGCAGCATTATGGGTTCTGATAATAGGAATGTATTTAGAACTGGCAGCATTATGGGTTCTGATAATAGGAATGTATTTAGAACTGGCAGCATTATGGGTTCTGATAATAGGAATGTATTTAGAACGGGCAGCATTATGGGTTCTGATAATAGGAATGTATTTAGGCTTGAATATTAACTGTATACTACGAGTAGACGTTTGGCGAAAGAGCGTGAGCAAAGTGTATGGAATGACGTTTCAGTTTGATAACTGAAAGGTTTTCTATTACCTTTTTCTAAGACAGACGACAATAGTGTGTCTTTCCAGCAGACGAAATATTGATTCAGGAGCCATTTCTCATTTCACACAATGCTATTTTCTTTTACCGCATGTTTCACAAGCAGACGACAATAACATATCATATCAGGGGTGGAATGAAACGATAACTTGTGTTCATGAATATTGGCCAATACCTTTTGGCTCTCTCTCTCTCTCTCCTTCTCTCTCTCTCTCTCTCTCTCTCTCTCTCTCTCTCTCTCCCCCTCTCTCTTCTCTCTCCCACTCTCTCTTCCCTCTTTCTCTCTTCCTCTCTCTCTCTCTTCTATGTCACTCCTCTCTCCGCTCTCCCCTCTCTCTCTTTCTCTCTCTCTCGCTTTCTCACTCTATCTCTATTTCTCGTCTCGCATCTCTCTATTTCTTCCCATATCTCTCTCTCTTCCCTCTCCTCACTATCTTTCTTTATATATATATATATATCTCTTTCCCTCTTTCTCTTTCTCTCTATCTCTCCCCTCAGCTGGATTCTTTTTGCCGTCTAGATAAGGGTGACGAAAAACAAATTGAGCGGTTATCCAGGAAATCTAATTTAGCATCATTCAAAACAACCTGTGCAGAAAAACATGCATGCGCTGCAATATTAAAGACACCAAACAGATACTGTTTAACAAAAGTTTCTTTTGGATACCCTCTCGTATAACTAATTTTCAAACACTACAGAGCAAGATCAAACTGCATGGATGCTCTGGGTGATCTCGATCTACACCGGTCAAAATGCCTAACAGTTGGTTTCCGTAGAGTGCGGCTTCAATATACTTTTGGAAAGAGTAAAGTTGTGTCCGATTCTCGAATTTTAATTTCGTTCGCAAACATAACTCTCGTGGTGCGATCACCATGTATCATGCCAGTGACCTGTCCTGTAAACATATACACAATCCTCCGGCCGATTATTGTGCAGGTGAGTGGGTTGTTGAGGGTTTCTTCCCCTATCAGCCACGCCCAGTTGTTCACCTGTCAGCCAGTAGAACCGGTCGTTTTCATCTTTATCATGAAGTCCAATCCAGTAGTTTCCGTTACCTGCGGTTATAGTATTGCGACTAGTTTACATAATAAGTATTGTTCCCCACTTCTTTAAAACCAGCTACTTCACAGACCATTCCTCAATGGCAAATAGAAATACATTCCCACATTGACTGGAAGACAAATGGTGCTTGTCATATTGTCTTTCGGCAGATATCGGAAATATTGAAGGAATGTGCCCGGCTTCGAACTCAGACGCCCTCGATTGATGAACCTCACAGTCTCCGATTAAGCTATTGCACATAAATAAAACTCTTTCATTCCTGAATTTAAAAAAGTCGACTCTTCCATGGTGAAAATTGAACCACTCCATTATTCGTCCAACAGGAACTTTGGTACAATTTAATGTGTGTTTCACCTGAATCTGGATTGTATGCAAAGATCTTAAATTGTCGTTAGCAGCGAAAGGGTTAATAGAGTGTCATGTTAAACTTTAGGGTTAATCTGTGTCATGTACGATATCAATGTTTGAATTGCAAAACCTATGCTGTGAATACTCACACGGTCCGACCATTACTGTACACCGTCAGGGCAGTACAACAATTGAAGAAACAACCCCAAAACCGACAAATTGATCTAAGTTTTAAATAAATGGAGAATATGCATTTAGTTTTGTGCAAGTGCGAGATATATGTAACACCAAACTGGTATTATCTCGTGTGGCTATGTCAATAGAGCATTGGTATCAGAACTGCATCCAGACGTATTTCGTGGTTTCTTTTCACTGAACTGTACCCCCTAAAAAAGACTACAAAAGGAACCAATCTTATAACAGTATGCGTTTTAACCCTTCAGCTTCCAAAGGCAGTTAAAGGCTTTTGCAAACAATGCAGATTAAGGTGAGACAGCTGCTAACGAGCTTTCTCTCCTGAAATCGGTATTATTTGCCACTTAGACATTAAATTTGACCATATTTCCTGTTGGACAAAAATTGAGAGGTAAAATTTTCAACATGGAAGATACCCTTTGTGAAATTTGGCAGTTAAAGAGTTTATTCTACTTACTATATCAAGCCTTAAAATAATAGATTAAGCAACCTAAGTCGTTTCTAGTGCCAGTGCAATAACAACTATACAGACAGACAAACGCGTTAAAGGTGTACAACCAGCGTAAGTCATATGATTGCGGAATTTAACATTTAAATCTTTGAATTCAGTATCATAATATAATTATATGTTTGAACTTAAGATTTAATTTTTACAGGGGAACAATACCCTATTGCGTTTTAACATACTTATCCTATGTACCAATATAGATTATTCCATTGTATTCTGCAAGTAGGATTGGTATTAGACTCTGGTTATTAGAAAAAACATTTGATCGTCCATCTTCCTTTCATTACCATTTTATTCTGGGCAAATTAATAGTTTCTTTTCTGTACCAAAAGGTAGCCTTACTCAAATCAGCGGTAAATCACTGAACCAGTGAAGTTCATGTTATCGTTTTATAACATCAACATCAACCCTTATTGAACTGAATTTCAACTCTTACTGTGCTCATCACCACGACATTTGACGTGTCTCCGACATATGTCTTTTTTGAAAGCTTTATGGAAAAGGTATCTTGATCATCATAAGTATTGCATCGATGCTACAGGAAAACCAACTTTTGCACGTGTATAAAGGTATCTGCTAGTGCTTCCATATTAAACGATACAAATAGATTGAGCTATCTGAAAGTTTCTTGAAACATTCTATGACTAACGAGCGAACAATCCAGAGTCAAATTAAATTGTACTACTTGCAAAAGCCCTATTGTTTTTTGCCGAACACCGCCTAATTTTTTTCTTCAGCAATGGTATTGTTTGTACATAGACAACACTGTTCGATGCGAGAATATTTAGAAAAAAAGGCACAAAAGCGTGGTTCGTAAAGGGAGAAGTTTAACTTTTCACACAATAACGAATCTGAAGCCTACTACTTCGAAATCATCAAGACAAAACGTTCAATAAGTGTTATTATACGCATTACAGTACAGTAACACAAAAGGTGAAAAAGTACACGATGAGCAGTTTATCCTTTTGCTACAACCTATTCAAATGTCGTATACTGCAGATTTGCTAAATTGTGTCTACACGTTGCACATGATTTATGGTGGGAATCACCATATTTGTCTCTCCGATACTTAGATATCATATCAGCCTGTAACTCCGCTTATTCAATACCGGGTTTATACGTATGTTCACCGTTCCATCATGTTTTCTCTCTCTCCCACTCTGTCTCCCTCTGTCTCCCTATATCTGATTATCTCTGTCTCTATCTCTGTCTATGTCTCTCTGTTTTGTTCTGTCTTTCTCCTTGTCTCTCTCTCTATGTCTCTCTTTATATATGTGTCTTTCTCTTTGTCTCTATCTCTGTCTATGTATCTCTGTGTCTCTCTGTTCTTCTATTTCTCTCTCTCTCTCCCTCTCTCTCTCTGTTCCTCCCTGTATATCTGTCTGTCTGTCTGTGTCTCTCTCTCTCTCTCTCTCTCTCTCTCTCTCTCTCTCTCTCTCTCTCTCTCTCTCTCTCTCTCTATGGATCTCTAGATCGAAAGTTACGTCATTGTCAGGTAAGAAATGAATACATAACATAAGGAAAACAACAGAAACGGTAGGAAAAGATACTTTGACTCGTCACAAATGTAATTCCGTAAATTATGGAGTTCGTTCATTGTAAGTACTTTATGAAGGTTATGTTGTCTATTCTGGGTTACCTGTCATCACTATTTCCAGAATGTTATATCTTTGAAAAGTAGAGAAGCAATAAAAACTTGAAAATGATTTTAAACATTTCAACGCATGTAATCGTTCGTTCACTGGCTAAGTGCACGAGACCTCAGATACTTTTTTATCTAAAAGAAAAATAATATTTATGTTTCTGCATTGACATAGCTTCATTGTATGGTAATATATTTATTACATCAATAATTTGCATAAACATATAACTGCAATTCTAAATTATGCTTTATTATTTGTTGAGAACAGTTCCACGAAGCCCTGTAATAGGAATGCGATTTTATATTTTGATTGTTCGCATCAATGCAAATATGTACCGACGAAAGATTGAGACTTCGTTCTACGATGTTTTCGACACATCGTTTGTATTGTTTTTGTCTGTATCTGGCATCTGTCATTTATCTATATTTGGCAGTAAATGTAGCAAACAAATAAAATTACAGTCAATATATCCTCCAAATTGATAGAAAAAAAACCACTGGTAGATTCATCTTTTTTATTATCAACAATTTGTTTATTGATCAAAAATCTAATATCATATTGGATAAAATTGTTACAAGAATTTCAACACTATTTTCAATAGTTTGTTGAAAATACTCTGCATGTATATTATACAACTATAATTACAAAAGATTCAAAGGGTATTGACAGCAATATTTTCGTACTAAATTGAGACCACATCAACCAATGATGCCATGGAACTCTTCAAATTGAAGAGCAAACTGAACTGATTTGATTTTTGTTTATCCCCGCCGTGCAGAGATGAACTATCTGGCGATTGAAGAGCAAATGCAAAATAAAAAGCTTTTTAATGTCATCGATTTAGGTCCAACTACGAAACACAACAATGTACACTAACAATATCCAGCTAAAATAATGTAAAAACAAACCGAACATTGAAACCTGAAGATAAATAGGATCAATCTCTTTTTAAATTCAATAAACACTCAAAATACTTTTTATTCGAATAAATATATATAAACATTTTGTTTGAAAAATGAAGAAAACTTAGTTTGTTTTTCAACAGAAAAGACTATATAATAAAAACAAACTCAGAGGAGGTTCATAATTAATATCAGTAATAAGTCATACAAGGACCCAAGGACATCACATAAGTGTTCTGACTTCTGATATAACTGAAATACAACAGAAATGTATCGCTAGACACAATGACTGCTGCCAATCTTTGGAACGAACTCACGACCCACGGATCAACAAATAACAAGGTAAACCGACCTTAGTGTTTGTTATGACAAGTGTAGACCAAGATCTACCGGAACATCTATTTAATTCTAACCAAGATCAACAATAGACAGTGTTCTTAAAATTGGTACTAGGTCCCGCAAACTATTGTGTTTTTTGTGTAATGTATTGTGAATTACATTTTATTGTGTGAAATTGTCTAATATATACATCAACAATGGCAAACATTGGTATATATGAACTGCTGCTAAAGGTTAAAACCACCTGGTCTAACAAGAGTTCTGAGTTCAAATCTCAGCAAGAACTGTTTTGAAAGAAGTAACTAAACATAACAATTTATAAATGAATCCATGATGTTGTGGGGAATCTTCAGAGTTGTCTTACTTCAACACTTCTTATCACATTATAATCGAGGCTTCTAGTTAAAACATGAAAACAGTTATTTATTCCCTGTACACTTTTTAAAAGCTTTTATGATTGAACAAAGAAAAGGGAACTTGAAGTTGATCAAGAACGATGACTCTGAGAAGCTGATCATTTTCAAGGTCTGATCACATCCTTCAATATCCATATTATCAAACAACATATTTCATATACATATATACAATCAGTTGTTGTCACTTGTACTAATTAACAAATAAACTGATGTTGTTTTTACAAATTAGAAACTAGCAAAGGAGATACATGATAAGTTAAGGTTTTTGCAATATATTTTTCAAACTCATTTCTTGTTTGGGGACTCAAACAGCTTAATTAATTGTTATTGATTTCACACGGCTTAGGCTTTGCCTATTAACATATCAATGAAAGTTAGGTCAGCCATGTTTGTTTACCTAAAAAAGTAGTCTAGATAAAAAAAAAAGTGAAACGTGTAAACCATATAGTTTACAACATGAAAGTATACAATAAAAAAAGTTATTGACACCCCTGTACTGTGAAATCATCGTTAGACCTCGTTCGCAAGTTCGGCAACGTCAACCCAAGAACTCGGTCCAACGACGATTTCGCAGTACCGGGTCAACAACCAATGATCTCTAAAGTGCACAACCATCTTACCTTTAATACACTAGGAGTAATATTATTTATGTTCTCTCTGTTTCATGTTTATATTGCGGCGCTTGTCAGTTCGTGTTACCGGACTTGTCGAGGGCGTGTCCAGACTTTATAGAGAGGCGTGTCCAAAGTGGTGATTACGAAATAGTGTTGTGTTCAACAAGAAACTACAGCCACCACAGGGCTTCACAGACCCTCTTTGATAAGGTAGGAATTGTGTAATAAGTAAATCATATTGTATCCTCACGTATCCGAACAGTCCAATTACAACATACCTAAATGTCTTTGTTCAAATTATTGACTTCGTCTAAAACATAATTATCGAAGAACACGTAGGTTAATGTTGTTCTATTAGTCTTATACTACAGATATGGCACAGATATGGTTTTATTAAAGAACACGTAGGTTAATGTTGTTATATTTTATTTACAGATTCCACATCTGACCTCTCGTCTGGGTATCATTCTACTGGAGTTCAAAGTGACGTCTGCTCATTCTCGTCGAAAGAGTTATGTTACCAAATTGAAACAACAAGAACAATTTTAAAGATACGAGTACGATCAAAAAACACATTTTCGATAAAAACAGATATATCTTCTTGAAATTCAGGGACAGATTAAAACGCAGACAAATGGAATAAAGAGGAAAAAAGCAAACCGGTATTGACAAAAGCAAACCGCAAATCAGAAGCCGTTATTTATTGGAGATGTGTTTCAAATAACTTTGATTAAGACATTGCGGTTTTCAGTTAGATGTTTCTGTACAATATCGATTGTTTGAATAACAAAGTATATTTAATTTGTACTAATTAAGGCCAACTATGATTATCCATATTTTATTTCTCTTTAATCAAAATCTGATTACTGAAGATAAAAGCTGTTTCTGTTATGTCTTTGAAGATGTTTTGTTTTCCAAACTTATGAAACTTATCTTGAGTCCCTACAACATAGAGGTAAAGAGTCACTTAAGAATTAAGGAACATAAGCACACATCGTATATACAACTATTTTTCCACATAATAATCTTATCTTTCAAATTGACCGTAACAAGTTTTTGGCACAGTTGAGCAAGTGTTGGATATTGGACACTGACTTTGAACACACATCAAATATACTGTTTGTGATGGTTTTCTTTCCACACGTCGGTAACACAGAGGCCCTGGGATCGTCAGCTCGCACGTCGGTTTGTTAACTAACTCATTCATTCCGATGATTGACAAAAGTAAGTGTGACTAGCTTCAGTCGTATTCCACTGCTTGAAACAATCTGAGAAAAGGAGAAATGTTCATCTGTTTTAACATCGTTGTTCTAGAAACCCAATGGTAAAATATTCCCGTTAGATGTTTTCAATGTAGATGACGCTAAATTGATTGATTGTTTGGTGTTTTACGCCACTTTCTACAATTTTAAATTACGGCGTTTCCTATGTAAGTTACCAGCCAGTCAGTTGGAATGCCAACCCCTGCAACCCTGAGTGTCATGCGGAAACACTACCACTACAACACTGATGCGGTGAGATAACGCTAGAAATAGAACATGTATAGCAGGTACAAATGTAGGTTATTTAAGTACAACAATACTAGTATTACAACGTAATTCAAATCGTTGGCTGCATGCAAGACCGTTATACCTACATTTGGCTTCGAGAGATAGTAAAAACCGCTTTGTGTGGAGCCATACATTTATAATCGTTAGACATGTTGTAAGATACTGCAAACCTGTCATTCTAGATAGACTATTTCTGGTCGATCTGTATACGTATACGTATTTAGTTCTATGGCGGTTTTAGTTAATGCTTGAGCGAATGTTCGGAAAAAACAACGTTTAGGCGCAATCAACTTAACATCGCGCAAACATTTACCTCCAGTATAAACAACTTAAACCTCCATTACCGGTTACATGTATTACGCAAATAAATGTCATCCATGACAAATGTCCTAATACATGCTGTCGGTCTGTCGAAGATAAGAATGTATCGATAGAAAACAAACCTTAAAAGGACATTTACGATCGGCGATGACCATTATCTGCCCTCACCTTTGTGTTATCCAATCAGGGGCTACACCATTCTCTAGTCAATTTGTATCCGGCTGTTACTGACACCAGAATATTGTATGCCACTTGATTTAAATCTTGATGCACGTCTATGGCGTTGCTAGATTTCACATACAGTTTGTAAACGTTACAAAGTTGCCATAAGTTGTTTTTTTGGGCAAATTTGTTCCTTCACTCAGTCTTTCCAGAGCCTTCCTTGCACGATCACAGAAAAGCAACAAGACCGTTTTTCGGTTGATACAACTGCTTTGCACGAAGCCTACACATTTCTGCTTTACGGCGAATACTCTGGTTGGCCTATGTATATGCACAGACTAAAAAATCAGAGCCTTAAATTTAGTCAAACAATACAAACTTTTGTCTCACATATGTCAACATGTGCAACCGTTAAGCAGGTACGCCACATTGAACAGCTAGCTGCAGCTTATTTCATTATTTCACTTTGAGAAAAATGGTCATAACTATTTCCCACATTCAGAAACATTTTGACATATCTGCAGGAGACGTCATTTGAAAACATTTTGACAATGGCCTATTGTATCATGAAGAGCAATTTATCCCTTTTCCCCAATAACCACATCTGTATTCAACAAATTTACGTTTACTTATAGATACATTTAGTGTTTATACATTTGCCTAGAATGCTTTACCATTTATATGCTTTCATACGTATTTCAACCCTACCCAATAACTATAATTTTATATAAAGAGATTTTTAATTTTTCCTAAACGTTTTTAAAGCCGTCTGCTGCACATTTGCTGTTCGTGGGAAAGGGTTAAGAAACCAATGGGTTAAATGCTGACTGCAGTCAATGGGATATAAACACAAAATGTCAACATTTACATATCATGAATAGATAACCCAACGTGTGCACAACTGCAATTTGATAAGTCTATGTAAAATTACAAGTTTCCAGAGATACAGTACAGCACTCGCGGAAAACGCATTTTCCGCGATCCCACGATGGACAAATATTTTTCATCGCGGATGATCACCGCAATTCATACTCTATGATCACCGCAATACCGCCGATGGGCTAATTGTATCACCGCAATCGACATTTCGTCGATTCGAGCTTCTTATCTATAATGAAATCACCGCGATTCCACCGCAATTTTTCCCTGTAAAAATGTGTTACTTTTATTAAAAGTTTTTTTTTTTTCGATTATGTACATATACACATTATTTTCTGGGGTTTTACGCCGTTTTCAACATTATTTCAGTTATATCAACAAACCAGAACTAGACTAGAAAATGTTCCTTCACCATGGGCACTCCATCATGACTGTAGTGCTGCGACTGGGGATCGAATCCAGGACACGCGGTTTCAAATCCCCGAGGCTACCCACTCGACCACAGCGGATTCCTAAACGGGATTGAAGACTTAATTTCCACCATGCCTTAAGAAGTTCTTTGCAAGGAAGGAAGAAATAGGCTTTAATAAAGGCGTAATTTCCATGGAAAGTGATTTAATTCAAGTTTCTATTACATTGAATCTTTTTGATCTTGCAAGGCTGATTGCACTCTGTATTTTAATATCTCTGAAAACTTGTAATTTTACATAGACTTATCAAATTACAGTTGTGCACACGTTGGGTTATCTATTCATGATATGTGAATTTTGACATTGTGTATTTATATCCCATTGTTTGCAGTTAGCATTTAACCCATTGCCTTCTTAACCCTTTCCCACGAACAGCAAATGTGCAGCAGACGACTTTAAAAACGTTTAGGAAAAACTAAAAATCTCTTCATATAAAAATATAATTATTGGGTAGGGTTAAAACCATAGTGGTAAATGGAACAAATACTCATTATGGGAAATTGATCCTTTTGCGACAATGTCTTCAAAAGTTGCCTGCTGCAGATGCTTCAGGTCTGTGAGTTGGAAAGTGTTTATGTTGTTTGAGCCATTCTTCATGCAAATTTGAAGTTAACTGCGTTTTGCACCAGATGACATACAGTTTAGCTCTTTCTCACATACAGATGACTTTGAGACCACTGATGCAGAATTTTAAAAAGTGTATAAAAGAGAAATTACTTTAGAGAAGCATTGGCCTCTAACTGACTGAAAGCCAGTCAAGGTGATGTCATGTGAATTGTCTCTGTGCATTTACCTTTGGCTTAAACCACTTCTGCTCAGTAGCCACTTAGTCAATTGTAATTGAGCTTCACAGCAATCGTCCAATAAATGTTATATTTGAAATACTTTGAAGTATCTTTAATCTGTCAGCAACTATGGTCGCAGTTGCAAAGAGGGGATATAAAGAAGACAAATTTCTTCAAAAACCAATTGCCAAACTTTGATATAATAGCACAGGGATCTTTGTTGTGGGAGCCACTATCACTTATCTTGATTTTACAATAATCATGGTTGCCAATCATTTTGATTGTTAGCTCACCTGAGCACCTTTTGTCCGGCGTCCGTCGTCCGCAAACATCAGTTCAGATGAAAATGCACATGTATAAACATATTTTGGTTCATCTTGTTATTAAGGACAGAACACATCAGAAAATAATTCTTATGTAAAGTCCCCATCTTCATTTAAAGTCACTCTGAACTTGATGCAGAAATACTGAATGATTCTATAGTAGACTATTATAAAAGATACACCATTGAATCACAATAAATATCCAATCATAGTTTATGCTATTCATCCGTTACACACACACAGATGACTTTTGATGCATATGCTGCAAACGATAGTTGAAATAATTGTTGGAAAAAATAATTTAGTCATGAAGAGTTATTCTCTTTTCCATCTCCCACAATGTTTTCTACTCTTGTCGCAAATTAAGTTTTCTTTAATAGTATGTTTAACAGAATAAAGAAAGATTCAAATAAATAATAAAACCAAGACTATGAGAAGTTCTATTTGAACCCTTGTCCGAATTCAACAAATGGAAAAAGTATATAAATAAAACTAAAATCATTTAATTGAGTGTTAAAATTGAGTTGAAATATAATTTGTTTATTATCAGTAATTTGTTTTTTTGTGACAGTATTTTGCCTAGACCAAATGCTTGAATTAGTGAGAACAAGACATAATACCGGTTCGGGAATTAGTGAGAACAATACATAATACCGTTTTAGGGAATTAGTGAGAACAAGACATAATACCGTTTTCGAGAATTAGTGAGAACCGTTTTCGGGAATTAGTGAGAACAAGACATAATACCGTTTTCGGGAATTAGTGAGAACAAGACATAATACAGTTTTCGGGAATTAGTGAGACCAAGATATAATACCGTTTTCGGGAATTAGTGAGAACAAGACATAATACCGTTTCGAGCCATTTTAGCTTTACTCACTATTTATTTTCAAAGGAATCCGTCGCTGTCACCATCATAACCGAAATAATGTTGAAAACGGCCGAAAAGTCTAATTATACACTGTGACAGGAAATCTTTCTTCTGTTGAGATAAATCTGTTTTAACATGTCTGCAGCAAACAGAATTTGGAAATGTATTGAAAAAGGTCTATCTCAACAGAAGAAAAAATTGCTGTCACAGTGTATTTTAACTATATCACATTATCCATATAATGATTTTTAATCAAATGCTTTGAACGACTATTATACACTTTACGTATGAAAGCATATAAATGGTAAACCATTCTAGGCAAATATATAAATATATCTATAAGTAAACGTACATTTGTTGAATACAGTTGTGGTTATTGGGATAAAGGGAGAAATTGCTCATCATGATACAATTAGCCATTGTCAAAATGTTTTCAAATGACGTCTCCTGCAGATATGTCAAAATGTATCTGAATGTGGGAAATAGTTATGACCCTTTTTCTCAAAGTGAAATAATGAAATAAGCTGCATCTAGCTGTTACATGTGGTGTACCTGCTTAACGGTTGCACATGTTGACATATGTGAGACACAAGTTTGTATTGTTTGACTAAATTTAAGGCTCTATTTTTTAGGCTTCGTGCAAAGCAGTTGTATCAACCAAAAAGCGGTCTTGTTACTTTTCTGTGACCGCAATATATACAGGTGTATTACAGACGTAAAACCACTAGAACTATAGCTTCACCATCCGTTACTTTGAATGGCTGTTATTGCAATACATTTGTGCAGGGAAGGCTCTGGAAAGGCTGAGTGAAGAAACACATTTTCACAAAAACCTACTTATGGCAATTTTGTAACAGTTACTTACTGTATGTGAAATCTAGCAACGCCATAGACTTGCCTCAAGATAAAAGACTCCCATGGGGATAAAAAAAACTAACGATTTAAAGCAATTTAAAGCGATTTTAAAGCAAAACAGCCCTGACCTTGGCGACCACGTTTTTCGACCAATCAACAGGCTTGGAGGAATCAATTAGAAGGTCACCTAAGGAACATTTCTATACAATTATTAGGAAATTGGCCTGATACTTTAGGAAAAGAAGATTCTTATAATGTTTCACTAAAACCATATCAGGCATAACAGCCCACTTGATGCCATTTTATTTCGACCAATCAACATGGCTTAAAGGAATCTGATACAACGTCATCCAAGAAACACTCTTACAAAATAATATGGAAACCGGCCAGATACCTTTGGCGAAGCAGAATTTTAAAGATTTCACTATAGCAATATTGAGAAAAACAACCCTGCGCCCCTAGTCAGAAGTGGCTAGTTTGTTCACGACCAATCAACATATTAACTTGAACGAATTTTATAGAGGTCATCCAAGTCAAATCTCTACAAAATCATTTTAAAGTTTTCATTATAGCCATATTAGGCAAAACAGCCCGCCCCGTGGCGGCCATGTTATTCAATCAATAAACATGACTTGAAGGAATTTGATAGAAGGTCACAGAAGGGACAAAGTTACCTGAAAATTGGCTAACCAGTTTGGGAGGAGAAAAATATTCTGCATGGATCAACACAATTTGAAGGAATTATGTTAAGAACATTTAAGAGGATGCCTTCTGAGAAGTTTCATCCAAATTGAACCACTGGTTGAAGAGGAGAAAATGCTGATGCATGACGAATGCTGGACAAAAAGCGATAACAATAACTCACCTTAACCTAAAAAGTAAATGCTCATTCGTGGTAGTTTCTTCTTTTCCATAATGTTTTCAATCTATCCTTACAATAATTTGTTATTATGGTTTCAACCTGGAAAGTCTACAAAGCATAACAATTGTTCAGGTAAAGGAGAAACTATATGCGCTTTTTTCCTTTTGTCAAGGCATGAAACATCTTCCAGATTGGTCATTTTGGCTGAAACATTAAACAACTTTTAGATGTGACAAAAATTAAAAACCAATCAACATCTTTTTACGCGTCATCATTTTTAAAAAACTTATGTGACACTACAACAATTGCTGAAAAATGGTGCAGACAAGAACACAAGTCAGCCGGATGCAAGCAGACACATACAGACAACACTTTACTTCCTCACATTTCCATCTTATGATTATCTAATCTTAAGACTAGATCCGGCCATATTGTTAGTGCAAAAAGCTAATTAAATCAATCACCTCTGACACTAATATAGACGCTTAATGACGCCTCTGCAGCAGACAGCTTTTTGAAAATATGGCAACAAAAGAAGAAATTGCTCAAAACGAGCATTTTCTCCTTTTGTCACCATGTTTTCAACTCTATTCAATTATCGTTCTTTCATTTAAAGGAATCGTCTGTGCTTTTGCCTTGACGGTTTCAAGGTCGTCTGCTGCAGATCTGTTGTAAGTGGGAAAGGGTTAAGTTGCTTTCTACATCCGCTGTAAACTTTATGTCACCTCATTCCAAACAATTGAACAGTGTAACCAGTAGGTGATCTATATCAGGCCCAAAAGGGTCTTATTAACTCTGATTTAGCTTAACAGAAAGGTGTTACTGCATGAGCCCAGTTCTAGATTGTTCGTTAGAAGTCTATGGTTCTAATGACATAAAGATGGTGACAATCCTGGTCAGACTGTCCAATTTCACAGATAACACTCGCAGTCTTCACTGTTCTCTTAGTTTAAACTTATTTATTTTACATCGATTCAGAAACAAGCTCTAAGCTTATATTAATCACGCTCGATGTCTGCTTCCTGGATACTTAACCAATACACGCGCCGTTTGTGTGGAAAAAATCCAAGCGGCAGAACCCGTCTTAACACTTTCCGTATACAACAAGTCAACTTTGAACAGATCTAGGCAAAAGTATTGAAATGCTTTAGCTGTCAATGAAGGAAATCAGTGAATAGAGTTGAAAACATTGTGACAAGATGATTTTCAAAAGGCGTTTGCAGCAGATGCGTCAAATCTGCAATTTGGAAATGGTTAACCCTTCCCAACATATAGACGCGTTACGACACCACTGCAGCAGACGACTTGTGAAATTGTTGTGATAAAACCAGAAATTTGCTCAAAATGAGCAATTTCTTCATTTGCCACAATATTTACACTTTTTCTTTTAGTAATCATACCTTCATCTGTGGCTATTTTCTTTGCCAACATACTTTAAAAGTTGTCTGCTGCCGATGTGTTGCTTGTGTGCAAAGGATAGGCAATAAGACCCTTTTGCCAGATGCAGCTCAAAGGTTTTCTTGTTTTAGGTGGATTGAGTATACAGCTAGGGAAGAGTCATAGATCTAAGATTGATTTTAGATTGTTCTCTGCATAAGTATCTTATTGGAAGTATACCTTTTTCATAACCCACAAACAACAAATTTGCTGCGGATGACTGAAAATATTGATGCAAAATACCATAAAAATATATATAAATGAACCTTTAATTATCAAATAGAGTAATCGCTCATCAACGGATTTTTTTTCTTTCCTTGGCCAACATTTTTCAAAAGTTGTTTTATGCAGAATTGTCAAAAATTGTTTACAAGCTGTACATACTTAAAATGTTTTCATTTTATTATTAACTTTTAATACATAAAACAAATCTGTAGCTGACATTTATTTTTTGTTTTTGTTTTTTCAATGTGGAAACAAAATTGCCCACATCAAACAAGTATTATCTTATTCATCTAGTTTTTCTTACTCTATGATATTGTTCTGCCATAGTAATCATTATTTCTTTTGTCTTAATTTCAATGATCATTTTCTTTTTATGTTTCACATTTATTATACAGAGAACTGGCAAATAAGGCAAATATATATACATCAAATGAACAATGTCTTAATCAACATTTCTTGAATTTTACTGAAGGCTATATAAGATCATAGAGAAATACTCATATAATTAAAGAATCAGAATAAGAATGTGGGTAGGGTCTAAGCTCAATTAACTCCTCTACACCTAAGAAGGATCCATGTTAACCCTTTTCCAGATACGTCTATTCTAGAGTAAATGGCAATGAAAACATCTAGGCAGAAACATGGAAAATGCATGCTCTGTTCTATATCGCGAATAGAGAAGCATAGCATGGAGCTATCTTCAAATATGGTTTAATTACCTGTTTTACACATCCAAGATATGTCTACTTTGATAAGGTTTAAAAGTTAACCAAGGAAATCAAAGATTTACGCGCCATAGACAACAGTTGGACAAACTGCAATGTTGTTCAAACCCAACCTCTGTATTCTACACCAAATCAGCTGAAACATCTTATTGCGTTTCGATGTTTACACAATGCGGTGGTGTCGAAACCCTTCAAAATCTCTCTCGCAGTCTGATGAATTTAAAGGAAGAAGTTGAATTATTTAAAATAAAACTTGCTAGCTACAGTCAAAACAATTGCAACATAAACCATTCCTATTGAACAGAAAATGGCAGTCAAGCGAACTGCATCAGTAATGACGCAGACAATGCTAGCCAAACAATACAAAAGTAAATAGACTGATTGTTGTTAAGGCCTGCCCATCGGACAGGAATTTGTACAAACCAGAAAAAACAACAACTACGTATACAAATACAGAACGGGAATATTTAAACACAACAAACCCGATACGTTCAACAACTGTTATACAAGTGCACACATATGTGAAAGATCATCCAACTCTACTATTATAAACAAACGTTCAAAATACAGCGTGTTCGAACTCGAGGACATCATGAAAATTTATAGATGCGATAGAAATAGTACATGTATATGATATATATGTAAATAGCATGTGTTCGTTTTAAAGTAGATGGCTCTATAAATATGTCATGAATATGATACATATGTAAGTATCATATTCATAGTAGGTTGATACGAGAAATAGTACATGTATTTCCTAATGAACTGTTAGCCCATTGGTGGAAGACGGATGACGCTTGTCACAGTTACCTTTGTTAAAAGTCGATAAAGGAACATTAGCCGAAATGTGTTTCGAACTCAAAACATCTCGATTGACAGCCCGCGTCGCTACCGACTGAGCTACATGGGCTCGGCTTCTTGGGAGCAGACACAGCGTGTGATTGATATTTTGAGAAGCCGTCTGTGACATCGGATTGAGTACGTTACCAACAAAGGTTATCTGTTTTTCGTATGATCAGAAGACGCAAATCTCAAGTTCTTGTCCCGATTTTCTTGCCATAAGACTGAATGTCAACAATCTCAACGTTAGCTTTTGAAATGTTTGAAGAAATTGCATTCCTCATCTTTACACATTTTGGGTCAACTTATTAACGGGCAAGCCCTTTCTTGAGGAGAAACTGAACCTATATTTGCAGAGCTCTTGACCTTTTGGCTGTCAGAAAGTAGCACCTGATAATAGGGGGTATTTTAAAGACAATCTGGTACTTCGGATTTTGTGGGAAGTTTGTTTTATTTTTATTAGAAAGTATTTCATCTATACGCTGTTGATTTATGTCCACACGCGTTAAGACTTATTTAATTTTGGCTGCTGGACTGTTCAAAAACACGGTACTTGGGATAGTATTCCATTTTGAAAATTGGACTACTTCATTTTTCGCCCAACAGAAAATTTGGTAACAGTTAAGTGGCAAACAATGCAGATTTTAGGACAGACATCTCGTTACGAGCTATCCCACCTGAATCTGAACTGTTTGTAAAAGCCTTTAATTGCCTTTGGCGTTGAAAGGGTTAAAACGCTGTCATGCTAAATGAACCAAATGGATACTGTTTTACAGAAATATTCTGTAACTTTCTAAAACTTAGTTAGTACAGAGCAAGACCAGACTGCACAGATGCGCTGTGCGATCTCAATCTACACCTGATCTACACCGGTCGAAATTAACTGACGGTTTGGTTTACGCAGACCGCCGCTTCAATACACTTTTGGAAAGAGTAGAGTTGGGTTCTCCAATTTTAATTTCGTTCACAAACGTAACTCTCGTGGTGCAAACACCACGTATCATGCCAGTGATCAGTCCTGTAAACATGGACACAATCCTCTGGTTGGTTATTGTACACGTGGGTGGGTTGCTGCGGGTGTGTTCCCCAATCGGCCACCACGCCCAGTTGTTCACCTGTCAGCCAGTAGAACTGGTCGTTTTCATCTTTATCATAAGTCCAATCCAGTTATTTCCGTTACCTGGAACAAAATTTTGATTGGTTTAAGTAGCATGTCATTATTATAAAAATCCTCAATGGCAACTGAATACCTTTCCTCATAGACTGTAAGACCATTGGTAGAAGACAAATGGTGCTAGTCATATTTTTCTCAATGAAGACCTATAAAATGCCCGATAGCGCCAAACTTATTGCCTAACTGTACTAATATATGCTTTTTTGCTTTCATTTAATATCATGCTTTATAAATAAATAGAAATAAAAAGATCCATAAGGACAAGAAAAACATTGTCTTAAAGAGCTTAAAGATCAATGCATTTAACTCTTTAACTGCCGAATTTCACAGAGTCGAGTCTTCCATGTTGAAAATTGGACCACTTCATATTTGTCCATCAGGAAATTTCGTACAATTTAATGTCTAAGAGGCAAACAATGCAGATTTCAGGAGAGACAGTTCGTTACGAGCAGTATCCATTGAATCTGCATCGTTTACACAAGCCTTTAATTGCCTTGGAAGCGGAAGGGTTAATATATTATAATATCAAATGTCAGGGTTAATCTATTTCATGTACGAGCTGCCTCTCCTGCAATCTGCATTATTTGCCACTTAGACAAAGAATTTTACCAAATTCCTGTTGGATAAAGAATGGAGTGGTCCAATTTTAAGCATCGAAGAATTGTCTTTATGAAATTTGGAAGTGAAAGAGTAATTATATTTACTATATAAGCCTTAAAATAGATTAAAATAGAGAGAGAGAGAGAGAGAGAGAGAGAGAGAGAGAGAGAGAGAGAGAGAGAGAGAGAGAGAGAGAGAGAGAGAGAGAGACAAAGAGAGACACAGAGACACAGAGAGAGAGACACAGAGAGAGATAGACAAAGAGAGAGAGAGAGAGAGAGAGAGATAGAGAGAGAGAGAGAGAGACAGCCATAGACAGACAGAGACAGAGACAGAGACAGAAGGAGAGAGATAGAGATAGAGAGAGAGCGAGACAGACATACAGAATAGACAGACATACAGACAGACATACATACATACAGACAGAGAGAGAGAGAAAGAGAGAGAGAGAGAGAGAGAGAGAGAGAGAGAGAGATAGAGAGATAGAGAGAGAGAGAGTGAGAGAGTGATAGCGGAGAGAGAGAGAGAAACAGAGATATATAGAGAAAGGAGAGATAGAGAGAGATAGAGAGAGAGAAATAGAGAGAGACACAGAGAGAGCGACAAAGTGAGAGAGAGAGAGAGACAGACAGACAGAGAAAGAGAGCTAGATCGAGAACGAGAGAGAGAAAGACAGAGACAGAGAGTTAGAACGAGAAAGAGAGAAATACGAGCAAAGACAGAAGGACACCAGGTAAACAAGGAAAGAACAAACAATTGAACATACTCGAGTGTTGTTGCAAAAACACCTCCAATTCAGTGATTTTCTCCGCTGTGTTAGTCACGACTAATCCTGCGTTTTCCGCTTCGCAAGCGAGCTTTGCCTCATGCCAAGATTTTGAACCTCCCTCGTGAAGTTTCACACAATAAACTCCTCTTGACTGTGGGTCAAAGACAGGCGTGTATATTCACCTGATAGGTCGCATCCCTTACCTGTAATATTCAACAAAGACAAGCCAATCATTCTTTTATAAACATGTATCCCGCTAAATTCTTGCAACCTATTTCATTATCCTTGATTAAATTAGTAATGTACTCGTAATATCATTGTTTTGAATTGACGGTATTAAGAGTTGGCGGAATCGCTTTTGACCGCCAATATAGCGAAACTAACAAGTAAATAAAAGTACGTATACAATAGACTTTACAAAATATTGGTAATTGAGGAGCGAACTATGAAGACCGAGTTAAAATATACGACGGTAATTGCTGGTCTTAATATTTCTTTGTTGGCAATTGCAGTTCATCTATGCTATAACTGAGTGAAAAGAGTGTTTTTGAAATCATTGTTTAAACGGACAATTTCTCTTTTTCGGTTTGTGTCTCATAGCTGTTTTTCACTTTAACATACAGTATTTCTTCTATTCCAGATGTTTTCAAAGCTTAAATGTAATCTATTATGGCATCATCGGAATGTAATAGAGGTAGTTATATACATTATGTCAACCATAAGCAGTATCTATTTGGATCTCCAGCATAAGTTCGCAGGCAGGTAGGCCTTTTTCAAAGCAAGTGATAATAACGTTACGATTAATTTTTCCTGAGCACCACTTGATGAAAATGTTTGAATTCTAAAAATTAAATTTACGGAATTTGCATAATTTATCCAATACTATAGGGAATAATGCTTATTGATACGCCAATTGCAGGTCAGTTTTCGTTGATCCATTCATTAATGACGTTAGATAGTAATTAATTGTTGAAATTATCATTAACACTTTCATCAATAATGCTAAAGAAACTACTTACTTTGTATGCCACATCCCTGGGAGTTACAGAAGGATCCATCGCAGCATTCGCGACAAGTCACGATGTCAGAATTCTGTTTTGTGACAGCACATCTCTGTTCGGAGCAAATTAGATATAACCTTTAAGTCAATCTCTTCACCGCCTTGGTGGTGTAGTGGTCGAGCATCCGCCTCGGGTATGGGAGGTGGCGGGTTCGATCCCAGGTCGGATCATACCAAAGACTTAACAAATGATAGTAATGGCTACCCTCCTTATTAAAACCAAACAATGGTTAAGTTACAAATCAGTTAGAGGATGTTTAATTTTATGTAAAACAGGAGCTGTCGGATGACAGCGCGCTCGACTAATCCACCGCTAATTAGTTAGTGAGATATGGATTCAACGTAGTTGCATGCAAAACATTTACCAGAATTTCTTAAAGGGTGATGATTTGCATTATATGCAGGATATAGCTATCTTACTTGATTGTGTACATATGTATGATGACTGGGAAGGGCTGTTTACAGTTTCAAATGGTATCAAGTAAATACTAAAGTAGAAACCCTTAATGTAGTGGCATGCAAAACTTTAACAACATTTCTAGATATAAAAAGGGCCATAATTTGCATAATAAACTGGATAGAATTAGCACACGTGATTGTTTACATAGGTGTGATGGTTGTAAAGGGTTGTAAACAGTTTCAATGCAATGCATTGAGTAGTTACAAAGATATGGTCTCTTAATATAGTGGCACGTAAAACTTTAAGCAGAATTGTTAAGTAAAAAAGAGCCATAACTTGCATTAAATGCAGATTGTTATCTAACTTGATAATCTACATAGGTGTTATAGTTGGGAAGGGTTGTAATTTAGTTTAAATGCAATGCACCAAGTAAAAACTGAGATATGGACTCTTACTTTAGTTGCACGCAAAGCTTTAATCAGAATTTCTAAGTAAACACGGGGCTATATAAAGTCCCAATGCAATACATCAGGTAGATACTAAGATATGGACTCTTAATTTAGTTGCAAAGCAAAGAAGGTCCATAATTTACATTAAATGCAGGATAGAATTATCAAACTTCAATAGTTCCATAGTTGTGGTTGTTGGGAAGCATTGTAGGAAGTTTCAATGCAATGCATCAAGAAAATACTGAGATATGGACTCTTAATTTAGTTGCACGAAAAACTTTAACCAAGGTTTCTAAGTTAAAAAAAGGGCCATAACTTGCATAAAATGAAGGATAGAGTTATCTAACTTAATAATCTACATATGTTCGATAGTTGGGAAGGTTTGTAGAAAGTGTCAATACAATAAATGTGGTATATAAGTACTTGCATGCAAAACCTTCACCAAGGTGTGACGAGGACGCCGACGCCAGGGTGAGTAGTATAGCTGTCATATTCTTCGAAAAGTTTAGCTAAAAACGCTTTCAGCTTTCAACAAATTCCTTAATGTCCAATGCGAGACAACTTCAGTCTGATGCGTTCATCTGAATGGACTAGTAGTACTGGTAACTTACCCAGAAACACCGTGATATAACTGAACACATGTAAAAAGCGGCGTAAAACGACATACAATTTAGTCAAACTCGATACAACCAGACCAAAATACTTTGTTGTACGTATTGGATCTGGCGACATCGTATAAAAGGTCGACGCGAATTGACCCTAAACATATAACTATTTATTTAATCGAAACACTCGACACGACCACTACTTACTCCTGTTGATACATAACGGTGTTTTAATGTAAGCGACCATTTGATTAGTCAATTTAGTCTGGCTTTAATGAGATTACCATTTAGTATAACATATACTTTTAAAACAGCAAATATCCATATTCGGAAAACTATCATAAAGTGCCACAATTATAAGTCAGTGCCATAAATATGTTAATGATTATTTCCTTTTTATTTGTGTTTTGAAAATGGGAATAAAAAACAAAATGGAATTATGGAAACATCACGTGACAAATGTATGAAGATGCCAGAGTGTGATTGAAAATGAGCCTTGTTAACATAGAACATAATAAATAGATTATAAAGCATGTTTCTATCTTCCATTTTCTTTCGTCCTTCCATTCTTTTCTCTTGACGTCTTTCTTTGTTTCTTTCCGACTGTCTGTTTGTCTTTCTTTCTATAAAATCAACAAATTGCTACGCAGGCATTTAACAATGGAAAAGCTAATTGTATGCCCCCCGCCCCCTAAAACAAATAGCCGGGTCGTATATAACTGCCCTCGTCTGTCCGCCCGTTCGACCCTTGTATCGTCTTTCCGTTGTTGTAAACATGCATACATTTAAATTATATTTGAAAGGAAGGTGCAATATGAATCTTGATAAAGTCAAGCTCGATTTATAATTTGTCGAATTACTTTTTAGCTTGTATGATATATATATATTTCCTTTATTGCGAATATTGAAGATGCATGAATGATTACAAGCGAGTTTAAGTCTATTTCAATTGCGAAGCAATTCAACCAGACTATTGCAATCGAAACGATTATAACGGGTGTTGACAGTAGAGTCGCCAAAAAAGAAGTGTGCGCATTGTAAACTAGTTCACCAATTATTATTGAAAACTTAAAAAAGGCAAATGTCATGTATGAATAACTTCGTAATAACGCAGTAACTGTTGAGAACATGCCTTTTTGAAACACACATATTCATGGTTTTGAATCAGTAGATAATTTAGCATGTTAAAAGAAATGTGGTTACTTCCGTGAGATGGCCGGGGACACACGAGTCACATACATGTAATCATGCTCAGTATTAATAAATATCCCGCAGAAAACTATCCAATATTGTGTTCGTTTACAAAGGAATATAAGCTTCATCTATTATTGTTTATGGTGTCCTGTTTTACTAAAGTAAACTTTGAAGGGATAGTTTACATACATAGTTGATCTACTGTTGAAGGACAGTTTCATGTACTGTTATATCTATGCAGGCACTCAAACACAAAGGAACTTATGCTTTTAACCCTAGACAAATTCAATATACATTTCTTTTAATTACAAACAGTTTCTTTTTGTTGTGTATGCATTAAGCATGTAAACGAAACAAAATAACATAATATTGACCCTTTTCATTTTTCTTTACCCTTCACATACTCTTATCCATGATTTCCTTGTACTTGCAACATATTTGAATTGATTTCATCTTTGGCGTATTCATGTGAATCCGACTTTCAGTACTCCTGAGTACTTTGATAAATATCTTGCTAAATAATTATTATTCTGAGATCAAGCCCCAACCTGCCGTGTTAAATAATCATGACATTAAATATCAAACCCATTAAAATACACAACATTGTCATACGTATCGTGTTAGACTGACAGCCGGTGTTGTATACTATGTTACCACTTGTTGTTATCACTTGTTCCAGGAAACATGACTGTTATAACAACAATAGACATACTTATCAATATTATTATATATACATAATGTTCGATTGTGGTTGCGTAATTGAAAGCTGACATTTCACGCCTGATTGAGCTCCAATTTTTAAAATGTGATATTTCTTGATTGAAAATAATTAAGTTTGTATAATTTGTATTTTGCCTGTTTTAATTCTTTATAATCAGCATATAATTAAAATGATAACTAGGTGGCAGTAGCGTTACGATGCATTGTTTTTTGCTTCTCAGAGCGTGGGAAAAATAACATCACTTTTGACCTTCTGGATTTAATTTTTTCACGATCAATGGCATGGCATCCCTATAATTGAAACAGTTATTAAACCTCAAATTTACCAATTATAGATGAGATGATGCTCAATGGCCGTTGCGTTTGATTTCCATATTTGGCAATTTTCATTAAAACTCTTATATTTGACGTGATGAAAGTTCTTTCAAATAGATTCCGTGTTCAATCTTATGTTCGATAATTGCTCATAAACGTTACAGAGGGTCCATGTTTTACAAACCTTCGTAAGTATTGAGGTACTTATGGAGGTAGTGATGGATGTACTCATAATATACTTATGGAGATACGCATGGAGGGAACCCATGGAGATACTCATGGAGGTACACATGGAGACACTCATTAAAATACTAATGGAGGTACCCATGGAGATCCTATCGGAGGTACCCATGGAGATACTTATGGAGGTACCCATGGAGATACTAATGTAGGTGCCCATGGATATACTAATGGAGGTACCCATAGAGATACTAATGGAGGTACCCATAGAGATACTAATGGAGGCACCCGTGGATATACAAATGGAGGTACCCATGGAGATGCTAATGGAGGTACCCTTGGATATACTAATGGAGGTACCCATGGAGATACTCATACAGATACCCATGGAGACACTAATGGAGGTACCCATTGATATTCTCATGGAGGTACCCATGGATATGTTCATGGAGATAATGATGGAGTTACCCATGGAGATACTAATGGAGGTACCCATGGAGATACTCAAGGAGATACAAATGTAAATAGTAATGGAGATACTCATGGAGATACTCAAGGAGATACAAATGTAAATAGTAATGGAGGTACCCATGGTGATACTAATGGAGGTACCCATGGAGATACTCATGGAGATACAAATGGAAATAGTAATGGAGATACCCATGGAGATACTAATGGAGGTACCCATGGAGATATTCAAGGAGATACAAATGGAAATAGTAATGGAGATATTAATGGAGATACTAATGGAGGTACTCATGGAGATACTAATGGAGGTACTAATGGAGATACTAATGGAGATACTCATGGAGATACTCATGGAGATACTCATGGAGATGCTCATGGAGATACTCATGGAGATACTCATGGAGATACCCATGGATACGTTCACGGAGATAATGATGGAGTTACCCATGGAGATACTAATGGAGGTACCCATGGAGATACTCAAGAAGATACAAATGTAAATAGTAATGGAGATACTCATGGAGATACTTATGGAGATACTTATGGAGATACTCATGTACATACTAATGGAGGTACCCATGGAGATATTCAACGAGACACTAATTGAGGTACCCATGGAGATACTCAAGGAGATACAAATGGATATAATAATGGAGATACTCATGGATATACTCATGGGGATACTAATGGAGGTACCCATGTAGATACGCAAGGATATACCAATAGAGATACTTATTGATATATTTATGGAGATTCTTATGGAGATACTTATGGAGATACTAATGGAGGAACCCATAAAGATACTAATGGAGATACTAATGGAGGTACCCATGGAGATACTCGTTGAGGTACCCTTGCAAATACTCATGGAGATACTAATGGAGATACTCAAAGATATACTCATACAGATACTTATGGAGATACTCATGAAGGTAACAACGGAGATACTCAAGGAGGTATCCATATAGATACTCGTACAGTTACTCATGGAGGTACCCTTGTAAATACTCATGGAGATACTAGTGGAGATACTCATATAGATATTTATTGAGATACTCATGGAAGTGCCCATAGAGATACTCAAGGAGGTATCCGTGGAGATACTCATGGAGTAACTCATGGAGGTACCCATGAAGGCACTGATGGAGATACTAATTGACGTACCCATGGATATACTCATGGATATACTAATATAGTTAATCATGGATATACTCATGGATATACTCATGGAGATACTAATGGAGATACTCATGGATATACTCATGGAGATACTAATGGAGATACTCATGGATATACTTATCGAGATACTAATGGGGGTACTCATACATATACTTATGGTATACTCATGAAGGTACCCATGGAGATATTCATGGAGGTACCCATGAATATACTCATCGAGATACAAATGGAGATACTCATACATATACTCATGGAGATACTAATGGAGATTCTCATGAATATACTCATCGAGATACAAATGGAGATACTCATACATATACTCATCGAGATACAAATGGAGATTCTCATGAATATACTCATCGAGATACAAATTGAGATACTCATACATATACTCATGGAGATACTAATGGAAATACTCATGGATATACTCATCGAGATACAAATGGAGATACTCATACATATACTCATGGAGATACTCAAGAAGGTACTCATTGAAGTAGTCATGGAGGTAGTCATGGGGGTACTCGTGCAGGTACTCATGTATATACTCGTGGAGGTACGCAAGTATGTTCTCACGTAGGTACTCATAGAGGTACTCATGCAGGTACTCAGCTGAGCACGTTACGATGTTCTTGCAGTGCAGTCTAGCATATCGATGGTTTCATGCAAAACGGTTGTAACTACATCTTGGACAAAATGTAGCTACAACCGTTTTGCATGAAGCTCTCAATATGTATATTTGATTTACTCAACTAGAGTGTTAATCAAGAAAATGCATCGTTTTAAAATAATAAATGATCTTAACAAGAAAGCGTTTCCTTAGTTTCTTACAATAGAAACAGAAGTGTGTTAAGCTCACGAAATATCGTGCTCAACGTTATTCCTTTCGTAAGTTTAGCAATTATTATAATATAATCAACTGAACAAATGGAGTTAACGCTAGACAGACATAACACTATACACTTTTGAACCTAGATATGTTTCGAAATTTCTGATAACCTACACTTGAATACAAGAGAGTATTCATATGATCAATTGAGTACATTCTTAAGTAATTTCTAGAGACCTGGGCTTGAACGTTTGGACGACTAAATAGCGCACATTTGAGATCATGGTCCATCTTAAGCTTTGCTGGTCTCGTGTTTCGAGAGCCGAACGCCGATAGCTCAGTCAGTAGCGACGCGGGCTGTCAATCCAGGGGTTGTGAGTTCGAATCCCACTCGGAAAACATTCTTTCCGCCATTTGACAAAAGTCACTGTGACATGCGTCATTCGTCTTTCACCAATGGGCTATTTAACAGTCTATGTGGAAAAGCAGCCGGTTGCTTGGTAAGTATGTTGTGTGGTGTACTGGTGTGGGAAAACCAGGAAACGCATGAGTAGGTGAACTGGTCGGCGTGATATGAATGAACAATTGTTGAAAGCGGCGTTAAACCCTAATCAATCAGTCGAGTTTTGAGTGTGTTGTGTGAATTGACTATATGAGTTGGTGCATGCAAAAGGGCACAAGTTGACACGTCTGAATAATGTTGATTCAGATCAGTGTGTCCAACTGAGCAGTCTCATCAGAATCTACACAAGTTGACACGTCTGAATAATGTTGATTTATATCAGTGTGTCCAACTGAGCAGTCTCATCAGAATCTACACAAGTCGACACGTCTGAATAATGTTCATATAGATCAGTGTGTCTAACTGAGCAGTCTCATCAGAATCTACACAAGTTTACGCGTCTAAATAATGTTGATTCAGATCAGTGTGTCCAACCGAGCAGTCTCATCAGAATATATACAAGTTGACACGTCTGAATAATGTTGATTCAGATCAGTGTGTCCAACTGAGCAGTCTCATCAGAATCTACACAAGTTGACGCGTCTGAATAATGTTGATTCAGATCAGTGTGTCCAACTGAGCAGTCTCATCGGAATATACACAAGTTGACACGTCTGAATAATGTTGATTCAGATCAGTGTGTCCAACTGAGTAGTCTCATCAGAATCTACACAAGTTGACACGTCTGAATAATTTTGATTCAGATCAGTGTGTCCAACTGAGCAGTCTCATCAGAATCTACACAAGTTGACGCGTCTAAATAATGTTGATTCAGATCAGTGTGTCCAACTGAGCAGTCTCATCAGAATCTACACAAGTTGACGCGTCTGAATAATGTTGATTCAGATCAGTGTGTCCAACTGAGCAGTCTCATCAGAATATACACAAGTTGACGCGTCTAAATAATGTTGATTCAGATCAGTGTGTCTAACTGAGCAGTCTCATCAGAATCTACACAAGTTGACGCGTCTGAATAATGTTGATTCAGATCAGTGTGTCCAACTGAGCAGTGTCATCAGAATATACACAAATTGACGCGTCTAATTAATGTTGATTCAGATCAGTGTGTCCAACTGAGCAGTCTCATCAGAATCTACACAAGTTGACGCGTCTGAATAATGTTGATTCAGATCAGTGTGTCCAACTGAGCAGTCTCATCAGAATATACACAAGTTGACACGTCTAAATAATGTTGATTCAGATCAGTGTGTCCAACTGAGCAGTCTCATCAGAATATACACAAGTTGACACGTCTGAATAATGTTGATTCAGATCAGTGTGTCTAACTGAGTAGTCTCATCAGAATCTACACAAGTTGACGCGTCTAAATAATGTTGATTCAGATCAGTGTGTCTAACTGAGTAGTCTCATCAGAATCTACACAAGTTGACGCGTCTAAATAATGTTGATTCAGATCAGTGTGTCTAACTGAGTAGTCTCATCAGAATCTACACAAGTTGGCATTATCTACTACAAGCTTGTGTTAGTAATATGTTAACAGTGAGGATCTGGATATATACTGTTCACAAAACAAACATATGAGTCGTTCCACGAGAAAACCAACAATATGGACTCTGCATTATGTATCCGGGCCAACACATTCCGTCTCAGGGGCATAGAGGTATAGAGTAACGGGTCCTGAAACAGAAAATTCACAGGAGGCGAAAAGTGTCTGTCTGGGCTAGCTTGCACGGCATGCTAAGGCTGATCCGGGTCGATACTTTACGCAGAGTCCAAAGTGTTTGTTTTCTAAGGGATCGGCTGACGTATATCGTTTCCTATCATAAGTATGACATAATCGCATACAATTACTCACTTTAAGAGGCTGATATGTTATTTTCTGATTACAGAGGTTGGGAATAGGTACCTCGGTACATTGATAGCATTCAACGGACTCGACTGGTAAAGAGAAAATAGTCATTTATATGTAAGACAAGTAACACTTTAATCAATGGTATTATTTTCATCATAAAATGTTCTTGCTATCATAAACATCATTCAAATTAAAGATTTTGACAACGAGAACAACAATGATGGTGTTGATACGTTGATACTGACACCGTGTTACTTATCCAATAACCCATCACTAATTATGTCGTTCGTTTTAATCAACATACATGTATGTATTTTATAGTTTGATTTATCGGAAACCCCATTGAAAGGGTATATAGTTATGACGACAATAACGATAGTGATGATGTTGTTTTATATGTTGAATCTTGTTACTCATCACATCATTACAAGTTACTTCTGTTAATGTTATCAGTTAATAGTTTACATTTTCATCATAGTTGTCTCTCTTACAAACCATGTAAATAGTCCTTCCAGTGTTACTTCCCTTATAACTATGATTCAGTAGAGTGTGTAAATTACCTGTGTTGATTAAAGAGAAGTGAATCTTTACAAGCGCTTTTATGTGCATTAACAACTTCATCAAAAGGATTTGTGGTTATAGGTCAAAATACACAGCTACCTCTAAGCTTTAAAAAAATCCAAAGAAAATCGAGAGGTATGCATTATGCAAGAAAGAATTCACCAGGCGAAAATGGTTAACATCATTTTGGACCAAATCGGGTACGGACAAAACCGGTGTTTCACATTCTCTACTTTCACCTTTAAACAAGGTCAACATATTTAATGTGATTTAATGTGATCATTTCCAGTGCATTCTATACACATTTACAATGAATTTAAAGTCAATGTTATATATTCAATGCATTCTGGTGATGGTATATAATCATTTCCACTCAAACAAAACTTTTTTAGGGACTATTTAGTGGGTGTAATTGGCGTAATTTGACTTTAAAGACAGTCATATATCAAATTAGTTACGAGAGAAGTAGCAGATAATGGAAAGAGTAATTGGTAATTGAATACGGAACAACACACATGCTTTGAAACGGTTGTGTGATAATACACACCCTGTATATGTTGAAAATCCGAATAAATATTTGCTGATTGAATGAGTAACATGTTATTAAAAACAAAAGAAACAATACGTAAAGAACAACCTGTTCAAGAACAACAACATGACATAAATGTTGTCGTCAAAACGCTTTATTTTTAGGCTATTGATTGAACTGTTATGTGATAGTAAAGATCATGAATAACTTGTAAACAGAATAAGTAACAACTGTTTGAATAAGTAACAACATATTGAATAAGTAACAATTCATTGAATAAGAAACAGCTGATTGAATAAGTAACAATTGCTTGAATAAGAAACAGCTGATTGAATAAGTAACAACTGATTGAATAAGAAACAGCTTATTGAATAATTAACAGCTGATTGCATAAGAAACAGCTGATTGAATATAAACTGTAAGTAGCAACTGATTGAATAAGAAACAGCTGGTTGAATAATCAACAAATGATTTAATAAGAAACAGCTGATTGAATAAGAAACAACTGATTGAATAAGTAACAACTGATTGAATAAGAAACAGCTGATTGCATAAGTAAAAGCTGATTAAATAAGTAACAACTGATTGAATGAGTAACAATTGATTCAATAAGAAACAACTAATTGAATAAGTAACAACTGATTGAATAAGAAACAGCTGATTGAATAAGTAACAAGTGATCGAATAGGTAACAACTGATTGAATAAGAAAGAGCTGATTGAATATTAAGAGTTAACTGCGATCACGTGGTTGATAGTAATGGGCGTAAACTAATCTCGCTTTGTAAATCTACAAATCACGTGATAGCAAATGGGCGGTTACTTAAAGATAAACCGGGTAACTATACATTCTGTTCACAGCGTGGTCTCAGTGTCACAGATTATCTATTACTTAATATTGACGATTTTCAATTACTTAGTAAATTTGAAGTTTTAAACTTTAATGAATTCTCAGATCATTCACCTCTTTATTTTTGCTTTAAACGTAAAAATGTTAACACATGTAAATCGAATATGAAACATGACACAACTAATAATAATGATTATGAAACAAAAATCGTATTCGATGAAAATAAAATAGAAAGCTTTAAACACAATTTATTAAATAATATTGATGAATTGAATCAATAGGTTGACTCAAGTGTCTCTGAGCAAGTAGACAAACTAACCACTTTTTTACGGAAAAATGCTGAAACTGTTTTTGGTAAGACATTTCCCTTACAGAGTAATAACAAAAATACAAATTTTGCCAATAGACCAAAATGGTTTGATAGCAATTGCTACAATGCTAAAATAAATTTTAAAACAGCTAGAAATGTTTTTAAACGAAACAAAAATGACGTTAATAGAAGTCACTTCATACAAATGCGGAACACTTACAACAAGATACGCAAAGCTGCCAAATATAAACATAAAGTAAACGAAGGTAAAAAATTGAATCGAATCGCAAAAACGCAACCTCGTAAATTTTGGACATCTCTAAAAAAGAGCTATAACACAAAGGCTAAAACTGAAAGCAATATAGAAATAAATGAATTATTTAAACACTTTTCGACTTTACTAGGCGAAAACGTTGAAAATATAAATAACAATAATAGTCAACAGTTTACTGACATTTCTGACAGACAATTAGATGCAAAAATATCTTTAGAAGAAATCAGAAAAGCTGTGTTTCACCAAAAAAGTGGTAAAGCAAAAGGACCAGATGGCATATCTTCGGAAATCATTAAATCTTCCTTTAAAATAATTGCACCATATTTATTCACATTATATAATAAGCTATTTAATAACTGTGAATACCCCGAAAGCTGGGGATTGGGCTACATCGTACCAATTTTCAAAGGTGGAGATCCAACCCAGACAAAAAATTATCGTGGTATTACTTTAAATAATATCCTATCAAAAGTTTATTCTCAAATACTTTTAAATCGATTAACAAAATGGAATGACGAACATGAAAATATATCTGAGTGTCAATTTGGATATCAAAAAGGCAAGAGTACTATAGATTGTGTGTTTATATTAAATGCAGTTATCACAAAAGTTTTAAATTCAGGTCAAAAACTGTATAGTACGTTTATTGACTATGAAAAATGTTTTGATAAGATCAATAGAGCGTACCTTTGGCAAAAGCTTTTGTCACAAAATATCAGTACTAAAATAACAAAAGCTCTTCAATCAATGTATTCAGTTGTTAAGTCTGTTATCAAACACCACGGCTCTATCTCAGATCCTATTGATTCATTTTTAGGTGTTAAACAAGGGGATGCAAGTTCAGCTCTACTCTTCATGATGTTCGTCAATGATATTAATGAAAACATAAATACAAACATAGAAGGGATATTCACCTTAAATGAAATCAAATTATTCTTAATATTATATGCTGATGACCAAGTGGTATTTTCGACCTCTCCTGAATCTTTACAGTCTATGTTAAATGATATCGAAGCTTACTGCAATAGATGGGGCCTGAAAATCAATACGGATAAAACAAAGGTTCTCATATTTGAAAAGGGATCTAGATACACGAATCATTTCTTTAAGTTATACGGTAGCAAGCTAGAAATAGTAAATCAATTTAAATACCTTGGTGTAAATTTTTACAAAAACGGCCGATGGAATCAAACCCATAAATACATTGCTGAACATGCGCTTAAAGCCATGCAAAGATTATTCTCTGTTTTTAATAAATAGGAATTTCCTGTTAAAGATAAGTTAAAACTATTTGATGTACTTGTTTCATCCGTACTAAATTACTCTTCAGAAGTTTCTGGATACCTTGAAGCAAAAGATATTGAAAATGTACATGTTAAATTTTTACGCAAACTTTTATGTGTAAACAAGTCTACTAATTTATCGGGTCTCTATGGAGAACTCGGTAGAGTCCCTTTAACTATCATAAGGAAAGTAAGCATGTTTCGTTACTGGTTAAAAATACTTAAATTAAATGAACGGTCACCTGTAAAACAAGTATACTTCCTTTTAAAAAATGATGCGAATAATAACACAAGCTACAATAAATTAAACTGGGCTTTTCAGATAAAGAATATGTTAGATAACTTAGGTTTAACAGAAATTTGGCATAACCAAGACATTTTAACAATACGCTTAGACACCATAAAACAACGACTATTTGATCAGTATCATCAATCTTGGTACAGTAATATTAATAACTCGCAGAGGTTAAGCACTTATAGTATCTTTAAACACAATTTCAACCTAGAACCTTATCTAGACAGCATTATGAATAAACGTTTTAGAATTGCATTAAGTATATATAGAGATATAAGGAAACAATACTTTAAACATTATTATTGTAGTTGGCCAACATTAAATAAATTTGAAACACTATTTTCATCAGTGAACAAAAAGGTCACCTTAAATCTATCAAAATATATTTACTTTGCATCGCAGTTAAGAGATCAATTAGACAATTAATTATATTTCATATCTAGAATTATGCCAAAATTGATAAGCAAATCTTCTCATGTTTGTACCATATGTATGTCACATTTAATTTGAATGTTTGTATTAAGGCCAGAAGCATATGTAATGCTTAATGCCTAATAACATTTGAATTGAATTGAATTGAATTGAATTGAATAAGTAACAACTGATTGAATAAGAAACAGCTGGTTGAATAATCAACAACTGATTAAATAAGAAACAGCTGATTGAGTAAGTAACAACTGATTGAATAAGTTGCAACATATTGAATGAAAAACAGCAGATTGAATAAGAAACAGCAGATTGGATAAGTAACAACTGATTGAATAAGTAACAACTGATTGAATAAGAAACAGCTAATTGAATAAGAAACAACTGATTGAATAGGAAACAGCTGATTGAATAAGTAACAACTGATTAAATAAGTAATAACTGATAAAAAACCAGTTGATTGAATAAGTAACAACTGTTTGAATAAATAACAAATGATTGAATAAGAAGCAGCTGATTGAATAAGTAACAACTGATTGAATAAAAAACAGCTGATTGAGTAAGTAACAACTGATTTAATAAGAAACAACATATTGAATAAGTAACAACTGATTGAATAAAAAACAGCTGATTGAGTAAGTAACAACTAATTGAATAGAATACAACATATTGAATAAGAAACAGCTGATCGAATAAGAAACAGCTGATGGAATAAGTAACAACAGATTGAATAAGAAACATTTAATTGAATAAGTAACAACTGATTGAATAAGAAACAGCTGATTGAATAAGTAAAAACTGATTGAATAAGTAACAACTGATTAAAAAAAAAAAGCTGATTGAGTAAGTTACAACTGATTGACTAAGTAACAACTGATTGAATAAGAAACAGCTGGTTGAATAATCAACATATGATTTAATACGTAACAACTGATTGAATAAGAAACAGCTGCTTGAATTAGTAACAACTGATTGAATAAGAAACAGCTGGTTGAATTAGTAACAACTGATTGAATAAGAAACAGCTGGTTGAATAATCAACAAATGATTTAATAAGAAACAGCTGATTGAATAAAAAACAGCCGATTGAATAAGAAACAGCTGATTTAATAAGTAACAACTGATTTAATAAGAAACAGCTAATTGCATAAGTAAAATCTGATTAAATAAGTAACAACTGATTGAATGAGTAACAATTGATTCAATAAGAAACATCTAATTGAATATGTAACAACAGATTGAATAAGAAACAGCTGGTTGAATAATCAACAACTGATTGAATAAGAAACAGCTGATTGAGTAAGTAACAACTGATTGAATAAGTAACAACAGATTGAATAAGAAACAGCTGACTGAATAAGTAACAACTGATTGAGTAAGAAACAGCTGGTTCAATAATCAACAATTGATTGAATAAGAAACAGCTAATTGAATAAGTAACAACTGATTAATTAAGTAACAACTGATTGAATAAAAAACAGCTGATTGAATACGTAACAACTGATTGAATAAGAAACAGCTGATTAAATAAGTAACAGTTAATTGAATAAGTAACAACTGATTGAATAATAAAAAGCTGATTGAATAAGTTACAACTGATTGAATAAGTAATAACTGATTGAATAAGAAACAGCTGGTTGAATAATCAACAACTGATTGAATAAGAAAAAGCTGATTGAATAAGTAACAACTGATTGAATAAGTAACAACACATTGAATAAGAAACAGCTGATTGCAGTAGTAATAACTGATTGAATATGTAACAGCTGATTGAATATGAAATATCTGATTGTATAAGTTACAACTGATTGAATAAGAAACAACTAAGAAGAAGCAAGAGACAAACGAATAAGTTCCAGCGGATTAAATATGTAACGGCTTATTGAATATGTATCAAGTAATTATGAACAACATCTAAAACAACCTAAAATATCACCACCATTGCTACTGCCATCATGATATGCCTTTCGATCGTCTCTTCGGTGAAGAAGACCATATTGACGGTGTAAAATCGGACAAGTAACACATTATTGATTAAGAAATATGGATTTGAATATGTAACAACCCGTTTGGGACAACATCAAAAACATAATCATTGTAGTCGTTATCAATAGAAGTATGCATTTTAAATGGTTTTGTATAATTATAGATCCCATTAATGTTGAAAACCCGAATACGTAACAGGTTATTGAATAAGTAACAATAAGTAAAGATCAACCTCTACAACAGCAACAACAACAACAACAACAACAACAACAACAACAATATCCCTATCGTGGTTGTCGTCAACATGTTATGCCTTTTAAATGATTTTGTGATCATAATGCAGAAAAACCGAATAAGTTCCAACTGATTGAATATGTAATAGTGTATGGGGTGGGTAACAAGAAGTTAGAGACAACAGCTACAGCAACAGCAACGTCACCATTATTTGTGTCGTCTTCAATATATATCTTTTGAAATGTTTTTTTGCTAGAGAAAAACGCTTTTAATATTGCAAATCCGAATAAGTAACAGCTTATTTAATAATTAACACTTATTTAAGACCCTATAATGTCGTAAATGGAAGAGTAATATCTGCTTGAACAAGTAACAAGACATTGGAGCCAGTATTAACAACGACATCACTATCAATGTTGTCGTAATACCTTAATGCCTTTATAGTATACATATATGTATATCCGGTACAAATGTTAGTATCATGTTCCAAGCGGATGACGGGGAATAGTATATATATCCGGTACAAAGCGTAGTATCAAGTTCCAAGCGGATGACTGGGAATAGTATACATATATGTATATCCGGTACAAATGTTAGTATCATGTTTCAAGCGGATGACTGGGAATAGCATACATATATGTATATCCGGTACAAATGTTAGTATCATGTTCCAAGCGGATGACTGGGAATAGTATATCTATCCGGTACAAATGTTAGTATCATGTTCCAAGCGGATGACTGGGAATAGTTTATATATCCGGTACAAATGTTAGTATCATGTTCCAAGCGGATGACTGGGAATAGTATATCTATCCGGTACAAATGTTAGTATCATGTTCCAAGCGGATGACTGAGAGCAGTATACATATATGTATATCCGGTACAAATGTTAATATCATGTTCCAAGCGGATGACTTGGAATAGTATACATATATGTATATCCGGTACAAATGTTAGTATCATGTTCCAAGTGGATGACTGGGAAGAGTATATATATATGTATATCTGGTACAAATGTTAGTATCATGTTCCAAGCGGATGACTGGGAATAGTATGTATATATATATATATATGTATATCAGGTACAAATGTTAGTATCATGTTCCAAGCGGATGACTGGGAATTGTATATATATATATATGTATATCCGGTACAAATGTTAGTATCATGTTCCAAGCGGATGACTGGGAATAGTATATATATCCGGTACACATGTTAGTATCATGTTCCAAGCGGATAAATGGGAATAGTATAAATATCCGGTACAAATGTTAATATCATTTTCAAAGTGGATGACTGGGAATAATATGTATATCCGGTACAAATGTTAGTATCATGTTCAAGCGGATGACTGGGAATAGTATACATATCCGGTACAAATGTTAGTATCATGTTCCAAGCGGATGACTGAGAGCAGTATACATATATGTATATCCGGTACAAATGTTAATATCATGTTCCAAGCGGATGACTTGGAATAGTATACATATATGTATATCCGGTACAAATGTTAGTATCATGTTCCAAGTGGATGACTGGGAACAGTATATATATATATGTATATCTGGTACAAATGTTAGTATCATGTTCCAAGCGGATGACTGGGAATAGTATGTATATATATATATATGTATAACCGGTACAAATGTTAGTAACATGTTCCAAGCGGATGACTGGGAATTGTATATATATATATATGTATATCCGGTACAAATGTTAGTATCATGTTCCAAGCGGATGACTGGGAATAGTATATATATATCCGGTACAAATGTTAGTATCATGTTCCAAGCGGATAAATGGGAAAAGTATAAATATCCGGTACAAATGTTAATATCATGTTCAAAGTTGATGACTGGGAATAATATGTATATCCTGTACAAATGTTAGTATCATGTTCCAAGCGGATGACTGGGAATAGTATAGATATATGTATATCCGGTACAAATGTTGGTATCATGTTCCAAGCGAATGACTGGGAATAGTATATATATCCGGTACAAATGTTAGTAGCATGTTCCAGGCGGATGACTGGGATTAAGCTATATATATCCGATACAAATGATAGTATCATGTTCCAAGAGGATGACTGGGAATAGTATATATATCTGGTACAAATGTTAGTTTCATGTTTCAAGCGGATGACTGGGATTAGTGTATATATACCCGATACAAATGTTAATATCATGTTCCAAGCGGATGACTGGGAATAGTATATATATATCCGGTACAAATGTTAGTATCATGTTCCAAGCGGATGACTGGAAATAGTATATATATATCCGGTACAAATGTTAGTATCATGTTCCTGACTATGAACAATATAGGTATATAAGTTACATGTTCAAGTGGATGACCAGGAAAGTACATGTATAGCAGGTACAAATATAAGTGATTTCAGTACAACAGCACTAATATCAAAGCAAAATTGGTAAACATGCTGGCATCATGCAATACCGCTACAACTACAGGTTGTTACAACCGTTTTGTATGAAGCCATCGATGTGTAGAAGTATGACATGTTTAGGTATAAAGACACATGTCATGTCAAGGGGGATATTGGCGGGTCGATTTGTATATATTTGGTCTAAACTTATTTATTTTACATCCATTCAGCTTATATAAATCACACTCGATGTCTGCTTCCTGGAGACTAAACCAGTACTCGCACAGTTTGTCTGGACAAGTCAAAACCCGCTCATCACGGGACTCGAACCCTCTACACGACTGTTTTCAACTATAAATTTACTTTATTTGTTCTATGGTATTTGAATTAATGAATTTACGATATGACACATCGACCGTCAATATAAACAATTTAAACAACCGTCAATTTGACGACATACACTAAAACAATTCGTCCATGAGCACGTCCTTGATTCGTGGTGTCGGTCATGGTAAAAGATAAGACTGCCCATAGAAATACCAACCTTACCAGAACATTTACAATTTACACATTTATAATCAGGGATGCCTGTGATCTGTCTTCGTCTTTGTTTTACCTCATCAGGGGCTACATCGTTCGCTAATCAATGTGTATCAAGCAAGTACTGACACAAGAGGGTTGTGTGTCATTTTATCTGAATCGTAAATGTTCTAAACCCAGTTCTTTCTCTCGTGGCTCTGGTATGGCGTTACTAGATTATCTCTCACACTCAGTTTGAAAACGTCACAAAGTTGCCACAAAATGGGTCCTCGTGGTACCACGGCAAATGCATTCATTCAATCAATTTAACCAGAGCCTTCCCCTGACCACATCATTGGCAATGACATTCACTCGTGTAACCACTTCTGAAAAGGTAACTGATGATGATTCTGTAAATCTAGTGGTTTACGCATTTAGATAAGCCGTAACGTGTTGTGGTCACGGAAACCAACATGACCGATGTTCACATGATGGAACTATATTTGGTAAACGCTGTTAATATGAGGTTTTTAATTATAGCCATACAGATGCTTTTCCTGTATTCAAAACCAGGTAAGAATAATTAATTAGTGTATATATAGGTTTTTTTTACTTTGTGTTAATCTAATTTTTTGTAGTTGATTTCATTTGTTGCTCATTCAGAAGACACACAGTCACAGTCAAGTTAAAACAAACGTTCTGAACTTCTAAAATTAGTGTCCCGTGAAATATTTCAATTTTATCGTATGTATAGATTTCAACTGAATAAAGCTTATGTCTGTCTGTCTGAATACGATGATGGTTATATCGGTATTGCAGTTGTTGTCCCTTACTTCTAGTTACTGATTCCACAACCTTTTACTTATTCAATCAACTGTTACATAATAAATCAGCCGTTACGTATTCAATCAGCTGTTACTTATTCTGTTTTTCAACATAAATGAGGTCTGTATTGTCATATATTAGCATATATATATAAAAACTTTATTGAGTGAAACATGCATAGATGTTTAAAAGAAAATATAGTAAACCCAAAAACATGAATTTTGTGGATGGATATATTTTAAGTTTGTTTAAAAAATAATGAGTTTGTACACTTTTTATATTTGATCATGTGAAATAATACCTTTTCAAATGTTTCTGTCTTAAGTTTGTGTATTTTGGACTTATAAGAAGTAAATTATATATTGATGTCGACAACAACGATGGTGATGTAATTTTGTTGCAGATGTTGTCCTTCGTGTCTTTTTACATTTTTAAAAAACACCTGATGTGCTATCAATCAGCTGCTACTTGTTCGATTTTTCCATCGTAAATAGGATATTCACTATCAGAAAGCCATTCAAAAGGAATACAGTTATCACGACAACAATGATAGTGCTGATGTTGTTGCAGATGTTGTATTTGACTTATCTTTACCTAATCGCTAATACGTTAATTCAATCAGCTGTGACTTAATCGGTTAATAGTTGTTTGCTCTCTTCAGCATACATAGGGTGGTTAATATCAGAAAAGCGACCGTTTAAGTCATCCGCTTGGAACATGATACTAACATTTGTACCGGATATATATATACTATTCTCGTTCATCCGCTTGGAACATGATACTAACATTTGTACCGGATATACATATATGTTTACTATTCCCAGTCATCCGCTTGGAACATGATAGTAACATTTGTACCGGATATATATACTATTCCCATTCATCCGCTTGGAACATGATACTAACATTTTTACCGGATATACATATATGTATACTATTCCCAGTCATCTGCTTGGAACATGATACTAACATTGGTACCGGATATATATACTATTCCCAGTCATCTGCTTGGAACATGATACTACCATTGTAGCGGATATATATACTATGCTCAGTCATCCGCTTAGAAAATGATACTAACATGTTACTGATCACCTTGCAGTATGGACCACCGCCTTGGTGGTGAAGTAGTAAAGCGTCCGCCTCGATTGAGGAAGGTCGCGGGTTCGATTCCCGGTCGGGTTATACCATTTACCTTTTCAAATGGTAGTAATGTTTTTTCTCCCTGGCGCTCAGGGCTGTTGGGTTAACATTACGACTGACTCGCTGGTGTCAGGATAAATGGATTAGTAATACTGGTTAATTACCCAGCAAACGGTGCGATATAACTGAACAATTGTTAAAAGCGGCGCAAAGCACCATTCAGCTTGGAATACTAATGAAGCTAATCACATAGTTTTTTCTTACTATTATCTGAAAGAATGAGACGGCGTTCGATTGACAACTCTCTTTGTTACCGACATTTGAAAACAGTGTGGGGATAGGGGATATTACTTCTATTGCGGTTCCAGAAGTCGCATTCTAGATTTCCGCTGTTCTCTAATCCGTTATAGATTCCTAAGAGAAACTTCTGAGAAAAGTTAACGTTTGAACCACGTGCCATGAATGCACAGTTCGAGATATTGTTAAATGCGTAATGTTGTTCACTTGTTGGCCAAATGCAATTATTCACAGGCAACTGGCCATATTTCCACATAAACTAGCTAACCCATTGTTGCAATACGAATCATGCTAGTCACAATGACATTTGTCAATCTAACCAAAATTGGCCCATCCGGCATTCAAACTGACTACCTAATGATTGATACCGACATTTAAAATCATGAAACCAACCTTTAAACTCAATTTGATTTTTGTCAATGTCTGTGTTTTCTTGAACCTCTTAAAACAAATATAACTATTATTCACCTATGTCAACAACCTTCATAAACAAAGGTCATTGTGAAAGATAAGAGTTTTATGTTGAAGTTAACCTCAATTTTGAATATATATAGTACACATATTGTGAACCTGTGTTTCGTTTGCTTCGGCTCGAGTACTCTAATAGCTATGAAAACATTGTGAATCGATTAGATCTCCGTTTGCTGGTTTGACTCCAGCATTTAGAATGTTCCGTTTCATCAACGTCATACAACTCCTTATTCAGTACACCAATCCAGGTAGGCAAAGTGTTTATCAGTTTTGAACTTTAAACTTATCTTCACCTGATATAATATTAAGAATAATTTTATTTGAAAGCATAACACTCTAGGAAAAATAAAAGTATAAATTGGAGTGCGAGAGAACATTGTGAGGTAAGGGGGTTATAACCTCCATCGCGTTTCCAAAAGTCGTTTACTGAACATATGCACTTTTCTACAATCAGTTTTAGATTCTTAAGAGAAACTTCTGAGACAAGTTTCAGTTTAAACCACGCGCCATGAATGCGATAGTTATCTGCACTTGTAACAAATACACTGTTGTTCCGAGTGCACTTCGCAGATGTTACGCCGCCATATTGTTATGACATGTTATAATCAGATTTTCACTGGTCGCCACGTTTTGGAAACCGGTCACTAATTATCAGTAGGTATGTTAGTAACTTGCTAATCCCAGCTCTTCGCGGTCATTGCGGAGTTCTGTCGTACAAGTAAATCACCTTGTATTTGGATTGCAGAAAATTGTCCCAACACATCGAATACTCGGGCTTGTCATAGTTAAACACTGTCATTTGATTGGTGGATACGGCTTGCACAAGCCCCTCTGAGGTAAACAAAAATCCTATTTGTATGGTTTTATTGTTACTTGGAGGCCCCGTGAACAGGATAAAGTTGCAGTACTAGTAAGTCGTCCAGCGTGCATGAGTGAGTTTACAATTGTCGTCTTTTAAAAAAGGCGTAAAATAAAAAAGAAAGCAAACAACAACAAATAGTTATCTACCTTCACTACAGGAGAGTCCATCCGGTGTTTTGAATGTAACAACGTACCGATCCCGATCGGTTGTGATGAGATCACTACCTGCTCGGAATCTGAGGTGAGTAAACTCGTTTTCGTAAATAGCCTCGTGGAACCGGCGTCGTATTAGTATAGTCGAGGGACATTATATGTAATATAGTGTCCCTAGTATAGTCACATCAGATCTTTATCGCTTAATTTCCGTCAATAGCCCTGCGAGGCTTCGTTTGTATAAAACAAAAAAACATCGAATCTTTACGGCTGAATTGCCGTAATACGAAATGATACCAAAATATGTTCGTAAAGAAACATCGGATCATTATGGATGAATTTCCGTAAATAGCCGAATGGAGTCCTACTTGATTTAATATAGTAACATTGAAACATTACGGTTGAATTTTGGGAAATATCCGATTGGAAAAAGTCTTGTGTTAGTATAGTCACATCGGATTATTACGGCTGAATTTCCGTAAATAGCCGAATGGAGTCCGACTTGTGTTAGTATAGTATCATCGGATCATTACGGTTGAATTTCCGTAAATATCCGAGCGGAATCCAAAGTGTCTTAGTATAGAACATCGGATCATTACTCATAAATTTCCGTAAATAAGCGAATGGAATCCGAATTGTATTAGAATTTAAACATCCGGCTGAATTTCGTCAATAACTGGGTGAAACCTCACTTGTGTAAGAAAAGCAATATCGAATGTTTACGGCTGAAATTCCGCAATTAGGGGAATGGCTGCCGAATTATGTTCGTTTAAAAATATCGGATCATTACGGCTGAAATTCCGCAATTAGAGGATTGGATGCCGAATTATGTTCGTATATTAATATCGGATCATTACGGTTGAAAAAGCCATGGAAAGCGGAACCGGCTTGTTTTAGTTGTTGAATAATATTGAGGGTAAAACACGGTCCTGAGACCTACCAATTCAGAGGACGGAACTGTTCACCTATAAAGAACGTTCTTCAATTTTTACAGGCGTGTGTAATTGAACAATTGGTCACTACAAGCGGTAACGTTATTTATAACTCGGGTTGTGAGAGCAAGTCGGTATGTATTTGTCAATTATTCTGCTCTTCTATTTTGTTAAAGAAATAAATGTGTTATACTATTGTAGTGTGCAGGGTATATTTGTCCTTCTTCCAGACAATGACCAATCTATTTAACAACCTTTTATTAAATGAAATATTTATGTACGATTATATCCATCGGCTATAAGTAGCCGATGGCCTTATACAACAACCACTCCGGGACTTCGCTCAAACCCTTCAATAGGGGTGGTGTGGCCGTTTAGATTTCATTTTTATATTGTGATTTCACAAATGAAATGAACACAGATCAGATTTGTCATTTTATAATTACTATTTCCTTTTCTACGTACAGAGATGTGCCGTGCTGATTGGACGCCGTGCTATAACAAAACGTAATTCCGATATAATAACTTGTCGGGAATGCTGCGACGGTCCCTTCTGTAACAATAACGGCTGTGGATTTCCGGGTAAGTGATACGAATGACCCATTTCCGCCGGAAATAGTTCATTTACATCGCACGTTTATAATTCCCGAGTTCTATTCTCGTACAGATGTGTTAAGAATAGCATCCTTAATCATGAGGGACTACTCGTAACTGTATCACTCAATCGGGAGCCGATTATCTACCTTTATTTGTTAGCAATTCATAAATGTCGTCCGATGTTTTTAAACATATGAAAAAGAACAAGGAACCGCTACGGTGGTGTAGTGGTAGAACATCTGCCTCGGTGCGGATGGTTGCGGGTTCTGTCCCCGGTCGGGTCATACCAAAAACGTAACGAATTGTAGTAAAGGTTGCACTCAGGGTTGCGTGGTTAGCATTACGATTGACTGGCTGGTGTCATGATACATGGAGCAGTAGTACTGGTAACTTGCCCAGAAAACGCCTTGATAAAGTATGTGGATAGTTTATACGTATATGTGTATCCTTTGGCTTTACACAAATCTATTGAACCGTCCAGGTTTTACGAACTGGGTAACATTGAAATTTACTGGTTGCAAGAACAATGGCCATGACAATAGCGGTGGCCGAAATAGGTGTATTTTTCTTCCATTTAAGTACTTCAATTGAGGGTCTGTGCCCCAATACCACGTATTTTGTTAAATAAAGATACGAACAATAACTGTGAATTGCTCTGTACATTTTCGAAAGCACTGCGTGCCAAGAATAACAAGTGCGGACAGCGACCGGTAAAATAAAAGTTACTGAATTGCTAAGAAAATTTCTTTTCATTTTTCCTACGTTTTTAGGGTCATCTAGCTACACAAGGTTTGTAATTCAGATCTTTTTTAATTTTGGAAAGTCTAGCAATACCGTTTGGAGTTGTAATTTTGTTGGTTTTGGTTTTCCAGAAATTCTCCGTCCTCAAAGAGGTGTATACTGTTACAACTGTCCGTACCTTGTAGACCCACAGAAATGTGAAACTGTGAAAATATGTGATTCAACTGAGGTAAGAGACTATATATTACAGAAGTATGAATAAGTCTGCTCAACTTTGAGCACTATGGGAAACAATATTTCAACCAATCTTTTCAAGTCTTGCGAATGTCATGATCGAAGATCGAACGTAGGTCTAACGTTCACGAAGCGGATGTTTTAACCACTGTGCCACTTAGTCAGTGATCAAATCAATAAAAAATCATTCTGCGCACTCAACCCAATATTCGGGTCCAAATGTTACAACTAGAAATCAATTATTTCTTCCGATATCGAAATTGTCATATATTCGTTTAAAAACATAACAGTGTTGTAACGAAACTCGCTTGCAGACAATGAAAGCTATTTGGGCCTACATCCATGAAAGCATGAGATTTGCACTAACTAAGTAATACGTCACACACTAACTGTACTCTTTACTGTTATTATATTTGCATCGTTATTTGCATTGAAACATTCTTTCATTAGCATATTCCTTTTCTAGGTTGGATTATGTAATGCTTATACAATACCATTTTTATTGAATTGAATATTATAATCTAACCTATGTAATTTCAGATAGAAAATATAGTTATATATCCGAATGATCAAATGAATATAGAGCCGTTCCACGAGAAAACAAACATTATCGACCCAGATCAGCCTGAGCAGTTCGCGCCGGCTAATCTGGGTCGAAACATCCCATCTCAGGGGTATAGAGGATTAGAGTAATAATTCTTGAAACAGAAATCCACAGGAGGCGAAAAGTGTCTGTCCGAGTCAGCCTGCTCGGCATGCTTAGGCTGATCCGAGTCGATAATGTTGGATTCCTCTTGTGACGGCTCGTTTTGAAAATTGTTTAGGCTTACCAGCTTTAGGTCCCTTCAAAAACAATTCTGGTTTTAAACGAGATTAAAGGCGGATTCTGTACGAGATAAGAATGTATAAACAATGAAGAGGCTCGGTGTTTTGTTTGTGGAATTTAGGTTATTTGCTGTTGAAATGACCAACAAGCCCACGAATGATTCCGATCTCAAACGACTTAAAACGGAAATCGCCGAGTGAATAATGGATGTTCTACCTTAAGTAAAAAGTTACATAATATAGTAATGTTACACATATATGACCAGATAATACCCTGGATAGACTTTCTTTGTGCATACACAGGCTGGTCTGAGTCTTCACTGTTTGTTAATGTTACACGTCTCTATATGTCACGTAATGGTTGTGGTTTCATTTTCATTCCAGCAATGTCTGACAAGTGTTCGGATCGAACATCTAGGTGTGTCGGGACTTCCTGATAGCATATACACAACGGGGTGTAAGGCCACTAGTGTAAGATTTATTTTAAATTCTTTAAAACAGAAGATTAAAGATACTTTTTTTTTACCATATCTTGGTTATAAAGATTTTTTCACGTGGCTTAAATTATATGTTGACATTTTGTGTAGTTATTGTTATTCCTCATGCTGTACACTATTCGTTCCTGAGAGGAGAGGAATAGAGATACTGTTCTGTTCTGTGTGTTCTAAACTGTCTTATCATATTTTTTATCAATGATATATTAGATTTCATTCGTAAATTATTTGATGTATCTCTCAAAGTTAATAGCATAACAAGTGACAATGTTGCCTTTCTGACAATTCAGCTTGCCGGAATGACTTTACTCTTTCACTGCTGAATTTCACAAAGTCGAATCTTCCATGTTGTAAATTGGACCACTCCACCTTTCGCCCAACATGAAATTTGGTCTAAGCGGCAAACAATGCACATTTCTAGAGAGACAGCTCATAACGAGCTGTCTCACCTAAATCTGCATTGTTTGCAAAAGCCTTAAAATTAATTGCTTTTGGTAGCGAAACGGTAAAATGAAATATGTCTCCTGAAAACAAAACCTTACATATATTTTAATATATAACGTATCTTATGCTTTGTAATGCTTAAATATATGTAAACAACATTGAACATTCATCAACAGGCCTGTACATCACTAGAAACTACACAAGGCGGTAAATGCTGTGACACGGACTTTTGTAACGACAATTACAACGACACAATGGCGACGAAGCCCGTGACGCCCCGGCCAGCATACGGTCCGACGGAGGCAGTCACGGCCGCGCCAACGGAACCCCAAACACAATACACTTTACTATACTAAATATACACTTTAATGTATCCGCCATGTTACATATCTTACTCTCTAGAAACTGGATATGCCGAGATCTCCCCCTATAATGATTAAGAGCGGTTGTTATGATTGTCTCCACAAGATCCTGTCTTACCCTGCAGAAAAGAGATATGTCGATGTTCCTTTCCCAAGAACGATTATGATAGGATATTATGATATTCTCCAGTAAATGGATTAAACAAGGATCCTTCCTCTTCTTTAACAAAGGGCCCGTTAGAGAAAATTGCTATAGTAGGCAAAATCCGAAGACACTCATCATTTTTAGACTGGAATCTAGACTAGTGTTTTACAATCTCGGCATTGAATTACTTAACATTTGTCTTTCTATATCAGCTTTACGTTTCTGAACAGCATCTCAGGTTCAGAGAGATGTTTTGGTAGTTGCAGATCGTATATAATGTCAATGGAAGTGTATGGTCTGTTGAATATTTTTTTAAATGAATGAACTGTTACCTGTTCATACGCATGTCGGTCCTTTCGAACCGCCAAATAGTTGCTGTCCACAAAACACAATGCGGTAACTTGTTGGCATATTGTAAATCGAGTAACGTAAAGGCAGCTTTTCGATTCAAACTCAAAAACAAATTCAGATAATCGAGTCCCAATGATAACATACATACTCAAAAAATCAAATTATTGAAATGCTAATTAAATACATACTTGACAATATATGACATATGTATACGGTTGATGTGTAAGTTAGCCAAGGCGTCGGAATTTCCAAAAATCCTTTCTAATAACGTTAATTAGGAATCTACGTACCAGAGTATTTCATTCTAGATTCCTGCGTAAATACATCAGATTGTCAACCGAAATTAACCATAACAAGCCCAGAAGACTGAATAAGATAAGTCTCAGTGAAAAAATATACTCCAAAAGTAAATTAAAGTTTTAGATGATATTTTTTTTTTTGATAAAGATAAAACACTTCCATTATAAATAATTCGCTAGCTCGTTTATCGATTTTTAATAATTCCATAGATAAACTCGGTCTCATGGCGAAGTCCGGCTACTGAAAAAATTAGCACATTCTCTGGTTTATTATAATTGTCTTTTTCATTTTTGTTTTATAAATTGCTTATATCAGTTGTGCAATTGTCATTTGACAACAAACTCCTTCAACATGTTTGGATTTAAATGAATTCAAAAGCACTGCATTTAAAACATGTCACCTATGCGTTCTAAAACACTTTAAGAAATTGATTAATTCGTTTGTATGATGTTTTACGTCGCTTTTTACAATATTTCAGTTATATCACGCTGAAGAAAATGTAGATAACACAGGATTTTATTTCTGCTTTGATAGTAGAATTGGACTTTCAATATATTTATCATTGTTAGGCAATTCTGATTTTGATATGACATGTTTTAATTGCATAACAAGAAACGGCAAAAATCCACTGTAAACCAGGAGGTGTGCTTAGCAGAAGCTATCCACATAGCAAATGTGCATATGTATGTCAAATTGTAATAAATTTATAATTTAGACCACCATACTGTGTGTACAGTATTCTGCGTTCAACTCCTTTATCATTCAATATATGGACATAACAAATGTGCTATTGTAAAGTGTTCAAGTTAGACTTTTGGGGTCGGTAAATCCTTGTCAAAATGTAATCTGCACTTAGCCCCATTCTGTGAGCTTTCAGTGCTTTGATTATTATGAGCGGTTATTATGATTGAAACATCATATGACATAAGTGTGTATATATGAGTTATGAGCGATAATTATGATTGTCTCCACAAAAGCCCTTCTTAACCTCCAGAAAATGGATATGCCGAGAATGATTATATATGCGGTTATTATGTATGTCTCTGCCAAAAAGTAGTGTACCCTGGATACATCAAATAGTTATAGGTTTCTTCCCAAAACTGATAACTGGCGATTATTAGTCAGTCTCGCCAAACACATCTTACTCTTAAGACAATTGATATGACGAGGTCCCTTTCCCAAGAGCGATTATGATAGGTTGTTATGACAGCCTCCAGTAAATGGATGAAACGATAATCCTTCCTCATTGTTATTATGAGCGATTATTATGATTGAAACATAATACGACATAACTGTGTATATATCTAGTATTATTCTCTAAGATATAGATACATTTTATATGAGAAAATGGCCAATATTCAAGGTGCATATAGCACAATTATTTTAAGATAAAAAAAAAAAAATGTTCAAAGGGAGATAACAATACTTTGAAAATTAATAAAATATGACCGCAAAGAATTCGAGTAACTGGTTCCAGTGATCCATTCCAAATATGTAAATACGAATTTTGATGCAACGCATCAAAGACGCCCCACAATATTTTGAAGCATGACTTAAAGGAAGCAGATGCAGTTTGCAAACAGACAAGATGTAAATAGTTCGAACAAGAAGGCAAAATGTCCCTTTATTTTAAACAAAAAGGCCCAGAAGTGCTTATATTGCTCACCTGGCTACCATAGCCTATAATAAAAGGTTACCAAGAGCAGAAAGGATTAATTTTGACGTAGAGATTAGACTTTGTATATGCTGCAATCTATGTGATATTTAGCATGTGCAGTTTAGACGTGAAAGGACAAGTTTAGTCCTGAAACCATTTGGTTTACAGTTTGCTTAACATTGACTGCAACTATAATGTGTCATACAAGCTGAAGTTTCTTAAGTTTTTACCAATAAACGGTTTTAAATCTGCTTTAACTAGATCAATTAGATAACACAAACACACATGTGCTTAACTATTAACATATATAAAGGTTAAATGCCTCTAGTTATAAGGTGTGACACAAGCTTCGGAAGGAGAGGGAAAGTCTCTTCTCCTTCCAGTTTAGCAGAGGTTTGATAACACAACGGGAGTATATAAGCAAAAAATACGAATTAATTAAAAATGTTTAAAGATATTTATGATCAAAATTGAGCATTTATGCAATTAAAAGAAAAAGTTCACATGCATAGCAAGAATACAATGGTCTTAATGAATAAACTGTATGGGGTGAACGCATCTTGATGTTTCATAAATCAGTTAATACAATTTATTGATTCATAAATTTTTTGGTTTTTTTTCAACATATTTTTTCTTTACAATAACATTGTAGGTTGCTCCCTTTTCGATTACGACACCCCATGGTACAACATTAAAACCTATTCAATACTGACGCTATTGTCGGCAGCTTCTATTGAGTCATGATCTTTCCGTGGTATTCTTTCTTGATTATATTGTAAACATTAAGCAACCACTAACACCGCCACTTCCCTATATCATCCGTTCCTCTTAATTCGAAAGTAGGTAAACACATACGTGTTGGTATAGTGATATATATATCGCAAGACTCGCTATACGAACATTCACGCAGGTGTCTAATCGACTTAATTGTTAATATAGTGATTTGGATGATGATTTCATTAGCTGTTAATCAATTACTATTCACAATAATAAGATACTGATGATGATAATAATAAAGATAACACTGCTAAACGTTTTTAAATAACTATTCTTCAGACTGTGATGTATCTGGCGGTTATACACGGTTAAGAATAAGCAACAACCAAACACTTTGTGTAAAGGTATACGAAGGTCCAACGATGGAGTGGTCTAACGCAAATGTCGCTTGTGTAACAGAAAATGCCAAATTTGTCGTTACAAACACTGCAGAGAAGATCAGCGTATTGGAGACATTTTTACATCGTCATACTAGTAAATATATTTTATTTCCTTTCCGATACAATCGATTGGTTTACAATCAACTTGGACAATCGAATAATCTTGGCCAATCTAGATTTTGGCTAATAATGATTTATTAAGAACGACTTGTCAAATGATGTCTTATCCCAACCCGATATTCAGATATATGATGTAAGTCTCAACCTGCCGAGTCAAAGGGAATACTAATGCAGAGTACGTATAATTACCGTGCAATATAGCTAAATTAAGTTTCATGGTATCACATGTTTTAGAGATTACTAATTGAGAAATTGCTTATTTCAAAAGAAATATAATATGGACTTTTTTCTGTAAAAAATATATGTTTCACTTGCACTGATTCTCGAAAGATTAGGACAATCGATCTAAAAAGCTCGGGTTCGAACCCCGACTGCGCCATTCGATCTTTCAATGATTGATAACAGTTATGATCAGCGCTACTCGTCTTCCACCCATGAGCTCAAAAGTCTATGTTGAATGTAACCAGCTGCATGTGAATGATATTGTTTGGGTTTGAGTTGCAAGAAATCCAGAATAAACACAGTAGGCAAATTGACCCATGGTGATATTACATAAATACCGCTGAAAATGACATTACTCTTTGATAAATTAAAACTATATATGTACTTGTACATATTTTATCATCTTACATTAGATGTAATTATTGTCGTAGGATCTTATTATAAACAATATAGTTCAGTTAATAGACCTGGTCCATCTAATACTAGAAAATAGATCGATTATTAATAGGTTCAGTTAAACGGATCTTGACATGTGTACATACCACAGGAATATTAAAGTATGCAACCAAACCAGTACCTAGTGCGTCTGAGGTAGTTTGGCTGTTTGCATACGATTTTTCAAATTGTACAAAACTCATACCTCGACATGCAAATATGTATATCTAATCATGCAACTGTATGTTTTCGACTCAGAACAAATTGACGAGGGTTGGCGGTTGCTCCGCGGCGCTGAAGTTTAAACGTACCTTTAATGAGATGTATGACAGGCCATAATATGATCCGCGTCTGACGATTTGAGATATTATTGCATCATGCTCACAGTTTCACCTAACGGTCCGATTTTGATTTTATATCAAGCTGAATGCACCTTTTAATAAAACACTAGGAGAGTAGCTCCTCCAGTTATGAACCACTGTAACGTTACACGATCGACATATAAGACCCTTAATCGCCACACGCAGTTCATAATTTGTATATTTTAACACAAAGGTCAGGCTCTGGTCATTATTGTCGAGGTATACTTAAAAAAGGTAGTTGATCAATTCGCTAGGTAGAGCTACTTTGTATATTATCATGCCCATACATACCGTTGGCTATGGATATGCAAAGGACAAATCCCCCTTTGACTTACGAAGATAGTAGTCGATGGGCAAGGATTCCGGTGAAATAATTCATGATTTCTCCTTACAGAATACAGGAATTACTGGATCGGACAGTGGAATAAAGACAACAAAAAACAGTTTTGTTACCAATCACGTTTCCTGTCACGATCTTAGTGCTTTAACTACTAACAACCTTGCGTTCAAAGACTGAGAGGAGTATTGAGTGTTATGGAATCTTACCAGGGGTCAAGAAGCTGTGATTTGATTGGTGGATTAATTATCCGTAACGTCTTATCATTGCGCTTCTGCAATTGTCAACTGAGGACTTCTAGTATACCATATAGTTCCATATGTGGACTTTGGCATCAATATCCTCAGAGTAATGAACGTTATTTCTCAGTTGTATTATATTGGTGAACAAATAACGAGGCTGGGCCTTTTTCTGAGAATGCGTTTAGGTCTTTTAAACATATATGATGGGGCAATAACCAAAATTCAAATCATGTTCTGCATCATGCTATCTTTATTAAGCACAAAGACAAAAACCGTCTGAAATACATTAAATAAATAAAAGCCCTTATAATCAAAGACAAAGCCGTACTCCGCAGTCTGTTACTCAAATCACCTGTTGACAATACTTTCAACTACTCAAGGGATTCCACAATTTAACAATTAATGCGTTATATTTGTTTTTTCAGACAGAACACCTTACATCAAATAGCATGGATATCATTATCAGCTTTAACAATACTGATTGTAAATCATTACCAAAACATTCGTTACTTCTAAATGAGATCAACCTTATTGTCTATCTTATCAAATGCACAGTTTGAAGCACATTAGAGGTCAAATAGAACATATGATAACATCATAATTGAAATTGTCAGTTTCATGCATTGTTCTCATTATTGTACATACTCAGTATACATTAAAGTACAGATTGTAACATTAGCTGATCTATCTTTAACACACCCTAAATAAGAACGGGTTTTGTGTTAATACAATATGTTATTGGCTGCAAGATCAGGACTCAGGCATCAATCTAAAGTTACGAAAAGGAAAACAACTATCAAATTATCATTCTCGATAAGTAACCTTCAAAGCCATACATATATTGCCATTATAACCTAAGATTGTCACAAGCTGTAGATTATAATGAACACATGCTGCAGGCAACTAATGCAACTACGGTTATATTATTTAAGACACGGCTTGTCTCTTACAGGTTATTTAGTCAAGTAATAACTTACATGATCACCGACCTGTCTGCAGTCACACCGTTATTATGTTCAAATTAAAAATTACAAAAGAACTATTAATCATACGACTAACAACAACCGTAATAATACATTTAGATATCGACTGACATGCTTTATTATGTTCAAAGTTTCGAAATATTCTAATAAAATAAAAATTATTGTTAAATGTTCGTCCTTGTGCTTCTGACTACCAGACATAATCAAAGGGAAGTAGTTCATTTTCCATAGACGACCATTATAGCATTATGGGTAATGGTTCGTTCCCAACAAGTGAAGCTACACAGAAACCTGTCTCAAAAAAAAGTTCAGTATAAGAACTACCAAAACAACAAAGACAACAAACAGGATGACGGACCATTTTCCGTGTTATGATGTCAAATAGAAGGTCACCCTTATATCCCGCACTGAATTTCACTTTCAATTTTAAAAAATACAGAATGTTCTAAAAGTGCCTATTAGAGCTAAATTAATATAGCTAAAAGCAAACAATAAGTTGGTTAGTAATGAGTCAGAGGTTATTCAACTTTATAAAAGTCACTTGCAACTTTCAACAAAATCTTTTATTTTCCAATGAGAGACAACTTCAGTCTTATATATTGATATCAAGCCGATCCGATTTACTTCCCTTTGACCTAAATAGGATGATGGGTTTTTTATAAACCCAATAATAATAACCTTTCAGTTTACGAATGCCTATTGCGGAATATTGCGCATAGTTTTCGATTGATTCGGTTTAACAGTTAGGCAATTATGGCAATTACCCTTTACCCTGTACTGTGCTTTTAGCTCACAAATGAATACCTTTATTGTATTAACATTAAACGTGTTCAGTGTTTAATTTTAGTTATAAAATATCATGCTAGATAGTATTTTATTATGGTTTTCATTTTGTAATGGTGCATTCAACATGTCAATGAATTTATTTGATAATTTGTTTAATCTTTCTTATTTTTTTTCAAATTTTAATGGCATGACCCCCTTGTCTGCTTGACAAGTCAACATTCTGATTATATGTCACTAAATAACATTAAAATAACACCGATATACAAAACTGTACACCTTTATCTCTTATGTTTTATGACTATAAAAGTCAAGGCTGCTAAGTCAAAAGTCCTTAAATATGATAATATAAGAGTGTTTTGATGTAATAACCTGGAAAGAAAAGATTGTTTCTATTGCAGCATTAACTAATATGATGGTAATGAAGCCTTTAGAACACATTCAAGCATTGGACGCACATAAATGTGCACAAACAATCCGGGAAATGACACAGAAAAAGGAATCTTTGAAAGGGTGCAAATTGAGTAGATCTAGTACAGTTTTACTGCTTCACCGCGCAACCCACTGCTCGCAGACATGTAAGTTTTCCGGAGGTAATGAACAGGGCAGATTTTAATCAAAATGGACCTAACAGAGGATTTACATTTGTCGAGGATATCCAATGGCTCATTTTTCCTGCCGCGCAGTCTCAAAATAATGCACCTTATACTCAAACAAGAATATGCAAGACATTTTCACTTGAAAAGGGTTCAATTTGACCTCATCAGCTCAAAATTATATGAAGAAACTGCAATGTGTGTCAAATTTGGAAATCATAAAAGGGAGGTAACTCAAGTAGTGTTATGGTTGAGTCAAAATCGTCAACTGTTTTTGGCCTTTGAGCACTCTGAATGCTAGACTTAAGTTATGCAAGGATTCTTTTGCATGTTTATCAATTGGAATCAATCGAGAATATTTTAAAAATAGATCAAAACCAAGTTTTTAGTAAAAATAAATCAATGTTAACAAAATGAAATTACTCATAAATAGGAATTTATACCCCTTTTTCCAAAATGTTCTCACAGGTCATCTGCTAAAGGTTCATGACATGACATGTTTGTGAGAGAAAGGTGAAGTACCTTGTCATATATTTTGCTGAATATGTGGCTTGGTTCACATCGAAAGATCCCCAGGTTGTCTTTCTAGCATTCTTAGATACTGTTACAGATATTCAAGTATGGTACCAACAACATAGACCTGTGTGATATATCTATATAAAGCATGACAGTATTACAAAGAGGACCACGCTTGTCCTAAATCGCTCACCTGATTAAATAGAAATCACAGTTTTCAATGTTCTTACAATACAATATAAGGAAAATAATCATTACGCGGTGTGATACAGATGAAGACAGGTACAGATTAAGGTTTTCTAAAGTAAAAGTAACATATATTCAGTAGGAAAGTATTTATTGAAATGCGATCACAGGTTAAGAGCAAAATACTTTACATGACTCACGCCATTACAGAGCAAGTCTCCGAAGTCCCAGTGCACTCCGTCAAAGTGAGAAAGCGGGTAGCGATCATATTTGTGATAGTCAACGGTCACCTTGGGAGTTCGATCCCCCGGCGAGGTCAAACCAAAGACAAATGATGGTAATGGATTCCATGATTTGTGCACTATTTGGCCGGGATAGTGTTACGACTGACGCATCATCCAGAACGTGATGATATTAATCACTGTTAATTAGTTTTTTAGATTAAATAAAAATAAATCAAGTCAGAAGAGTGCTTCTCTAAAAAAGATAAACCCTGACATAACTTTTAGTGAAATAAATGTAATCTGACAACTGAAATCTAACGAAAAATAAATAACAATTATTTTAATTTAACCTGAAAAGTTTTGGAGCCTCAAAGTCTGGAAAAACAGCGACTTTTCCTGCTCTTACCACATACCTTCTAGCCGGAATTCCAAAACATCAGGAAAATACCCCGAAACGTCAATTTCCTCCAGCGTCGGGAAAATGTACTCCCGATGCGTTTGGGAAGTTAGTAAACAAATGATGATAGTAAGTACACAAACGCATGTTGAACGCTAAAATAACTGAAAGTTTATTAAATTACTTTCTAAACAGATAAAACATTAATCCCCCCCAATTATTAGCCAAAATATAGCAAATGATGATAGAAAGTAAAAGTTTAAAATGATCTGAGTCGGCCGGTCAACACCTAACCTGAATTAGATAATCTCCAATCTATGTTTTTTTGCTTGTCAAACATTATGTCTTACATCAGCCATGGCAGGCTTAAAATGTGGTCTTTTGCTAAATTTGAGGTAATTTAATTATTGATATGAGCCATTCCACTAGAAAACAAACATTATGGACTCTGCGTAATGTATCGACCGTGGCTTATCCGGGCCGACACATTTCGTCTTAGGGTGATAGAGGTATAGAGTAATGATTTCTGATACAGAAAATCCACAGGGGGTGACAAAAGTTTGTCCGGGTTAGACTGCGTGGCTTGCTTAGGCAGATCCGGGTCAATACTTTACGCAGATTCAACACTGTTGGGTTTCTCGTTGAACGGCTCATATGCTATCTGTACCAAATGTACTCTTATGTTAGCCCAATCATCTACATTCTCTAAGCCCACTCACCACATTCTCTCAGCCCACTCACCACATTCTCTAAGCCCACTCAGCGACATACTCTTAGCCCACTCAACCAAATTCTCTCAGCCCACTCAAACACATAATCTCGGCCTAATCAACCCAATTCTTTCAGCCCGTTCAACCACATTATCTCGGCCCACTCTACCACATACTCTAAGCCCACTCAACCAAATTTTCTCAGCTCCATCAGCCACATTCTCTAAGCCCACTCAACCATATTATCTCGTCCTTCTCAACCATATTCTCTCAGCATACTCAACCTAATTCTCTCAACTCACTCAACCACATTCTATCAGCACATTCAACCACATTCTATCAGCACATTCAACCACATTATCTTGTTCAACTTAACCCCATTCTGTTAGCCCAATCAAACGAATTCTCTCACGCCATTCAACCATATTATATCGGCCTAATCAACCTAATTTTCTCAGCCCACTCATCCGCAATATCTTAGCCTACACAACCACATCATCTCAGCCCACTCAACCACAATCTCTCAGCCAACTCAACCACATACTCTTAGCCCACTCAACCAAATTCTCCCAGCCCACTCAACCACATTATCTCGGCCCACTCAACAACATACAGTTGACTAGGTCATGACAATGAAAACAGACACACACTGTGGTAATGTCTTGGTCTAGACTCGTTTACAAACGTAACCTACATGGTGTTCGCACCACGTCTCATGCCAGTTGTCTCTGTTATATATGTAGACACTGTCTTCATCTTTACTTTTGTACACGTTAGTCGGTTGTCTGGGACTGGTCCCACAGTCTTCGGCGCTCAGTGCTTCTCCGGTCAGCCAGTACAACTGGTTGTTCTTGCCTTTATCCAACAAGCCGAATCAGTATTGCTTGTGAACTGTAACAGAAATCAATAAAACATTATCCCGTTTTCTTTGTTTGTTTTATTGGGGTTTTACGCCGTTTTCAACATTATTTAAGTTATATCACAGCGACAGTTCACTTATTTGTGATCCCTGGGTATACAAACCAGTTCTAGGCTCGGAAAAAGGCTTGCAAAAGGGCACTCAACCACGACCGTCGTGCCGTCACTGGAGATCGAACTCGGGACGCCCGCTTTCGAATCCCCGACGCTAACCACTCGACCATGGTGGATTCCTACATTCCTACTGCTTTTACTGGAACCCTTGTGTATCGACTAGCATCTTTGCCAGCCAATTGCGATTTATCAATTACATTCCCATAGCCAACGAGATTTATTGGTATGCGAAAATACGAAGAAGCCTTAGCTAGCGAAGATGATCGACTACCTACGTTCAACATTACTAGACAATTTTGACCGGTTCCTGAACTTCGTGCAAAGAAATACAAACTATGTGTGGCCTATTACTGCGTCTTCAATGTCATTGATTGAACCCTTTCCCTCTTATAGACGCTTTCTGACGCCTCTGTAGCAGACGGTTTTTTGAAAACATATTGGCAAAAGAAGACATTGCTTAAAACGAGCAATTTCTCCTTTTGCCACAATGTCATCCACTTTTAATCATAGGTTATCCATTCAATTATAGAGATTTTCTATTTTTTGACAAAGTATGTTCAAAGTCGTCTGCTGCATACTTGTCGTATGAGGAAAAGGGTTAAAGTTATACTGGTTCATACTAAGTTTGGCTAATCTTAAGGTGTTTAATCAAACTATGCCTTCTGGTCTGTACAACATATAGTCGGACAGTGAATAAACTCGTAAGACTGTGCGACTAATGCATGAAGAAATTAATTTGCCAGACGCGGCTCATATTTTGGCGTGTTATTGACCACACCAAAGGTACGTTTTAAGTCTTTCAGCGCCGAATTGTTTAAAATAGACTCTTCCATTTTAAACATCGGGCGTCTCCATTTCTCATGTAAAAACAGATTTGGACTATTTTGATAACTAAAAGGTAAACAATGCTGATTTCAGGTGAGACAGCTCTTAATGAGCTGACTGACTTATACATCTGTATTGTTTGAAAAACCTTAATATTGCCTTTGGCGCTGAAAGAGTTAAAACAAATATTAAAATACATTTGTTTGATAAAAATACACATATTTGTATGACGAACTCAATAAGTGAAAGTGTATGCAACGGCCTGATTAGTTTAATCGCTAGAGTACGAGGTCTTAGGTTCGAGCATGGGACTGGTTGCATTTGTTTCTCTCCTTTTATGTACAAATAACAGGACCCGTTTAATTGTACCGATTAATAATCAATCTATAGTTTAGCATGAAACCATACCGATTAAGTGAAATAACATTTTCTATAATTAGACGCACAGGTGCCAATCTTGTTTAAAATAAGATTAGTTATTAGATTATGGGGGTAATGGGATTCGTCGCATGAATATCCTTGTAATTGTCGTTACAAAAGTCTGTGTCACAGCATTTACCGCCTTGTATAGTTTATAGTGCGGTACATGCCTGTTAATGCATATTCAATGATATTAAAAGGTACGTGATATTTTGTTTAATTATCATGCAACGTGAATTATCATGCAACGTGCATGATATTGTGTTTTTGCAGGAGATGCACATTATTTAAAAAATCCGGCAAGCTTATATTGTCACTCCGAAATTAATAGTGTCACTAGAGATGATTTTAATTTTGACAGATGAAAACAGATAATAAACGTATGATTCACAGTATATCGGTGATAGCATTATAATAATGGTCAGATGGAAGCAATTCATTTTCTATAGGCGATCATTATAGCGTTTTGGTATATGGCTCTTTCACAATAGCCGATACAACCCAGAAACCTATATTCAATTAAAGTTCATAATTAAAACTACCAGAAAAACATAAAAAACTCACATGTCATCCTATTTCTTTTGTTTAGCTATTACGTCAAATCAAAGTTCACCAATATCCCGCAGTGAATTTTACTTTCAATTTTAGAAAAAACATGTTGTTCCGAAAATGGCTCTTAAGCTGTCAATAAAGCTGAAAGCAAACAATGTATTGATTACAAATCAGTCAGAGCGAATTCAACTTTATTAAAAAGACATTCATCTTTGAACCACATCAGTATTGTCCAATGGGAGACCACTTCAGTCTTATGCATTCATCTGGCGCTCCAATCCGAATTGCTTCCCTTTGACCTTAAGCAGTTTAAACTCAAATATTTGAAAATAAATCTTACTATAGTAGCCCCACACTCCGAGGCGTACACTTTTCTGGGAGTCCGGGCACGTCACGAAGGTCAGTCCGAAGACGCGTCAGACATTGCTGGAAAGAAATATCACACGTCAAGCGACATATAGAGTCGAGTACCATTTACAAACAGTGAAGACTTACACGTCTCTGTGCTTTCGATTCGCAATGACCGTCTTAGTGGGTACTTGTAGTTTTACACCGGATTTAACTTGAAGCTTAACTCTTTCAGCACCGAATTGTTTTAAGTAGACTCTCCCATGTTCAAAATCGATCTTCTACAATTCTTATGTAATATGAGTTTAACAATATTTGGATAACTAATAGGCACATAATGCTCATTTCAGGTGAGACAACTCGTTACGAGCAGACTCATCTGCATCTGTATTGTTTGCAAAACACATCAATATTGCCATTGGCGCTGAAAGAGTTAAAGCTGATGAAGTTCATCTCCTGCAGAAGTAAGTTATATATAATCTTTATTTCCTCGAATATTGAAGGCTACAAGAATACAATATAAATGAAATTAAACAGAAAAATTAAGACTGATAAAAAAATAACCACATTGATATACATGCAGGCGTCACACACCCAACCTGTTGTGAGGGAGGCTGCGCCACCGAGTAGTGGTTGGGGAATAAGAAGAATGATCTCCAGACAGTACTCTTTGAATGCGTGCTTAATATTGGTCAATATGATCATGTTTTAAAAAATTAAGGAAATTCAAACAATGCTTTCAAACACGTTCCATATTAATTATTTTCATATACAAACGTTTTACTACGGATATTGTTTTACTCTTTTTCCCCTCCGGACACATTTTGAATAACATGCAACAGATGAATGATAACGGGCAACTTCGCCTTACATCTAGGGAAACATATATAATATATAACATCTTTCTGGAAGAAGACCAAGTGAGTAACGATAAGCAATTTCTCCTCTTGTCACGATGTATTCCAATTTTTGCACACCGAGCAATTGCTGACATTGAGCAATCCTCCTTTTCAAAACGATGCTTTGAAACATGAATCAATGTTTTTCTATAATTTAGATAACAAAAACATTTGCCTACAGCTATCATTTTAACCTTTGCCCCTTTTAGACACATTTTGACTAACCTTAACAGATTATTGATAATCAGCAAGTTTTTTTAGTCTATGTGGTCAAGGGATAGGAAGACTTTCAACATAGCATGCCATGTACACTTTTTATTACATAATATGTCCAAAGAGAAAACATCCTACTGTTACATGCCATGAACGAATGGTACTAACGGTCTCACAACTACTGGGGAATTGTTGGTAAAAGAGAGCGCGTTTTTGTGTTGAATATTCTCATATGTCGCTGGAAAAGATATTTATCCATCATTCCGTTTGTCTGTCTGTCAGTATGTCGACCAAACTAGGAACTATAAAGTCAATCTGCAAATTAGAGATTAGTTAATTTCAACATACACACGATTTATAACCACAAGGTCAATATTTATTTTATAAGTGAGGCGCTTCTAGCTATTTTGGGACTTACATTATAATGGTTTTACATTTGCATAAATTAAAGACCTAACGTCCGTCAACATGTAATCTGAAATGTAGTCTAAATATAATTTTATCAATTAACCTTGTAGGTCTCGTTTCGGAGATTCAATTGAACTGCAAATCGCTATATGTGATAACAAAAACATTACAAATACCATAACATGTTAACTCTTCCAAAACACAGACGTGTTTTGACGCATCAAACCAGTCTTCTGTAATCAATATTTTATGTGTTGTCTCTGTCTTCTGTAAAGCTTGGAGGCATGATCCGGCGTCCGGCAGGCTGTCTGTCTAAGTGTGCATTCGTCCGTCCGTCACGGTTTGCATTTATTGGTCAAAACGTTAATTTTGTTTGTCAGATTAATTTCAAAATGGCCACACTTATACCGTGTGATCAGAAGAACGGCAAAATACTAGGTACATAGCTCTGGCCTGCTTATTTTAGTTATCTTTATTTTTCCTTATTGTCTCAACTAATTTCAATTGTATCCATTTCAAACTTGATTTGTAGGTAACTTATGACCTACAGAAGTGCAGTAAATAACCATACATTTAGCATGCTGTGTTTGGAGTGTGTATATTTGCTTGTCCTTTTATGTTCTCACTTATTATATGGCTTTTGCGTGAAACACATGCGCTCCGTGAAATGTTCTTGTTCGTTAATGAGTGCTTCCCCAAGCTTTGTACTTTGTCCGGAGCGACTGACTGACTGTCCGTCTTTTTGTTCATCCATCCATCCGTCTGTCCGTTACGATTTGCATTAATGGGTCAATACAAGAAACATAACTCCAGCATGCTTTCGATTGTCTGTCATTTATCAGCATGATTCCAATATACAGTGTGGATCTTTAGTGTTCTCTGAACTGGAAATATTATACTAAATGGTCGCTGCTCGGTTGTTTGTCAATTTTGTGTCCTTCGTGATTTTTTTTAATTTATACAAGAAAAAGGTCAAACTTTAATAAATTAGGTATTGGTTATTGGCAGGCAATCTGTGTTGTTTCAAACATTTTTGGTTTGTTTTGTTTAAAGGTTGCTGATTCATTGTTTCAACACTGTATGTCCATATTAGCTATGCAATATATTTTCAGCTTACCTATGCCCCTATACCAACAGTACTGTCAGCGCTTTGATTAAACAAGCACCAGTGCTTGATGTGTACGGACAATCTGAATGCACGCAATTTGCAAAACAATTGGAAACGCAAGTCTTGTTATTTTGTAAGGTGTATACGCCGCATTTAACATGTCTTCAGTTACATCACAGCGTTTCCTTGGTAGGTTAACTGTTCGACTGGTCCATTGGTTCTAAAAGTACCGAGTTAGTCGTAATGCTAACGTTACAAAACTGACCGCTTTGGAGAAAAAATCCCTAGTACCATATTTAAAGTCTGGTATGGCCCGGCCGGTCATCGAACCCGCCACATGCAATATATGCGACGGACGCACCACCGAGGCGATCATAAAAGGTAAGTACAATAGTTTCTAACACAATTACTGAAGTTAGTCACAGGCCTCCGAAACTGCACGACCAGTGAAATTAAAGCTCACCTCGTGTCTTAGCAATACGGCCACTGACTATCTGAGCGATGCACTTGGAACAAATGGTGTTACACATCTGACTGTTCATTTGTGGAACATGGTTCAAACGTTTTTTACATTTGTGGAACATGTTTCAAACGTTTTTCTCTTTTGAAATACTCTATAACTGATTGGAGAACAGTGCATACCCAGAATACGATGTTTTGAAACAAACTGGAAGTAAAATTCCCTTTTCCAACAACGTTGTTGTCGAAATCTAAATGTTTCTTTCATTTTCCTTTCCTAGGTAAAACAAGTTTTCCTCAGACACTTTCAGGAACAAATATTCAAAAATATAATATAGGGTAAAAGTCTATGAGCCGTTCAGCGGAAAAACCAACATTATGGTCTCTGTGTAATGTATCGATCCAGATCAGCCACCGCGTTACACGCAGGCTAGTCCGGGCCGATACATTTCGTCTTAGGGGAAAGAGGTATAGAGTAATGATTCCTGAAACAGAAAATCCACAGGAGGCGAAAAGTGTCTGTCCTGGTTAGCATGCTCGGCATGCTTAGGCTGATCCGGGTCAATATTTTACGTACTGTTTGTTTTCTCTTGGGACGGCTCATACAACAAAACATGAATATACCCCATGCCTACCTGGCTTGGTGTACACAAGTAGAAGTTGTATGGCAATAAGAAACTGAAACATTAAGAGTATTATAGTCGAACAAAGCGAAGATCTAATCGGTTCACAATACTTATTCTACATTTAATATATATTTAATAGCTCTAGATAATGGGAAGTGAATTTGTCTTTATCTACAAATTCTCTCTGATTACCTAACCAATCCCTATGTAGTGGGTACTCGATATATTTGCATCAGTGAGACGGTTATCTTGAGTGCCTAAAACATAGGGTTTAAGAACCAAGTACGGATTTGAACATTAACAGAAACCTTATCAACAGGTCTTGTTCTACATAATAATCTTATCTTTTTCAAAATGACCGTTTGCAATTTTTAGTAAAGACGACAAAGAACTGGATTTGTGACAGGATTAAGAAAACACTGACCTTGGCGTTGGTTTTCTGATTGAAAATGTTGGTAAAACAGAGGGCCTGTGTGGTCGTCAGCTCGTAGGCGATTCATTATTCATTATGATTGATAAAGGGCTAATTGGTTTTTATGGGAAGGTTTAGTTTAAACATATTTTATTACCAAATACAATTATTTAACACTATACATTGTACAGGTGTATCATATACTATTATAGGCAAACGGGTCTGGCCACAATTTCTCACAACATTAGATCCGGCAATTCCCCTTGGAAAGTCGCGAGTTGCCTGTGGGTACTACTACTAGAAAGCCAGGAAACAATCGTTTGCTGAATTGGCCAGCGTGATATAACTTTTAAAAAAGCGTATAATTTCGATCAATCAATCAATCACTTTTTTGTACAAATATAAGAACATGTATCATCAGTTGCTCAGTGTCAAACATGTCTGTTGAAAATTCTATAAGACAGACTGATTTATTATAACGTTTGACACATCTTCAACAAGTAACTTGAAAACAATCTGAGCAAAGGAGAACGTGTCCCCTGTCTCAAAATAGTACTTCCGAAATCCAATGGCAGAATATTCCCTTCAGACGTTTTCAAAGTAGACGACTCTAGGAATAGAGCATGTATATCAGGTACAAATGTAAGTGATTTTTAAAAGTACAACAGCACTAGTATCACAACATAATGTCAACACGCTGGCTGTATACAGTTATATAGTTTGATATTGGTGTGCTCTATTGCATTTGTTTGGTATGCACTATTGTATTTGTTTGGTATAGACTGTTGTATTTGTTTTTATTGTCGGAAAAGTTGTTTAATATTTATAATTTATTTTATATTTGCTTCTTGTAAAGGGATTACGTTTTGAAATTTTAAATACTTGTTTGTAACTTACTATAGGCAAATGTGCCTGCATGTAATAAAATGTATTGTATATTGTATACAAAACTGTTACAACTACATTTTGTTACGAGAGGTAGTTACAACTGTTTTGAGTGGATCGATCGATTAGTAGAAAATATGACCTTTTACAAGATATAGAAATCGTGTCATGACAAGAGAGGTTTTGTTTGGTCGATAATTATGTATGCATATATTTTTTAGACGAATTTACTGCCAATATAAACGACTAAAACAACTGGCAATACGACTACATACACACATATGTTTCTTCCGTAATCATATTCATGCTGTTGGTCGATCAAATATAAGAATGCATCAGAAGAAAAACAGCCTCACCAGGACATAAATGATCGCTGATGATCTGCCTTTGTCTTTGGGTTGTCCCAAAAGGGTCATTTCATCCAAATCGTTAGTTTTCTAAACCCATGACGGTGATTTCTCTCGTTGCACATATCCCGCGAGAAAACCAACATTGTGGACTATGCGTAAAGTATAGACCCGGTTAAGCCTTAGCATGCCGTGCAGGCTTACCTGGACAGACACTTTTCGTCTCCTGTGGATTTTATGTTTTAGGAATCATTACTCTATACTTATACCCCATGTGACGGAATGTGTCGGCCCGGAACAATCTGCGTAAACTGCGCAGGCTGATCTGGACCGATACCTTACGCAGAAACAATAATGTTGATTTTCTCGCGGGACGGCTCATTAGCGTTGCTGTGTACATTGAGTTTGAAAACGTTACTAAATTGACACGACATGTGTTCATGTTGCATACGGGTACATTCGCTTCGTCTAACCAGAGCCTTCCCTGTCCGCAATACTTGAACATAACAGTCATTTATGTAACTGTAAGTAAGAAAGTTACTGATGGTAAAACTGTTAGTCTAGTGGGTTTACGCATTCAGATACACCTTATGTATGGTGGTCATTGACAAGCAACGAAGTTTAACACATCAGTCATCAGAGAAGTTAGCCATATGTCTACGGACAGTCTCAATAGGGCCTTCAATTTCTGCCAGCATGTATACCATAATGTTATATTTCTGTCAAAAAGGTTAGAACTGTTGTCGCACAGGTGTTTCATAAATGTTTGAGCCGTTCCCAGAGCAAACCAACATGAAGGCCTCTGCGTAATGTATCGAAAGAAATCTGCGCAGGCTAATCCGGACCGACACATTACATCTCTGGGAGATAGAGGTATAGAGTAATGATTCCGAAAACAGAAAATCCAAAGGAGGCGAAAAGTGTCTTACCGGATTAGCCTGCGCGGCATGCTTAGGCTAATCCGGGTCGATGCTTAACGCATAGTCTACAGAGTTGTTTTTTATCGGGACGGCATATAACTGAAAACATATTATGCCTAAGTAACATATCATTGTGTCTAACTGGTATGTCATTGTGTATAAGCGACATTTTATAATATCTAACTGACATGTTGGCATGTCTAACTGACATGCTATTATGTCTTATCGACATGTTGTAATGTCAAACGATCATTCTATTAATGTGTCTAACTATAATGGTATAAGTCTAATCAGTCAATTGTATGTCAAATTATGTTATTATACCCAGTTGACATGGTAGTAAGTCTACTCGACATGGCAGTATCCCTTTTAGACGTATCCCTGGTAACGCGTAGTAACATGAAATTTCACAACATAAAACATATACGGCGTTTCATTCATCTGAATGTGGAAAAGAAAATAACCGCTTACACGAAATGACGTTAAATGGCAATCAGGTTTAAACGCAACTTAGGTAAAAAATGTTGAAATCTTGAGCAGTCATAGTTGGATTGTGTTCCATAATTGGAAACAAAATGGGAAGGAGCAGTAGAAATGACACGTCCTCAGGTGTGTGTCCCTTTCCATAATGTTTCAACAGCCGTTTTCTGCAGTTGGTGTCAGAAATGGTTGTGATCACGGGAAGGATCGAAACAAGAAGCGCAAGATGAAACAACCATATGTATTTACTCATCCTTCAACCACAAAGTTATCAACCCAATTTAATAATACGATTATATTTTTTTTATATAAATCAATTTTAAAAATATCAGTGTATATTATCATGTGTTTTCTCCTTAAACTACCCGATCCCGATTAAATAATAACATTATGGCTTTTACGTAATGTATCGACCCAGATCAGCCTGCGCAGTCCGCTCAGACTCATGCAGGCCGACACATTCCGTCCCAGCGGGATAGAAGTAAGTATAAAGTAATGATTCCTGGAACAGAAGATTCACAGGAGGCGAAAAGCCTATATCCATATATTTTTTATGGAATAGTTTGCCACAATCAATACGTAATACTCCAAGCCTTAATACATTTAAGGAAAAAATTAAGGATTATCTATTAAATCATGCTAAATTAACTAAAAATGATTGACATTGTTTTTGTCCTTTAAAAAGTTACTTGAGTGTTGTATATAAATGACGTAATTGTATGAATTACAATTCATGCTCATAATAGCATAGTTGTTGTATTCATGTTTGTATGTTACTTTTCCATTTGATGTATCTGAGGGCCTCAGGGAAGATTAGTGTATACTAACTGTGTTTACCCTCGTAAAATAAAGTATTATTATTATTATTATTATTATTATTATATCCGGGTAAGCCTGCTCGGCAAGCTTAGGCTTATCCGGATCGATACTTCACGCAGAGACCACAATGTTGGGTTTATTTCGCGGGACGACTCATATGTCTAATGGGATGTCGAGAGAGATTTAACACAACACTAATGTTTCTAAAACCAACAATTTGTTCACCAATGCAACTTGACATGATGCCAAGTCGGAGAGTCTAACGCCATCCATATGTATTTTAGCAAAGTTTGAAGATCATAATTGGTAGAGTCCACTTATGTAACTACAAATAAACATGCCTAAGGTGAGACATGTATCAAACATCATTGAAGGACTACTATTTTGGGAACCAATCAGGACCAATCCTGAATCCTCTATGCAAACAGTAATACTCTGGCTCCCATTCTCTCTAGTATACCTGTAATATTCATTAAGGAACAGATATCTGTCTTGTCCGTGCAAATACGCCGGGGATTTGTAGGGTTTTATCTTGAACTCACTGGCTTGTAATTCGACTTGGTTACAAAATAGAAGCTTACTAAGGATGATTGTTGACGATCCAAGGGCCCCATCGAAGTCTCGAATGAAATCGTAATACAATACGTCCCATACAGGCATAACAAAGGCGGTATCATCGAAGTCTTCATAAAATGTTTCTGCCCATCTTGGTACCCTCTTTCCGTACGTTGGACTTGTTATGTTACGATTAATATCCGTTTCTCTGTGCGACAAGATGTGCTGGTCGAACGGTATCTTCACGCCAACATCAAGTATCCACGGCTTAGACATTGTATACAGCACTTCCTTCACCAACTTACCGGGGTCTACACCCATGTTTGTCTGTAGCTTCAATTTTACAAAAGCCTCCGTTCTGTTTATGCCTTTGTCTACGCGAACTCCAATGCTGACAAGCGTCCAGTCCCTTTGCCACGGTGAAAATCTTTCAAAGAGAGATAGGGCTTCAGCACTTGTTCGATTGGCTGTTCGCAGTTCTTTAACAACTTCTGATGATACGAGGTTCAGGTACAAATACAATATATCCGCATAAAACACGGTCATTGGATACCGGCACTTACCATCAGAGTATCGCGTTTGTAAAGTCGGACAAAACACTTCACGACAGTCGTCTTCCTGCAAAAGAAAAGAGATGGAATATTGTATGGCTCTTCAAATATCATCACATTTCAGCGAATGTTGACCATACATCCTCGGTACCCAGGTTATTTACAAAATATATGATACCCTGGGCAAATGGGTTAGTGAAACCTCGTAGAGCGTGCATCACCATTTCCTTCGTAACTACACTGTCACTTTCGTATCGCATGAGGTTTTTGTCATGCGGCCAATCAAGCGGCTGCATTTCACCTCATGAATTATTCATGAGTACGAGTTATTTTTACTGCCAATTTGCCCAGGGTATCATATATTTTGTGAATAACCTGGGTACCGAGGATGTTCAAATGTGTGCTGCCTATTAGTGGCATCTGTAGTGTTTTGAATATATGTCATTTCTGAAAATTGCGTTTTTAGTGTTATAAAAAGGTTATTTCAAATATTGGGGGAACCCATAAGTGCGCACACATGTTTTGACGGTTGTATGGTCAACATTCGCTGAACTGTGTTCGGTCGCAATAGTCGGCTAAAATGCTTCCCACTTGGGCCCGACTAAAACGAATGCACCACTATCAAGTAGCAATGATTCTAACCTTAATGTCAAAAGATGTTTCAAAACTAGATCAAAACTATTATCTAGCTTATGACGTCATCGGTATTACCAACAGCTCCTTTGGATTTAATGCAGAGTTCTATATAACATTTTTCAATTTACCGCATAAAGATGGAGATCAAAATTATTTGTAATTGTCTATATTAAGATACACATCTTTACCGATAACTAACTTTTCTATTTGAATGGTTTGCATCTGTGTTCATTCGAATCATATTAAGATACTGCATTGCTTCTCTTAGGAGATATATAAGTGTTAGAAGTCATTTCCTTCACGAATCTTATATATGTTCACGAATGCAGAGTGTAGTCTTAAGGTGAGAGGAACGTATATATAGCTCTTTGTCGAACATTAATTGGTAAATCACGGATTTTCGAAAGGTGATACAATTTTGAATCTCAGGGTCATGAAAGTTGACATTCTTTTTATCCTGATTAGAAATATAAACACCTGTATGTGACACTGATCATAAATGATCAACACAAAACGATACAATGCAATAACTTTATTTGTAATCATAGGGCTCCGGCTCGAAAAACAATAGCTATCTCAAAGATTATAAAAGACACTTGGTTTCTTTGATTCTTTTAACCTGTTGGAAAGATATCAAAGGAACCAGGTGAGAAATTAGAAACATTCCTGAGTCTAACTTTTACGGGCATTATGTATGCAATGTGGCACTAAATGGGATTCCGTGGTCTCAGAAATTGTGTTATATACATACCGAATTGTCGTTACTGGGTTTGCATGCTAATGGCAGTGTATCTTTCTTTGTGAACTCTTGAATCTTAGAATCGACGTAATCATCATTCAATAACAATGCAAGAGATTGCCCCGCTCCTCGAAAATCGTTTTCGTTGTCCGTGTTTTCACATCTAAGTGAATCGTAATATCTTAACGTGTAAAGGTTACACAGAGCACAGAACACATTCTTGAACGGATGTTTTATAGAACCTAAATAGAAAGATCTCGGACCCTGCTCACATGCCTGCACTATCTGTTGTCGTGACATGTTGATATTGCTAGGTATATAGAATATGCCAGCAAATTCTGGTTCGCATACATCTATTTCGTTGAAACATACATTGACATAACTCCAACTCTCTCTGTTCGGGGCTTTAAAGAAGATGTCGACATCTTTTGATGTGTACGTTTGGTGTATCTTTAGCATATTTTCATATCCTTGATGGCCAGAATATATAATATACGTCTTCCATGTCACCGTATTGTTTGCGCCATGACAACGAGCACAATTTGCATTTTTAAAACTGATCTGTTTGTCATGCGAATAGACAGGATAAAAGTTTCCCCATGGTGCCACTATGTCATCAGGACTACACGAATGGGGAAGGTCCTCCAGCCAGGTCATCTCCACACATCCTTCTTGTGGTGCGTCTACAACATATGTGTACCTAATTGGCCCAAAATGTCTGTCGGTTATCCGGGGATGAATACATTCAGCATACCTTTCCATGTTTTCTCTTCTGGAGTTGTCAGTACATTCTGCTTTACATTCACAGCCTAAAAAAAGCGTATTAAATAGGAATGAACAAACCCATTTTTACGTAAATCAACTCGAGTATATGTGATATGTGTAGAATAATATCAGTATGAGCATTCACCAATAATATCTGATTCAAATGCATACTCTAAGACGGAATGTTACGGCCCGGATCAGTCTGCGCGGACTGTGCAGACTGATCTGAATCGATACATTACGCAGAGACCATTATGTTGGTTTTCTCGAGGGACGGCTCATTTGATACAAATGCGTACTCTAAGACTGAGGTGTCTTCAAAGCTTATGCGATTGATTCACGACCAAAACAGAAAGCTGCCTAGATAAGCGTCATGCTCTCTGCTCAATGCTGTTCAATTTGTAAATGAACTGTAATAATATGCATATGTAAACTTGTTTTTCTAGCCTAGTACTCGTTTGTTTACCCGGGATCATGCAAAATTGAACTGTCGCCGTGATATAAATGAAAATATGTTGAAAGCGGCGTAAAACGCCAATAAAACAAATTGGAAATTAGAATTTTAATGAAATAATTTCCAAACCAATATATAACTAGATACGACTGGGTAGATACGCATGTGGATCTGGTTATACATTGGATGACTGATTTTGCGTGGAGCTCTAATGATGATTCTTTCAGAAAGGACAGTGATGTTTAATCCAATATGTAATCCCACTATTCCCAATGTTAACACATTCCCACCAAATCTGCAGCAGACGACTTCGAAATCATATTGGTATAAATATAGAAATCTCTATAAAGGAAAGTGTAATTTATAACAAAATTAAAAATAGAAAACATTGTGGCAAAAATCAAAAATTATCTTTTAAAGTTATTATTTCTTTGTCACAATGTTTTCAAAAGTCGGCTTCTGCAGTGGCGTCGGAAACGTCTATATTTTGGGAATTGGTTTAAGTAACATTAACGAACGTTGTCAGAAGACGTTAGCCTGTACACTGATGCTGTACAGTTTTGGTCCGCAATTTGTTCTACTCATTTAATAACTCTCCATAATACGTTGAAAGCGGCGTCAATCACGAATCAATCAATCTATCAATCAATCAATCAATCAATCAATAAACTGATTAATCAATCAATCAATTAATCAATCAATCAATCTCCATAAAAATGATAGACCAAGTCAAAAGCAAAGATGGCCATGTTAAATTAATGAATTTAGTAGTGTAAGGGGTAAATACAATTATATGAGGGCAATATTAGCAGGGAAAAATGCAGTGTTCTATTTGCATATTTCAATACAGGGCTCAATTCTACAAAACTTTTTTAATGATAAGTAATACTTTAATAGCATATTTCATCATTATTGTTTCCCTAATAAAAGACTAAAATATTTAATTTCTTAACAAGTATTGTTATTCAGCAGGATAATAATTTATGTCAACTTAATCATTTACTTAAGGATATTCCATCAATAATATTTTTAACCGAATATTAAGGAAACACTAATGATAAAATATGCGATTTAGTATTTCAAAAATACCTATCACTACGTAAGGTTGTGGATATTGGACCCGGATGCATTTTGTTACATGAGCCGTCCCGCGAGAAAACCAACATTGTCGACTCTGCGTAAAGTATCGACCCGGATCAGCATAAACATGCCGCACAGGCTAACCCGGACAGACACCTTTCGCCTCCTGTGGACTTTCTGTTTCAGGAGTCATTACTCTATACCTCTATGCCCCTGGGACGGAATGTGTCGTCCCGGATAAGACTGAGCAGGCTGATCTGGGTCTATACATTACGCAGAGATCATACTGTTGGTTTTCTCGCGGGACGGATCACATATTGATTGTATTTCAATGTCGAATCTGGATATCTCATACAGACGATAAAAGTCAATCTAGAAGATCTGATTTCGAATCCCGGCAAGTGCATTGCATCATTCGTCCTCCACCAAGAAGCTTAATACATTTATAAGTATATATGGTAAGGCAGTTTGTTAAAAAATGTGATGCGCTGTGCTATGCCTAGAGCAATCAAAGGAAAACATTGGTGTTTTAACTGATCGCTCGTGATTTAACTCAAATATTGTTGAAAGTTTTTCACCTTTAATTGATTAAAGGTAATTTAAAATAATATTGGATAACCAATTGATACTAATTATTAAATAGTTTACATGAGATAACCTTGATAAAGTCGAGGAAATATTAAAGGCATAATTATATAAATGTAATAATACCAAATTAGGCGGCGCTCAGGAAAACCAAACTTAGCGTATTTCCGACAAAAACAGCTGATAAAAAAAAAGTTTGACAATGTCTAATTGTGTATCTAGCAATGTGACGTATAGCCAAATAATACAGTGTCAGATCAAAATGAGCAATCGCACAGGTAGATCTGGATTTTCACTGGTCGGAAATAACCATCTATGATTTTTCTTATTCCACAGCTCATTATTGCTAAAGGTCCTACAGTAACGATAATGATAATACTAAACAAAGACGATGGTGATAATACAAAACAAAGACGATAGTGATAAAGCATACCTTTACAGCATGGATTTTTAGCGCGGCTCTGTCCCTCGCGATCTGCATTGTAAAACTCGTCACAGCTGCTTGTTGTTTCACACAAAATGTTGAAATAAGGCAGAACATCTGTCCAGTTTAATTGTGTTAAATTGCTTTTAGAATAAAGAAACAGACAGGTCGTCAAAACAACTATATATAACGTTATTTTCATTGCGATATAGTTGGTATTCACACCAAATAATTTCGAAAAGATAAACCACGATAATGAATGTGTGCTACATAAACAGGTCCTTTTATATGAGACGTTCAACAAGAAAACCAACATTGTTGACTCGACGATAAATATCGACCCGGATCATCCTAAGCATACCGCGCAGGCTAACCCGGACCGACACTTTTCGCCTACTGTGGATTTTCTGTTTCATGAATCATTACTCTATCCCCCTGAGACGGAATATGTCGGCCCGGATTAACCTGCGCTGACTGATCTGGATCGATGCATTACGCAGAGTACATAATGTTATTTTTCTCGTGGAACGGCTCATATGTACGAGGGTTGATACAAAAATAGTAGGTATTTTGTTATAATTCCAACAGATAAATTTCTAAAAAAATAAACTCGATTTTTTTAAAACCTCACATTTCTCTGAATCACATGACAAACATTTGAATAATTGGTTGAAAATTAAAAACTATATCATATTATTAATATTGAGAATATTGTAGTGACGATCCACGATAGAAACGTCATTCCGACGTCGTATTTCGATGAGAATAATCGTTAACGATGTCTTTGTGATAGTTTAATGTACGTACGATTTGCACGTAATTATCCTTGATTAAATGCCATTAGTTTGTTTTATTGGGAATTTACGTCGCTTTTAACATTATTTCAGTTATATCGCGTCGACAGTTCACATATTCATGATCCCATGGTAAACAAACCAGTACTAGGCAAGCAAATATGTCTTGTCCAAGAGCACTCCACCATGACCATCGTGCCGCGACTTTGGATCGAACCCGGGACGCCCGGTTGCAAAATCTCCGACGCTAACCACTCGACCAGGGCGTATTCCTGCATGCCCTTCTAACCAGTATTCACCAAATAGGTGTACAACAAATGTAACACAAGTTTTACGTTGTAAAATGCAATTTGTCTGTCCCTTGAAGAGTTGCATTAATTTTACACAGACTTATCTCCTCAGAACATGAAATGAACCGACCCGCGAGAAAACCAACATTATGGCCTGTGCTTAATTTATCGATCCAGATCAGCTAGCGCAGTCTGCACAGTCTGATACTGGCCGACTAATTCCGTCTCGTGGGTATAAAGGTATAGAGTAATGAATCCTGAAACAGAAAATCCACAGGAGGCGAAAAGATTCTCTCCGGGTAAGCCTACGCGGTATGCTAAGGCTGATCCTGATCCGGATCGATTCTTTACGCAGTGTTCATAATGTTGGTTTTCTCGCGGGACGACATTAATAGTTTTATTTTTGTATATATACTTCGCTTTCGGGCGCATGACCTCTGGTCAATTACATAAAAGTATCATATCGAGAGATTATATTTTGTCTCCGTTCTTTAATATCAATATTTTCATTTGACGTAAATTTGTAATTGACGTATAGTCTTTTTAACGAATATCGCTCGCATTTTTACGAATAACGTAAACATAATTCCTGTGGGTTGTGTTTGTTGCGCGCGCTCAACCAAATGTTTTAAGATTCGTCAGGAAACCCAGTTATCACGACTGTCAATTTTTTTTTTAAAAAGTTCAACTTTATTGGAAAGTACGACACATCTAGTTTGTTTGTCATAGTTAACGTAATCATCCATGCAGTGACCTCTCACTATTAAAAACGTCCACTTCTTTGGTGGAAAACCAGTTGTTTTCATTTTCTGTCAATTTTGAATATGTTATCTATTAAATGCTCATAAAAGCACAGAAACTGGAAGTCACATGATTACATTATGTGACATTTTCTCGGCTATAGCATTGTTTTTAAGAAAATAGTGACCGAAATGTATTTTTTTTAAATATGTCAGTGTTTGCCTATGTTTTGGTGGTGCTTCTAGTTTTAAATTAATGCTTTTTTTAGACGGTTGGCGACAGACATCCGTTCCAGAGGCAACAAACTACATCATTTATAAACGTTTTTTCGGAGTTGCCACGTTCCTATAAACAAATAGTAATTTTCACGCCAAACAGATGGTGTGATCAAAACACTGTATGTACTAGTGTGTCAAAACACTGAAACTACTGGTGGCACCGTTGTATTGGTTTCCGTAAATTAAGGTTAGACAGGCGGTTGCATGTGTATGTACACAATACTTGTTTGTCAAATATGAATACCTTCCTTTACCAATGGGGTTAGTCACTTTGAAAAAGCAGTTTAACTTTAGTATGCCCATGGGTTGAAAATTGACTATGTCAACAACATTCAGAACATATTCCATTATAACCACTGTCAAGTTTGCAATGCTCGTGTGAGGGGTTGGGTTGATAATATCACAAGGGAAGTATTCAGCATATTATTGTAGATTTAAGTGTAACAGTCTGCAGGATGTAACATAATTGATGGTCATTAATTGACTATTGATGGACTATTTACGTAGTTTTCATTTAAATTATATTTATAAACACGAAGGCCATTATGGTCCTTCTTCGCTCACTTGACATAACTTAGGTAGGTGTCCATGCAATAGGTCAAGAAGTTTGTTTTAAGTTTGTACGAAACACATGTAAGGAAAACAAGCTCTGACCATTGGCGGCAATGTTTTTCAATTGATAGTTATAATTTGAACAATTTTGGTAAAGAGTCACTCAAGGAACACTATTTTCAAATCGGAAAAGTTCTTTAGGACAAGAATATGTTCAAAGTTCTTGCAATTTGCCCATTTCTAATGCCGCAGCAACCAAAGTTCTACGTGGAGTTCATTTAAGTGAACATCATCGAAAGGAGTCACCTAATGATCATTCATGTGGAATTATTTTGAATTGGTTTCGTAGGTTTAGGAGGATCAGTTGTTCATAGGAAAATGTAAAGGGACAACGACGATGCGAGACGGTGAGTGGTCACAATAGATCAACCCGCACTTCGTGCTCAGGTGAACTGAAATATATGAATATTGAGATTTTATCATACGATGTGATCCAAATCGATGCATTAAAATAAGCAGGCTGTGATGATAACTTCAGGTATAGGTGTGCAAGCACAATTCTAGTAAAGGAATAGTGAACTTTGGCATATTCCAGTTAAATATTAAACAAGAAGGTCGATATGGCCCTTGATGGCTCACCTGTGACACATTTATGATTATAGATGAATACAATTCAACCATAAACTCTAACATTCTGTTTTATCTAGACAAAACAAACAATTACTAAGACTAATTTACATGATTATTTGCTATAAAATGTGACTTCTATAGTATCAATAAGGTTTTCCTTGGAATGATCTGTTGACCTTGTTGTCAATCTCATTTGATCCACACTAAGACTCTGACCAAATTTCATGACAATTAGGTATTATATGTGAATCCACACCGTTGACAAAGTTTTCATTTGATTTGTTCGAGTGACATCTTGTGTACAAACACATGCAACCACCTGTCTGACCTTTTTCTTATCACAATTTACGAATACCAACAAAACCGTCCAACCAGTACTTTTTCAGTGCTTCGATTAATCTTCTTAGCCATGTATTTTATCACAAAATTATGAAAGCCATTATAAGAACTACAGAATAACAATGAAGGGAAATATGAATAATTTGTCCCAATAAGGTTTTTATAAACCAATGCAATTTATGTAAATACGTTCACATCTATAAGCAGTTACTTAATTAACATTTTCAAATCAATATAAATCTTTAGCGAAATTTGTTATAGGATACACAATATCACATATAACCACACTTTACTATCACATTTAAATACAACGGGGCCTCCATACAAATGTTTTTACCATGATGTGTAGCTGCATTCATTGAAATAGAGCATAAACAAGTATACATGGTGTGCATTTTATCAACTATTACAAAAGTTATAGAAATAAGTCCTATTAATGTTGGATCGCCCCTCGAATGTATATTGTCCATTGAGCGCTCAAGTTATATTCCTTTACCCTTGGCTGGCCCATTTACCACAATCGTAGCAGACGGTGTTGTCAGACATTGCAGCAAAAGAAAAAACATGATAATAATGATCCTCACCGTTTTCTGACATTTCAATCATTGTACTTCTTCGTATATTTCTCTTGATAGTTTGTTTTAAGTCGATAACTTCAGAATGTTTGTTTGTGGAAAAGGATTAATTCCAATTATCTACGATTGCCGTTAATGCAACTAAAAACGCGTTAAAGGTTTACAATCAGCGTAAGTCATATGAATTTGGTATTCGACATTTAAATATTTGTATTCAATATAATAATATTATTATATGTTTGAAGTTATAATTTTATTTTTAAAAGGTAACAATACTCTATTGCGTTTCAATAGACTTATCCTATGTACCAATATAGATTATTCCATTGTATTCAGCAAGTCGGAATGGTATTAGACCTAGGTTATGAGATTTTTCTTTTTATCGTTCATCTTCCGTTCATTACCATGTTTTTGGGGCAAATTAATAGTTGTTTATTCCTATATCAAAATGTAGCCGCTTAATTGGTGTTAGAAAAACCTTTTGATCGTTCATCTTCCGTTCATTACCATTTTCTTTTGGGCAAATTAATAGTTGTCTATTCCTGTATCAAAATGTAGCCGCTTAATTGGTGTTAGAAAAACCTTTTGATTGTCCATCTTCCGTTATTTACCAATTATCTTTTGGGAAAAATAATATTTGTCTATTCCTGTAACAAAAGGTAGCCGCGTAATTGGTGTTCCCTTACTATAATCAGCGGTAAATCACTGAACCGTTGAATCTCATGTTACCGTTTTATAATATCAACCCTTATTTAATTGAATTTCAACTCTTTATTTTCTCATCACCATTGATATTTGACGTGTCTTGATAGTTTTGTTTAAGCCGATAACTTCAGAATGTTTGTTTGTGGGAATGGATTAATTCCAATTATCTATGAATGTCCTTAATGCAACTCAAAACTCGTTAAAGGTTTACAATCAGCGTATGTCATATCAATTTGGTATTCGACATTTAAATATTTGTATTCAATAAAATAATCTAATTATATGTTTAAACTTAATATTTAATTTTTACAAGGGAATAATACCCTATTGTGTTTCAATGGACTTATCCTTCGTACCAATTATTCCATCAAGTTTTTCAACAGAAAAGCCTTTTTTATAAAAACAAACTTAGAGGCAGTTCATAATTAATGTCAGTAATAAGTCACCCAGGGACCTCACATAAGTGTTCTGTCCTCTGATATAACTGAAGTACCTTAGAAATGCATATGTGTTCTGTGTAATGCATTGTGAATTACATTTTTCTGAGTGAAATTGTCTAATCTATACATAAAAAATCTAGAATTCTACTCTACATTCCTGATTGTATCAAATAAATTGTTATACTTTATTTTACTTATTGGTAATGAAATAAAACATAGTTTCACGAGCTGATGCTAAATGTTAAAACCCAAAATGTAGTTTAACGGTAAAAACACCTGGTCTAACAAGAGTTCTGAGTTCAAATCTCAGCAGGAACTGTTTTGAAAGAAGCAACTAAACTTAACAATTTACACTTGAACCTATTATGTTGTGGGGTATCATCACAGTTGTCTTACTTATACACTTATCACATTATTATCCAGGCTTCTAGTGAAAACATGAAAACAGTTATTTACTCCCTGTACCCTTTTCAAAAGCTTTTATAATTGAGCAATAACAATCAGAAAAAGGAACTTGAAGTTGATCAAGAATGAAGAATATGTGAAGCTGATCATTTTCAAGGTCTGATCATATCCTTTACTATCCATATTACCAAACAACATATATCATATACATGTATACATAATCAGATGTTGACACTTGTACTTATTAACAAATAAACGAATACTGTTTAATATTTTACAAATTAAAAACTAGCAAAGGAGATAGATATTGTTGGATAGGAAGATATTGTTAATTTTGGACCAATTACACCATTTCGACAATGCATTCAGATTAGTCACAGACATCAAATCAAGGGGCTAAACTGAATCCTTTCCAACATACATCAAACATGCAGAAAATGAAAGTAGCCAGTTATCTTGGAAGATTTTTGTGTGTATTTTTTTTCTAGAAATCCATGGAAAAAAATGTTGGGTGACCTGAAATTCCATTGAAAATAATGTTATGCTCAAGTTAATCAATCAGCCATGGTAGGAGTCAGTTTCCAATTATATGTATTACTAGTTGACACATAACTGGCATTTGTAAAAGGAAATCAGAACATTATTCAATGCCTTCTAGAGTTGTTTTCCATCAACATCCCTGGAAATCTCACAGTCTGTTACACTCCTTACCATATAAAAATATAAAACAGAAATGTACTTATTAAACTTAAAATGATAAATACATGATAAAAAAAAAAATCAATATGTTTTTCAAATGGGGACTGACACAGCTTAACTAATTGTTCTTGATTGCACACGACCTAGGCTTTGCCTATTAACATAGTAATGCTAGTTAGGTAAGCCGTGTTCGTAAACATAAAAAGTAGTCTAGAGAAGTCAAACGTGTAAACCAAATAGTTTACAATATGAAAGTATGCAATAAAAAATAGTTATTGACACCCCTGTACTGTGAAATCATCGTTGGACCTCGTTCGTAAGCTCGGCAACGTCAACCAAAGAACTCGGTCCAACGATGAGTTCACAGTACAGGGTAAATCACCTATAATCTCTAAAGTGAACAACCATCTTACATTTAAAATTGGAACTAAAAGAACAATTCTAAAGTTAAGAGTATGATCAAAAAATATATTTTGGATAAAAAAAAGAGATGATTCAGGGACAGATTAAAACGCAGACAAATGGAATATAGAGGAAAAACGTAGACCGGTATTGAAAAATGCAGACCACCAATCAGAAGCCGTTATTTATTGGAGGTGTGTCTCAAATACCTTAGATTAAGACATCGCGGTTTTCAGTAAGATGTTTCTGTACCATATCGATTGTTTGAACAACAAAGTATATTTCATTTGTACTAAGTACATCATTATCCATATTTTATTTCTCTTTAATTAAAATCTGATTACTGAAGATAAAATCTGTTATGTCTTTGAAGATGTTTTTAGTCTACACTTATGCAAACTGAAAAAAAACATTGTTCTAAACATCTATATATATCAGCAGAAATATCATATCTGGAAAACGTTAATTTAAAACAAACACACTTATAAACACTGCCTACCTTGTTTTGTGTACACGAATAGGAGCTATACGGCAATGAAAAAACGGAACATTGGAACTAATCGATTAGCAATTTGCCTTCAATGTCAAATGTAGACTTAATAGTTCCAGGTAACGGGAAGTGATCTTGTCTTTCTCTAGGAACTCTCTCTTATCAATAAACAAAAGCCTATGTTTTTGGAACACGAAAGATCCGTGTCAGTTAAACAATTAGCTTGAGTCCCTAAAACATTGGGTTACAGAGTCACTTAAGGATTTCGGAACATAAGCACACATCGTATCTACAACTTTTTTTCCACAAAATTGTCTTATCTTTCAAATTGACCGTAACCAGTTTTTGGCAGAGTGACGAAAAGTTGGATATTGGACACAGACTTTGAACAAAAATCAAATTATCTGTTTAAGTTGGTTTTGTTTCCAATATGTCGGTAACACAGGGGGCCTGTGTCGTCAGTTCGAACGTCGGTTTGTTCACTATCTCATTCTTTCCGATGATTGACAAAAGTAAGTGTGACTAGTTCCAGTCGTATTCCACTGCTTGAAACAATATGAGCAAAGGAGAAATGTTCATCTGTTTTAACATCGATATTCTAAACATCCGATGGTAAAATATTCCCGTTAGATGTTTTCAAAGTAGATGACGCTAGATTGATTGATTGTTTGGTGTTTTACGTCGCTTTCTACAATTTTAAATTACGGCGTTACCTAGGTAATGCTAACTCCGCAATCCTGAGCGTCAATCGGACACACTACCACTAAAACACCGATGCGGTGAGATAACGCTAGAAATAATATAAATAGTATAGCAGATACAAATGTAGGTTATTTAAGTACAACAGCATTAGCATTACAACGTAATGTCAAGTTGTTGGCTGCATGCAAGACCGTTAGAACTACATTAGGTTACGAGAGATAGTTACAACCGTTTTGTGTGGAGCCATCAATTTGTAAACGTTAGACATGTTGTAAGATACGGAACATATATGTCTGTAGTTCTATGGCTGTTTAAATCAACTTTTGAGCGAATGTTCGAAACAAAATCAATGTTTAGGCGCGTTATCCAAGTTAAACATCGCGCACACATTTACCTGCAATATAAACAAATAAAACCACCGTCAAATCGGCTACATGTATTACACAAATAAATTTCGTACATGACCAGTGTCTTAATACATGCTGTCGGTCAGTCGAAGATAAGAATGTACCAAAAGAAAACCAACCTTACAAGTACATTTACGGTCGGTGAAGACCGGTATCTGACCTCACCTTTGTGTTGTCCAATTATGGGGCTACATCATTCGCTGTTACTGACACAAGAGGATGGTATGCTAATTGTGGCACGTCTATGGCGTTGCCAGATTTCACATACAGTTTGTAAACATTACAAAGTTGCCGTAAGTGGGTTATTTGGGAACAGGTGTACCTTCACCCAGCCTTTCCAGATCCTCCCCATGTCCGCATAGCTTGTCAAAGTTAATGGTGATACAACTGTTAATATAGTGGTTAACAATACAGCCATTCAAAGTCCCTGATTGTGGAACTATAAATCTAACCGTTTTATGCCTATAAATACACCTTTAAATGTTGCGGTAACGGAAAAGCATTATGGTTGCTATTCGCGTTATGCATCTAAAATGATGCACTGGTAACGAGGAAGAAGAAACAACTAGAACAAAGCCCAAACATCCTGTCAACGGCGAAAACTCTTGTTACACAGACTCAACGAACATAACCTTGAAATTCCCTCTAAATGTACGATAGATTCAAATATAACTCTTGGCAAACATTTATAACTTGGTCTCTCATGTGATTCAAACATTTTGCATTTTGTAATACCGTTAATCAGGTACAACACACTTAACAGCTAGATGCAGCTCATTTCATTTGAATAATCTTTGAGAAAAAGGTTCATAGCTATTTCTCACATGCAGACGCAGTTTGATATTTTTGCAGCAGACAACGTTTGAAAATATTATGACAATGGCTGAATTTTATCATGATGAGCCATTTCTCCTTTTTCCACAAAAAAATCATATGTATTCAACAAATGTACGTTTATTTATAGAAACATGTCGTTTGCTTAGATGTTTTTGAAGTTATCTTCTACAGATTTGTTGCATGGGGGAAAGGGTTCTACAATCTATATACTTTAACATTATGAGACTATTTGGCTTTTTTCGAAGCAACTGATTAAATATTATTATTAGTCGCCGGGCAGAAGCCCGCGACTTCTATTTTTAATAGGTTTTTGGAAATGACCTGGGAGGGGGGATTATTATTAGAAAGAAACACATTTAAATGTCTTGAACATATTACAATTGTGTTTGTTTAAAAACACTATATAAGTAATGACACATCTAAAATGAAATAAATATTCCGATGTTTTAGGTATTTTCAGTTTCTTTATTTTGACTCGCATTTATGTTTTTTTGTTTTATTTACGAAGACAAAACAGTCCCTATTAGCTAGACTGGTATATTTTATTTTACACTATATCCTACATGTAATCAAAAGGCGATAACTACAAACCTTTACGTCGCACAGTCTAATTTATTTGTTTACATACTCGCGAATACCAACTGCGTAGATCAATCTCCTTTGCAGAGAGCCGCTCTTTACACTCACTTACAAATAGTAAATCATAGGTGATTTAAAATGTTTATTTGATTTGAAACAAATGAAGAAAAGAACAAACCGAGATCAAACTGGTTTTAATTGAAAAATTACTTTGAACGAACACTCTCTGCCTATAAAGAGAGTTTCAAGAACGACACCTCTGCGAATAAGAAAGAATCGGGTCTTTCGTACACAATTATTTCGTCCTTGACAATTTTAAATGTGTCATTTAATTCCCTAAAGGCATATTGCTTCCGATCTGCATATTGTTATGCATCATTGACACGAGGGCGCTCATCATAATATAATTTTAAAACATGAGTAGTTTGTTATTTTCATTATAAAAAAGGAAGGAAAGAATTAAAATAAATTAACATGTTGTAGGGCTCAGTTTATGTTCGAAATTAAGTTTAAATTATACAACAATTTCAATGAGATTTAACTGTTTGGTTGATATTATATTTCGAAGGTGGTCTAATTTATAAATATTTGACTATATTTCAACATTTGTTAAAGTATGATATAATTAGGATGCCAAGCTAATATCATTTTGAGAAAAAGAGAAACTCATGTCTTCAGCGATTTAACCCTTATCTCATTGTTTTAAAAGTAGATTGCTGCAAAGGTGTCCACTGTTGACTTTAATAGAGGAAAGGTAAAATGACGTGCTATTGCAAGCAAATCCTAAATTGTCTGTTTTGTGGTTTTATTGAAAAATAATAAAATTCAAATATTCTGACAAACATCTTGAAAAGTGTTTGTGGAATTCATAAATCTTATAATTATTCCTTAATGAAAGCATTGTATACATACTAAGACTAATGATTGGCAAGATTACTCATTTCCATTACTGTTTATGATGAATAATTAGTTGTGTGTATGGTTAACCTACTTTGGAATGGAGATTGATCATAAACAATGAAAGGCTTCAATTATCATTCACTTCGTCGACAAAACAATGCAAGTTATGATACATTTTCACTTGACCCCACTCCTGATGTTACAATATGCCCTCCGTTGATAACTGTTTATTCAACTACTATTACTATAATAATGTTAGTTTTATGCATAACTGCACTATGGATATCCGGCGACATTTGTGCGTTGCATCAACTTTCTTTTGTGTGGATAATTTGATATATTTGAAAACACTATCCCATCTACTTTGGAGGCATTTAATGTTGTCTACAAGAAGAAATGAATAATGAACACGATAATGAATGTGTGCTACATAAACAGGTCCTTTTATATGAGACGTTCAACAAGAAAACCAACATTGTTGACTCGACGATAAATATCGACCCGGATCATCCTAAGCATACCGCGCAGGCTAACCCGGACCGACACTTTTCGCCTACTGTGGATTTTCTGTTTCATGAATCATTACTCTATCCCCCTGAGACGGAATATGTCGGCCCGGATTAGCCTGCGCTGACTGATCTGGATCAATACATTACGCAGAGTACATAATGTTGTTTTTCTCGTGGAACGGCTCATATGTTCGAGGGTTGATACAAAAATAGTAGGTATTTTGTTATAATTCCAACAGATAAATTTCTAAAAAAATAAACTCGATTTTTTTAAAACCTCACATTTCTCTGAATCACATGACAACAAACATTTGAATAATTGGTTGAAAATTAAAAACTATATCATATTATTAATATTGAGAATATTGTAGTGACGATCCACGATAGAAACGTCATTCCGACGTCGCATTTTGATGAGAAAAATCGTTAACGGTATCTTTGTGATAGTTTTATATACGTACGATTTGTACCTAGTTATCCTTGATCAAATGCCTTTCTTTTGTTTTTTGAGTGATTTTACGCCGCTTTCTACATTATTTCAGTTATATCGCGTCGAAAGTTCACATATTCATGATCCCTGGGTAAACAAACGGGTACTAGGCTAGGAAATGTGCCTTTCCCAAGAGAACTCCACCATGACCGTCGTGCCGCGACATTGGATCGAACGCGGAACGCCCAGTTGCAAATCCCCGACGCTAACCACTCGACCACGGCGGATTCCTACATGTACATGCTTTTCTAAACCAGTATTCACTAAATAGGGTGTATAACAAATGTAACACAAGCTTTACGTTGTAAAACGATATTTATCTGTCTTATCTGAGTCACTGCTGGCTGCTTTTTTGAAGATTTGCATTAATTTCACACAGACTTACCTCCAAACATGATATGAGCCGTCCCGCAAGAAAAACAACATTATGGTCTCTGCGTAATGTATCGACCCAAATCAGCCTGTGCAGTCCGCGCAGACTGATCCGGGCCGACTAATTCCGTCTCGAGGCGGGTGGGAGATAAAGGTATAGAGTAATGATTGCTGAAACAGAAAATCAGAACATCCACAGGAGGCAAAAAGTGTCTATCCGGGTAAGCTTGCGCGGCATGCTTAGGCTGATCCGGATCGATACTTTACGCATAGTCGAGAATGTGGGTTTTCTTGTGGGACGGCTCAAATAGTTTTATTTATGTATATATACTTCGCGTGTGGGTGCATGACCTCTTGTCAATTACATAGAAGTATCATGTCGAGAGATCATATTAATTTTGTCTCCGTTCTTTAAAATCAATATTTCTTTTCATTTGAGTTAAATTTGTTATTTGATGTTTTCTCGGCTATAGCATTGTATTTAAGAAAAACTGACAAATGAAATATGTCAGTGTTTGCCTATGTTTTGGTGGTGCTTCTAGTTTTAAATTAATGCTTTTTGTAGACGGTTGGCGACATACATCCGTTCAAGAGCCAACAAACTACACAATTTATAAACGGTTTTTCGGAGTTACCACATTCCTAAAAACAAATAGTAATCTTCACGTCAAACAGATGATGTGATCAAAGCACTGTTAGTACTAGTGGATCAAAGCACTGAAACTACCACCGTTGTATTAGTATCCGTAAATTAAGGTTAGACAGGCGGCTGCATGTGTATGTACACAAGAGATGTTTGTCAAATATGAATGCCTTCCTTTACTAATGGGGTTAGTCACTTTGAAAAAGCAGTTCAACTTTAGTATGCCCATGGGTTTTAAAATTGACTATGTCAACAACATTCAGATCAGATTACATTATAGCCACTGTCAAGGTTGCAATGCTCGTGTGAGGGGCGGGGCTGATAATCACACGATGAAGTATTCAGCATGTTATTGTATATTTAAGTGTGACAATCTGCATAATTGATGGTTATTAATGGACTATTGATGGAGTGTTTACGTAGTTTTCAATACAATTATATACATAATCACGAGGACCATTATAGTTCTACTTCGCTCACATTGTTTAACAGAACTTAACTCTTTCAGCGCCGAATTGTTTAAAGTAGACTCTTTCATGTTCAAAATCGGGCGTCTCCATTTCTCATGTAATAAAAGTTTGGGCTATTTTGATAACTAAAAGGCAAACAATGTTGATTTCAATTGGTAGTTATAATTTGAACATTCTTGGTAGGGAGTCAGTCACTCAAGGAACACAATTTTCAAATCGGCCCAGTTCTTTTGGACATGAATAAGTTCTTGAAATGTCCCCCTTTTTAATGCCGCAGCAACCAAAGTTCTACGTGGAGTTCAATTCAGTGAACACCATTAAAAGAATATCACCTTCTAATCATTCCTGTGGAATTATTTTGAATTGGTTTCGTTGGTTAAGGAGAATCGGTTGTTCATAGGAAAAATGTAAAGGGACTGGTGGATAGACAACGACGGTGCCAGACGGTGAGTGATCACAATAGATCAACCCACACTTCGTACTCAGATAAACTGAAATATAAGAATATGGTGATATAATTATACGATGTGATCCAAAAACATGCATTAAAACAAGCAGGCTGTGATGATAACTTCAGGTATAGGTCTGCAAGCACAATTATAGTAAAGGAATAGTGAACTTTTGTATATCCCAGTTAAAGATTAAACAAAAAGGTCGATAGGGCACTTGATGGCTCACCTGTGACATACTTGTGATCATAAGTGAATACAATTCAACCGTAAGCTTTAACATTCTATTTTATCTTGAAAAGACAAATAATAACTAAGACGAATTTACATGATTATTTGCTATAAAATGTGACTTCTATAGTATCAATAAGGTTTTCCTTGGAATGATCTGCTGACATTGTTGTCAATCTCATTTGATCCACACTAAGTCTCTGACCAAATTGCATGACGATTAGGTATTATATGTGAATCCAGACCGTTGACAAAGTTTTCATTTGTTCGAGTGACCTCTTGTGTACATACAGGTATGTTTTTTAAACCAATGCCATTTATGTAAATACGTTCACATCTATAAGCAGTTACTTAATTAACATTTATAATTAAATATAAATCTTTAGCGACACATTTTAAAGGATACATAATATCACATATAACCACACTTTACGATCACATTTAAATACAACGGGGCCTCCATACAAACACATGTTTTTACCGTGATGAGTGGTTCCATCCATTGAAACAGAGCATAAACAAGTATACATGGGGTGAATTTTATCAAATTTATCAACTATTACAAAAGTTATAGATATAAATCCTATTAATTTTGAATCACCCCTTGAATGTATATTGTCCATTGAGGGCTCAAGTTATATTCCTTAACCATAGGCTGGCCTAATTACCGCAATCGTAGCAGACGGTGTTTTCAGACATTGCAGTAAAAGGAAAAAATTCTTATAATGATCCTCACTGTTTTCCGAACACAATTCAAGTATTGTACTTTCATTAACAGAGATTGTTCGTTTGTTTCTCTCGTTACTGCAAATCAATACGCGTTAAAGGTTTACAATCAGCGTAAGTCATATGAATTTGGTATTCAACATTTAAAACTTTATATTCAAATTAATAATCTAATTATATGTTTGAACTTAATTTTTATTTTTTACAAGCGAAAAATACCCTATTGCGTTTCAATAGACTTATCCTATATACCAATATAGGTTATTCCAATGTATTCTGCAAGCAGGATTGGTATTATACCTAAGTTATCATATTTTCTTTTTGATAGTTCATTTTCCTTTCATTACCATTCTCTTTTGGGCAAATTAATAGTTGTCTCTTTCTGTATCAAAACGAAGCCGCGTAATTGGTGTTCCCTTACTCAAATCAGCGGTAAATCACACAACCAGTGAAGCTCATGTTACCGTTTTATAACATCCATATCAACCCTTATTGAACTGAATTTCAACTCTTACTTTTCACATCACCACGACATTTGACTTGTCTCCGACAGATGACTTTTTTGAAAGCAATATAGGAAAAGGTATCTTGATCATCATAAGTATTTCATCGATGCTACAGGAAAACCAACCATGCAAGTATTGCACGTGAATAAAGGTATCTGCTAGTGCTTCCATATTAAACGATACAAATAAATTGAGCTATCTGAAAGTTTCTTGAAACATTCTATGACTAATGAGCGAACAATCCGGAGTCAGATTACATTGTACTACTTGCAAAAGCCCTATTAGTTTTTAACGAGCACAGCTTATTAATGAAAAAGGAACAAGAGCGTGGTTCGTCAAGGGAGGAGTTAAACTTTTCAAACAATAACGAATCAGAAGCCTACGACATTGAAAACATCAAGACAAAACTTTCAATAAGTGTTATTATACCCATTAATATAGTTGAAAGTATAGTAACACAAAAAGGTGAAATAGTACATGATTTGTAGTTTCTCCTTCTGCTGCAAGCTATTCAAATGTCGTCTGTTGCAGATGTGCTAAATTGTGTCTACACGTTGCACATGATTTATGTTTGGAAACACCATGTTTGCATCTCCGATACTTAGATATTCAGATCAGCCAGTAACTCCGCTTATTCAATACGGGGTTTGTACGTATGTCCACCGTTCCATCTCTCTCCAACTATCTGTCCATCTGTCTTCCTATCTGTTTCCCTATCGGTCTCTGTCTCTGTCTCTGTCTATGTATATGTATCTCTGTATTACTATGTTTGTCTCTCTTTCTGTCTATGTTTCTCTGTTTCTCGCTGTCTTTCACTTTGTGTGTGTGTGTCTCTCTCTCTCTCTGTCTGTATATGTTTCTCTGTATATGTCTCTCTGTCTCTCTCTCTGTCTCTCTCTCTCTCTCTATCTCTCTCTCTCTCTCTCTCTCTCTCTCTCTCTCTCTCTCTCTCTCTCTCTCTCTCTCTCTCTCTCTCTCTCTCTCTCTCTCTGTATATGTTTCTCTGTATATGTCTCTCTGTTTCTCTCTCTCTCTCTCTCTCTCTCTGTCTGTCTCTGTCCTTCATTGTATATCTGTTTCTCTTTCTTTTTGTTCTTCCCTGTATATCTGTCTCTCCCTCTCTATGGATCTCTGGTCGCAATTGACGTCATTGTAAGGCAAGTAATGAATAAATAGCATAAGTAAAGCAACAGAAATGGTAGGAAACGGTAGTTCCGTAAATTATGAATTTCGTTTACCGAAAGTATGTCGACTATAATATTTTACCTGTCATCCTTATTTCAAGGATTTTATATCTTGGGAATATAGAGAAGCAATAATGTTATCCAACATTTGTTTATTCATCAAACTCTAATATCCGATGGGACAAAATCGTTAATAAGTATTTCAACATTATTTTCACTAGGTTATCAAAAACACTTTACATGTATTTTATTAAACTATATTTTGAAAAGTTATTGACAGCAATAGTTTCATACTAAATGGAGACCACATCAACCAATGATGCCATAGATCTCTTCAAATTGAAGAGCAAACTGAACTGATTTCATTTTCGTTTATCCTCGCAGTGCAGAGATGAACTCTTTAGCGATTGAAGAGCAAAATACAAAATAAAAAGGCTTTTAAGGTCACCGATTTAGGTGCATCTACGAAACACGGCAATGTACACTAACTATATCAAACTATGATAATGTTAAAACAAAATGAACATTGTAACCTGCAGATAAAGAGGATCAATGTCTTTTCAAATTCAATTAAATCTGAAAAATACTTTTCATCCGAATACATATATATAAACATTTTGTTTGAAAAATGAAGAAAACGTAGTCAGTTTTTAAACAAAAAAGACTATATTATAAAAACAAACTTAGAGGCAGTTCATAATTAATGTCAGTAATAAGTCGACCAGGGACCTCATATAAGTGTTCTTTCTCTGATATAACTAATCTACCACAGAAATGTGTCTGTTTTCTGTGTAATGTATTATGAATTACATTCTTCTGTGTGAAATTGTCTAATCTATACATTCAACATGGTAAAAACGGGTATACCTTGTATCATGGATCTAGAATTGTTCTCTACATTCCTGATTGAATTACTCCCTGTACCCTTTTCAAAAGCTTTTATAATTGAGCAATAACAATCAGAAAAAGGAACTTGAAGTTGATCGAGAGTGATGACTCTGAGAAGCTGATCATATCCTTCACTATTCATATTGTCAAACGACATATTTCATATACATGTATACATAATCAGTTGTTGACACTTTTACTTATTAGCAAATAAACTAATGCTGTTTCATGTTTTACAAATTAAAAACCGGCAAAGGAGATAAGGGTTCAAAGTGAAGATATTATTGGATAGGAAGATATTGTTAATTTTGGACCAATTACACCATTCAGACAATGTATTCAGATTAGTCACAAACATCAAATCAAGGGGCTAAACTTAAACCTTTCCAACATACATCAAACCTGCAGAAGGTGAAATTGACAATGCTGAGGCAAAAAAGGGAAAGCCAAAGTTTAATTAATGAATAAAATTGGGAACATTGTGGCGAAAGGAGACATTGCTTTCTACACAGTGTTTTTATATGCGTCAACAATTTTAACTAAAAATGCCTTAAACCTTTCTTTGTCTTTTCTGTGGTTATTTAAAGCAGCATATCAGGTAAATAGTTTAAAGAATGATATGGGGAAATTCTATTCACCCTACGGAATTGAACTCGTTTCTTTGATATATACACACCATATTGAAATATATTATATATGGTACCTTTGAAAATATTTGTCAAAAAGTACAGTTTACTCAGTCTTTATGCATAGTGTGTTCATTTTTGTCTAAAATTTTTACATTTAGCCAGATCATGCAAAGGTAGCCAGTTGTCTTGGAATATTGATGTGTGTAGTATTTTTTCTAGAAATCCAGGAAAAAAACTGAAATTGTTAAGCTAAAGTCAATCAATCAGCCATGGTAAGAGTTAGTTTCCAATTATGTTTATTACTAATTTACAAATAACTGGCATTTGTAAAAACGAATCAGAACATTATTCAATGCCTTCTAGTGTTGTTTTTCATCAACAACTCTGGAAATCTCAGTCTGTTACACTCCTGACCATATAAAAACAACAACCCAGATATGTACTAATTAAACTTAAAATAATAAATACATGATAAGTTCAATATGTTTTACGAATTCCTTTCTTGTTTGGGGACTGACACAGCTTAATTAGTTTTATTTTTCACACGACACAGGCTTTGCCTTTTAACATGCATGTTAAGCTCGCTTAATGACAATTATTTTGAACTCGTTTAATAAAACAATATATGAAATGACAACGAAATGTATTGTTTGTGGGAAAGGATTGAACAGAGTTTTATTTTCAGTCTTTACACCGTGTAATCTCGGTATCAGTATCAATTAATTAAACCTTTCCCACATACAACATATGAGAAGCAGAGGACTGTAAAAGAGTTGAAATAACTTGGTTAAGGAAAAACTGCTCATTATGAGAAACGTCTCCTTTTACCGATTCTTTTTCAAATTGTCTGTTGAAGATTCGTCAAAACTTCGTCTGTATTTAACCACATGTTGCCTTTCAACTTAACCCTCATACGACAATTCTGCAGCAGACGACTAAGATCATATTTTGTCAAAAAATAGAAAAATCTCATTAATTGAATGGATAACCTATGATTAAAAGTGGACAACATTGTGGCAAAAGGAGAAATTGCATATTTTAAGACATTTTTTCTTTTGCCACTATGTTTTTAAAAAGCCGTCTGCTTCAGAGGCGTCAGAAAGCGTCTGTATAAGGTAAAGGGTTAAGTAGAAGAGATAATGGGATCATTTTTCATGCATAATCTACATTTTCTACTCCTTAGTCTGCATCATCGCCCATTTTCTTCTCATTTTAAATTTGTCTCTATTTCAATGTATATGTGTATTCTCTGTCTGTTAGTCAGCCATATACTGAGGGACCGCTTTTCCCTCATCTGTCAATGTGTCCGTCACGCATCATACAATTGAATCATGAGATAGATGGAATATATCTCTAGTCTGATTCTATTTGAAATTACCTCCCTCTTTCGTATTTCTTTGTCCGCCCATTTTCCCACCTTATTTTCCTTTGTCACCGGCGTCACATGTGTTCCTTTGAATACGCCGCTTTCGAGTGGTTAGCGTCTCAGGGAGTTAAAACCCAGTCGCAGCACGATACCCATGGTGGAGTTTTTGGGCACGGTACATTTCCTAGCCGAGTACTGATTTGTTTACTCAGGGATCATTATTAAATGAACTGCCGCCGTGATATAACTGACAAAATAACGTCATTGATTAAATTATTCCTCCTCTCCAATAATCTTTTAACCATTTGTATTACTATGTATTCTGTTGTATAAGGCTTCAGCTTTAGCTCATCGTAGATTTATCTTGCTTGTTGAAATGTGTACGTATATGCAGGAGACGTCTTCAAACATATTTCGATAGAATGGGAAAATGCGAATAATGAGATGTTTCTCCTTCTGTCACAGTGATTTATTTACAGAAATTATAAATATGTTCACTTTATCGTTTTTCAAAGTCGTCTGCAAGTCTTTAAAATTATGCGGCTGGAATTACGACTGATTCACTGATGTCAGTATAAACGGACCAGTAGTATAAGAACTTACCCATGTAAGACCTAGGCTAAAAGGGGCACTAAACGCCATGCAAAAAAATTAATTCGTCTACTGAAAATGTGTTGTATGTGGTTAAATGTTAAATGAAATTGGCCTCCTGGTAGAGCATCGACCTCGTGACCTTTGGTTCAATTCCTGCGATCACGGTATCAACATTTTGATTTTCTTCCACAGTCGGTTGTTTATCTTTGGAGCATTGATTGATTGATTGATTTGGATAGGGTTTAACGCCGTTTTCAACGATGTTTCAGTCACATCACGTCGTTCAGGTCACTACTCATGTGTTTTCTGGTTTTCTCACACCAGTATTAAGAATTACACCATTCTTTCTAGGAAACTAGCTCTGCTTTTCCACAGAAAATGTTAGATCATTGACAATTGTCATTTGACAATCCGCGACGATACCGAATGAGCTACCGGGACTCGGCTTTTTGGAGCAGACACATAGCGTGAATGATATTTGGTAAAAGTATTCGTGAAATGCCTTGTTCAACATCGGACTTAGTACGTTACTATCAAACGTTATCTTTTTCTTTTGTTCACTAAACGCAACTCTCCATAACATGTTGGACGGAAGATACATGTTTTATGATTTGTCTTAAGTTTTGGTCCCGGTTTGCATGTCATAAGAAGGACAGCAATCTAAGCGTAGTTGTTGAGATGTTTGAAGAAATTGCTTCTGCCCCTATACACATTTCGGGTCAACATTGTAAAGGGCAAGCTTTTTCTAGAGGGGAAACTGAACCTACATTTACATAGCTTAGCACCTAATGATGTTTTTAACTGACACGCAGGCTCAATGCACTCTTAATCCATAGATACCAAGTAATTTTAAAAAAGCTGGGGGCATTTGAAAGTAAATCTGATACTAATGGTTTTGTGAGAATTTTTAAAATTTATTAAAATGTTGATTTATCACACCACGTGTTTAAGAATTATAAAGTTTACTCCGGACACTTAATTTTGACTGTTCATAAACAAGATACTTATTTTGGCATTCATTATTTTTTGGATTTTTTTTTTTACTACAACATAATTAAGTACATGCGCTGGTATTTCTATAATTCAACTTTGTTTCATAAACACATATTATGGGTTCTGATAATAGGAATGTGTTTAGGCTTGAATATTACATGTATACTACGAGTATACGTTTGGCGAGAGAGCGTGAGCAAAGTGTATGGAATGACGTTTCAGTTTGATAACTGAAATGTTTTCTATTACATTTTTCTAAGACAGATGACAATAATGTGTCTTTCCAGCAGACGAAATATTGATTCAGGAGCCATTTATCATTTCACACAATGCTATTGTTTTTGACCGAATGTTTTACAAGTAGACGACAATAAAATATCCTATCAGGGGTGGAATGAAACGATAACTTGTATACATGAACATTGACTAATACCTTTCTCTTTCTCTCTCTCTCTCTCTCTCTCTCTCTCTCTCTCTCTCTCTCTCTCTCTCTCTCCTTCTCTCTCTCTTTCTCTCTCTCTCTCTTTCTCTCTCTATCTCTCGCTCTCCTCTCTCTCTCCCTCTCTCTCTCCCACTCTCTCTCCCTCTTTCTCTCTCTACCTCTCTCACCCTTCCTCTCTCTCTTCCCTCTCTTTTGTTTATATCTTCCATCTCTGTCTCTCTCTCTCTCTTTCTCTCTCCGCCTATTGCCCTCTCTCCCCCCTTTCCCTCTCTATCTCTATATCTCGTCTCGCATCTCTATATCTCGTCTCGCATCTCAATATCTCGTCTCACATCTCTCTGTCTCTCTCTATTCCCCTCTCTCTCTCTCTCCCCTCTCTCTCTCTATCTCTCTCTATATATATATATACATATCATTCTCTACCTGTCCTTCTCTTTATCTCTCTCTTTCTCTTCCCCCTCAACTTGATTCTTTTTGCTGTCTAGATAAGAGTGACGAAAGACAAAATTAGCGGTAATCGATGAAAACCAAATTTAGCATCATTCAAAACAACCTGTGTAGAAAGACATGCATGCGCTGTAATATTAAAGGCACCAAACAGATACTGTTTAACAAAAGTTTCTTTTGGATCATCAATCGTATAACTAATTTTCAAACAATACAGAGCAAGATCATACTGCATGGAGGCGCTGAGTGATCTCGATATACACCGGCCAAAAATGCCTAACAGTTGGTTTTCGTAGAGTGCCGCCTCAATATTGTTTTGGAAAGAGTAACGTTGTGTCCGATTCTGGTGCTTGTCATATTGCATTTCGTCAGATATCGGAAATATCGATCGACGGACCTCACCGTCACCAACTAAGCTATTGCATAAATAGAACTGAGCTCTTTCATTCCTGAATTAACAATGTCGACTCTTCCATGTTGTGGACCACTCCATTATTCGTCCAACAGGAACTTTGGTACAAGTTAATGTATGTTTCACCTAAATCTGCATTGTTTGCAAAGGCCTTAAATTGTCGTTAGCAGCAAAAGGGTTAATAGAATGTCATATCAAATGTCAGGGTTAATCTATTTCAAGTACGATATCATGTTGGATTTGCAAACCTTATGCTGTGGATACTCATACGCTTTGACCATTACTGTACAGAGTCGGGACAGTACAACAATTTAGGAAACAAACCAAAGACCGACATATTAAATCTAAGTTTAAATTAAATGGAGGATATGCGTTTGGTGTTGTGCAAGTGCGAGATACATGTAACACCAGTCTGGTATTCTCTTGTGTGCCTATGTAAATAGAGCATTGGTACCAGAACCGCATTCAGACGTATTTTTTTTTTTTTTTCACTGAACTGTACCCCCTAAAAAATACTACAAAAGAAACAAATCTTAAAACAGTATGCGTTTTAACCCTTTAGCCCCCAAAGACAATTGAATGCTTTTGCATCAATTCAGATTTAGGTGAGAAAGCTTCTAACGAGGGTTTTCTCATTACATCTGCATTATTTACCACTCAGATATTACATTTGATCATATTTCCTGTTGGCCAAAAATGGAGATGTCCAATTTTCAACATGGAAGATACCCTTTGTGAAATTTGGCAGTGAAAGAGTTAATTCTACTTACTATGTCAAGCCTTAAAATAGATTAAGCAACCTAAGTCTGTGTTTCTAGTGCCAGTGCAATAACAACTATACAGAAAGAAGAGAGAGAGAGAGAGAGAGAGAGAGAGAGAGAGAGAGAGAGAGAGAGAGAGAGAGAGAGAGAGAGAGAGATTGAGAGAGAGAGATTGAGAGAGAGAGAGAGAGAGAGAGACAGAGAGAGAGAGACATAGAGAGAGATATATATATATAGAGAAAGACAGACACACACACACACACACACACACCGATACATACATACATACAGACAGACAGACAGACAGACATACAGACGCGTTAAAGGTTTACACTCATATGTAAATCATATCATTATCCTATGTACCAACATAGATTATTCCATTGTATTCTGGAAAGAGGATTGGTATTAGACCTAGGTTATTAGAAATATCTTTTGATCGTTCATCTTCCTTTCATTACCATTTTAATTTGGTCAAATTAATAGTGGTCTTTTTCTGTATTTTCCGTAATTGTCGTTCCCTTACTCAAATCTGCGGTAAATCACTGAACCAGTGAAGCTCATGTTATCGTTTTATAACGTCAACACCAACCCTTATTGAACTCAATTTCAACTCTTGCTTTTCTCATTTTTTACAAGCGAAAAATACCCTTTTGCGTTTCAATAGACTTATCCTATATACCAATATAGATTATTCCATTGTATTCTGCAAGCAGGATTGGTATTATACCTAAGTCTTTTGGGCAAATCAATAGTTGTCTTTTTCTGTATCAAAACGAAGCCGCGTAATTGCAGTTCCTTTCTCAAATTAGCGGTTAATCACACAACCAGTGAAGTTCATGTTACCATTTTATAACATCCATATCAACCCTAATTGGACTGAATTTCAACTCTTACTTTTCTCAACACCACGACATTTGACTTGTCTCCGACAGATTACTTTTTTGAAAGCAATATAGGAAAAGTTATCTTGATCATCATAAGTATTTAATCGATGCTACAGGAAAACCAACCATGCACGTATTGCACGTGAATAAAGGTATCTGCTAGTGCTTTCATAATAAACGATACAAATAAATTGAGCTATCTGAAAGTTTCTTGAAACATTCTATGACTAATGAGCGAACAAACCGGAGTCAGATTACAGTGTACTACTTGCAAAAGCCCTATTAGTTTTTAACGAGCACAGCCTATTAATGAAAAAGGCACAAGAGCGTGGTTCGTAAAGGGAGAAGTTAAACTTTTCAAACAATAACGAATCAGAAGCCTACGACTTTGAAAACATCAAGACAAAACTTTCAATAAGTGTTATTATACGCATTAATATAGTTGAAAATACAGTAACACAAAAAGGTGAAATAGTACATGATGTGCAGTTTCTACTTCTGCTGCAAGCTATTCAAATGTCGTCTGTTGCAGATGTGCTAAATTGTGTCTACACGTTGCACATGATTTATGTTTGGAAACACCATGTTTGCATCTCCGATACTTAGATATTCAGATCAGCCTGTAACTCCTCTTATTCAATACGGGGTTTGGACGTATGTCCACCGTTCCAACTCTCTCCAACTCTCTTTCCATCTGTCTCCCTATCTGTTTCCCTATCGGTCTCTGTCTCTGTCTCTGTCTATGTCTCTCTGTATTACTATGTTTTTCTCTCTTTCTGTCTATGTTTCTCTGTTTCTCGCTGTCTTTCTCTTTGTCTCTCTTTTTCTCTCTCTCTCTGTATATGTCTCTCTGTTTCTCTATCTCTCTCTATCTCTCTCTCTCTCTCTCTCTCTCTCTCTCTCTCTCTTTCTCTCTCTCTCTCTCTCTCTCTCTCTCTCTCTCTTTCTCTCTGTCCTTCCCTGTATATATGTCTCTCTCTTTTTGTTATTCCCTGTATATCTGTCTCTCCCTCTCTATGGATCTCTGTTCGCAAGTGACGTCATTGTAAGGCAAGTAATGAATAAATAACATAAGTAAAGCAACAGAAATGGTAGGAAACGATAGTTTGGCTCGTCACAAATGTAGTTCCGTAAATTATGGATTTCGTTTACTGAAAAGTATGTCGACTATAATATTTTACCTGTCATCATTATTTCAAGGATTTTATATCTTGGGAGTATAGAGAAGCAATACACACTTGAAAATGATAGTTATTATTTCAACGCATGTTATCGTTCGTTACACTGGCTAAGTGCGCGAGACCTCGCATATTATTTTGTCTGAAAAAAAAAAAAGAACTATTATGTAACTATATTGACTAAGCTTCATTTTATCGTAACATATTTATTATATCAATAACATGTTTAAATATATAACTGCATTTCTAAATTATTGTGTTATTATCTGTTGAGAACCGTTCCACGTAGCCCAGGTTTATGTACACGGAATACGATTTTATAACTTGTTTGTTCGCATCAATGCAAAAATGTAACGGCGATATATTGAGACTTCGTTCTATGATGTTTTCGACACATCGCGTTTATTGTTTTTGTTTGTATCTGTCTTCTGTCATTTAAAGCCGAAGCAGTACTGTCCAATGTTGACCCCATTCAAGAAAACATGAAATATCATAACCTCGACTGTCCATTTTTATTGACCTTAAAACTGTTTTCTATATATTGCAGTTCATGTAGCAAACACACAAAATTACAGTAAATTTCAAATTATTTGCATTTAAATTACATATTTTCACGTTGTACAGTTTATGTGTATGACCTACTCTTTATCAAATTATGAAAGAAAGACCAGACGCAGTGCACCATGTTTTTTATGTATACATAGTAAATGTCTTAAGCCAAATATCCTCCAATCTGATAGAGAGGAAACATTTCCATGCCTTCAAATAAGCGCATTGTTTGAAAGAAATGATGTCACATGTGAGCAATCACTAATACACATACCTTTTTTTTTTCAACAGGCTGCATTTCTAGTTGATTCATCTTTTTTGTTATCCAACATTTGTTTATTCATCAAACTCTAATATCCGATGGGACAAAATCGTTAATAAGTATTTCAACATTATTTTCACTAGGTTATTAAAAACACTTTACATGTATTTTATTAAACTGTATTTTGAAAAGTTATTGACAGCAATAGTTTCATACTAAATGGTGACCACATCAACCAATGATGACATAGATCTCTTCAAGTTGAAGAGGAAACTGAACTGATTTTATTTTCGTTTATCCTCGCCTTGCAGAGATGAACTATTTGGCGATTGAAGAGCAACATGCAAAATAAAAAAGCTTTTAAGGTCACCGATTAAGGTGCATCTACGAAACACGGCAATGTACACTAACTATATCAAACTATGATAATGTTAAAACAAAATGAACATTGTAACCTGCAGATAAATAGGATCAATGTCTTTTCAAATTCAATTAAATCTAAAAAACATTTTTCATCCGAATACATATATATAAACATTTTGTTTGAAAAATGAAGAAAATGTAGTCTGTTTTTAAACAAAAAAGACTATATTATAAAAACAAACTTAGAGGCAATTCATAATTAATGTCAGTAATAAGTCGACCAGGGACCTCATATAAGTGTTCTTTCTCTGATATAACTAATCTACCACAGAAATGTGTCAGTTTTCTGTGTAATGTATTGTGAATTACATTCTTCTGTGTGAAATTGTCTAATCTATACATTAAAAATGGTAAAAACTGGTATACCTTGTATCATGGATCCAGAATTGTTCTCTACATTCCTGATAAATAATAAATTATTGTACTTTATTTTACATACTGGTTATGAAATTACACATATTTTCATGAGCTACTGCTAAAAGTTCAAACGGTAAAAAAAACCTGATCTAAAAAGAGTTCTGAGTTCAAATCTCAGCTGGAACTGTTTTGAAAGAAGCAACTAAACTTAACAACTTATACATGGACCCATTATGTTGTGGGGAATCATCAGAGTTGTTTTACTTAAACACTTATCAAATTATTATCCAGGCTTCTAGTGAAAACAGGAAAACAGTTAATTACTCCCTGTACCCTTTTCAAAAGTTTTATAATTGAGCAATAACAATCAGAAAAAGGTACTTGAAGTTGATCAAGAATGTTGACTCTGAGAAGCTGATCATATCCTTCACTATTCATATTGTCAAACGAAATATATCATATACATGTATACATAATCAGTTGTTTACACTTTTACTTATTAACAAATAAACTGATGCTGTTTCATGTTTTACAAATTAAAAACCGGCAAAGGAGATAGGGGTTCAAAGTGAAGATATTATTGGATAGGAAGATATTGATAATTTTGGACCAATTACACCATTCAGACAATGTATTCAGATTAGTAACAGACATCAAATCAAGGGGCTAAACTTAAACCTTTCCAACATACATAAAACATGCAGAAGGTGAAATTGACAATGCTGAGGCAAAAAAGGGAAAGCCAACGTTTAATTAATGAATACAATTGGGAACATTGTGGCGAAAGGAGACATTGCTTTCTCCACAGTGTGTTTATATGCGTCAACAATTTTAACTAAAAATGCCTTAAACCTTTCTTTGCCTTTTCCGTGGTTATTTAAAGCAGCATATCAGGTAAATAGTTTAACGAATGATATGGGGGAAATTCTATTCATCCTACGGAATTGAACTCATTTCTCTTATATATACACACCATATTGAAATATATTATATATGGTACTTTTGAAAATATTTGTCAAAAAGTACAGTTTACTCAGTCTTTGTGCATAGTGTTTTCATTTTTGTCTAAAGATTATACATTTAGCCAGATCATGCAAAGGTAGCCAGTTGTCTTGGAATATTGATGTGTGTAGTATTTTTTCTAGAAATCCAGGAAAAAAATGTTAGGTGAACTGAAATTATTAAGCTAAAGTCAATCAATCAGCCATGATAAGAGTCAGTTTCCAATTATGTTTATTACTAATGTATAAATAACTGGCATTTGTAAAAACGAATCAGAACATTATTCAATGCCTTCTAGTGTTGTTTTTCATCAACAACCTTGGAAATCTCAGTCTGTTACACTCCTGACCATATAAAAACAACAACCCAGATATGTACTAATTAAACTTAAAATAATGAATACATGATAAGTGCAATATGTTTTACGAATTCGCTTAATTAGTTTTATTTTGCACACGACATAGGCTTTGCCTTTTAACATGTTAAGCTCGCTTAATGACAATTATTTTGAACTCGTTTAATAAAACAATATATGAAATGACAACGAAATGTGTTGTTTGTGGGAAAGGATTAAACAGAGTTTTATTTTCAGTCTTTATACCGTGTAATCTCGGTATCAGTATCAATAAATTAAACCTTTCCCACATACAACATATGAGAAGCAGAGAACTGTAAAAGAGTTGAAATAACTTGGTTAAGGAAAAACTGCTCATTATGAGAAACGTCTCCTTTTACCGATTCTTTTTCAAAAATTGTTTGTTGAAGATTCGTCAAAACTTCGTCTGTATTTAACAAAATGTTGCCTTTCAACTTAACCCTTTCCCTCATACGACCATTCTGCAGCAGACGACTAAGAACATATTTTGACAAACAATAGAAAAATCTCTTTAATTGAATGGATAACCTATGACTAAAAGTGGACAACATTGTGACAAAAGGAGAAATTGCTCATTTTGAGACATTTCTTCATTTGTCACTATGTTTTTAAAAAGCTGTCTGCTTCAGAGGCGTCAGAAAGCGTCTGTATGAGGTAAAGGGTTAAGTAGATGAGATAATGGGATCATTTTTCATGCATTTTCTACTCCTTAATCTGCATCATCGCCCATTTTCTTCTCATTTTAAATTTGTCTCTATTTCAATGTATATGTGTATTCTCTGTCTGTTAGTCAGCAATATACTTAGGGACCGCTTTTCCCTCATCTGTCAATTTGTCCGTCACGCATCATACCATAAAATCATGAGATAGATGGAATATATCTCTAGCCTGATTATATTTGAAATTACCTCCCTCTTTCGTATTTCTTTGTCCGCCCATTTTCTCACCTTATTTTCCCTTTTCACTGGCGTCACATGTGTTCCTTTGAATACGCCGCTTTCGAGTGGTTAGCGTCTCAGGGAGTTAAAACCCAGTCGCAGCACGATACCCATGGTGGAGTTTTTGGGCACGGCACATTTCCTAGCCGAGTACTGATTTATTTACTCAGGGATCATTATTAAATGAACTGTCGCCGTGATATAACTGACAAAATAACGTCATTGATTAAATTATTCCTCCTCTCCAATAATCTTTTAACCAGATGTATTCTGTTTTATAGGGCTTCAGCTTTAGCTCATCGTAGATTTATCTTGCTTATTGAAGTGTGCACGTATATGCAGGGGACGTCTTTAAACATATTTCGATAGAATGGGAAAATGCGAATAATGAGATGTTTCTCCTTCTGTCACAGTGATTTATTTACAGAAATTATAAATATGTTCACAATATCATTTTTCAAAGTCGTCTGCAAGTCTTTAAAATTATGCGGCTGGAATTACGACTGATTCACTGATGTCAGTATAAACGGACCAGTAGTATAAGAACTTACCCATGTAAGACCTAGGCTAAAAGGGGCACTAAACGCCATGCAAAAAAATTAATTCGTCTACTGAAAATGTGTTGTATGTGGTTAAATGTTAAATGAAATTGGCCTCCTGGTAGAGCATCGACCTCGTGACCTTTGGTTCAATTCCTGCGATCACGGTATCAACATTTTGATATTCCTCTACAGTCGGTTGTTTGTCTTTGGAGCATTGATTGATTGATTGATTGGTTAGGGTTTAACGCCGTTTTCAACGATGTTTCAGTCACATCACGTCGATCAGGTCACTACTCATGTGTTTTCTGGTTTTCTCACACCAGTATTCTATACACCATTCTTTCAAAGAAACTAGCTCTGCTTTTCCACAGAAAATGTTAGATCATTGACGGAAGACGAATGACGCTTGTCACAGTGACTTTTGTCAAAAAAAAGGAAAGAACGTTGGCCGAGCTGTGATTCGAACTCACAGCCCTGCTTTGACAGTCTGCGACGATACCGAATGAGCTACTGGGACTCGGCTTTCTGGAGCAGACACATAGCGTGAATGATATTTGGTAAAAGTATTCGTGAAATGCCTTGTTCAACATCGGACTGAGTACGTTACTATCAAACGTTATATGTTTCTTTTGTTCAGTAAACGCAACTATCCATATCATATCGGACGGAAGATATATGTTTTCTGGTTTGTTTTAAGTTTTGTCCCGGTTTGCATGTCATAAGAAGGATAACAGTCTAAGCGTAGTTGTTGAGATGTTTGGAAAAATTGCTTCTGCCCCTATACACATTTCGGGTCAACATTTTAAAGGGCAAGCTTTTTCTTGAGGGGAAACTGAACCTACATTTACATAGCTTAGCACCTAATGATGTTTTTAACTGACAATCAGGCTCAATGCACTCTTAATCCATAGATACCAAGTAATTTTAAAAAAGCTTGGGGCATTTGAAAGTAAATCCGATACTAATGGTTTTGTGGGATTTTTTAAAATTTATTAGAATGTTTATTTATCTCTCCACGTGTTTAAGAATTATAAAGTTTACTCCGGACACTTAATTTTGGCTGTTCATAAACAAGATACTTATTTTGGCATTCATTATTGTTTGGAGTTTTTCTTTACTACAACATAATTAAGCACATGCGCTGGTATTTCTATAATTCAACTTTGTTTCATAAACACATATTATCTGGTCGATTTTGAATTTTTATGTATACATATATATGAAATTAGAACTGGCAACATTATGGGTTCTGATAATAGGAATGTGTCTAGGCTTTAATATTAGACGTTTGGCGAGAGAGCGTGAGCAAAGTGTATGGAATGACGTTTCAGTTTGATAACTGAAAGGTTTTCTATTACCTTTTTCCAAGACAGATGACAATAGTGTGTCTTTCCAGCAGACGAAATATTAATTCAGGAGCCCTTTCTCATTTCACACAATGCTATTGTGTTTGACCGCATGTTTCACAAGCAGACGACAATAAAATATCATATCAGGGATGGAATGAAACGATAACTTGTATACATGAACAATGACTAATACCTTTCTCTCTCTCTGTTTCTCTCTCTCTCTCTATCTCTCTCTCTCTCTCTCTCTCTCTCTCTCTTTCTCTCTCGCTGTCTCCTTCTCTCTCTCTTTCTCTCTCTCTCTATCTCTCGCTCTCCTCTCTCTATCTCCTCTCTCTCTCCCTCTCTCTCTCCATCTCTCCCTCCCTCTCTCTCCACTCTTTCTCTCTCTACCTCTCTCACTTTTCCTCTCTCTCTCCCCCTCCCTGTCACTCTCTCTCTCTCTCTCTCTCTCTCTCTCTCTCTCTATCTCTCTCGCTGTCTCCTTCTCTCTCTCTTTCTCTCTCTCTCTATCTCTCGCTCTCCTCTCTCTATCTCCTCTCTCTCTCCCTCTCTCTCTCCATCTCTCCCTCCCTCTCTCTCCACTCTTTCTCTCTCTACCTCTCTCACTTTTCCTCTCTCTCTCCCCCTCCCTGTCACTCCTTTTCTATCTCTCCCATCTCTGTCTCTCTATCTCTTTCTCTCTACGCATATCGCCCTCTCTCCCCCCTTTCCCTCTCGATCTCTATATCTCGTCTCGCATCTCTCTGTCTCTCTCTACCCCCACACTCTCTCTCTCCCCTCTCTCTCTCTATATCTCTCTTTCTATATATATATACATATCATTCTCTATCTGTCCTTCTCTCTATCTCTCTCTTTCACTTCCCCCTCAGCTTGATTTTTTTTGCGGTCTAGATAAGAGTGACGAAAGACAAAATGAGCGGTTATCGATGAAAACCAAATTTAGCATCATTCAAAACAACCTGTGTAGAAAGACATGCATGCGCTGTAATATTAAAGGCACCAAACAGATACTGTTTAACCAAAGTTTCTTTTGGATCATCAATCGTATAACTAATTTTCAAACAATACAGAGCAAGATCATACTGCATGGAGGCGCTGAGTGATCTCGATCTACACCGGTCAAATATGCCTAACAATTGGTTTTCGTAGAGTGCCGCCTCAATATTTTTTTGGAAAGAGTAACTTAGTGTCCGATTCTGGTGCTTGTCATATTGCATTTCGTCAGATATCGGAAATATCGATCGACGGACCTCACCGTCACCGACTAAGCTATTGCATAATTAGAACTGAGCTCTGCATTTACCTCTTTCATTCCTGAATTTAACAATGTCGACTCTTCCATGTTGTGGACCACTCCATTATTCGTCCAACAGGAACTTTGGTACAAGTTAATGTATGTTTCACCTGAATCTGCATTGTTTGCCAAGGCCTTAAATTGTCGTAAGCTGCAAAAGGGTTAATAGAATGTCATATCAAATGTCAGGGTTAATCTATTAAAAGTACGATATCATTTTTGATTTGCAAACCTTATGCTGTGGATACTCACACCCTTCGACCATTACTGTACAGAGTCGGGACAGTACAACAATTTAGGAAACAAACCAAAAACCGACATATTAATCTAAGTTTAAATTAAATAGAGGATATGCGTTTGGTGTTGTGCAAGTGCGAGATACATGTAACACCAAACTGGTATTCTCTTGTTTGGCTATGTAAATAGAGCATTGGTAACAGAACCGCATTCAGACGTATTTCGTGTTTTTTTCCACTGAACTGTACCCCCTTAAAAAATACTACAAAAGAAACAAATCTTATAACAGTATGCGTTTTAACCCTTTAGCCCCCAAAGGCAATCAAAGGCTTTTGCAAACAATTCAGATTCAGGTGAGAAAGCTGCTAACGAGGTTTTGCTCATTAAATCTGCATTATTTACCACTCAGACATTACATTTGACCATATTTCCTATTGGCCAAAAATGGAGATGTCCAATTTTCAACATGGAAGATACCCTTTGTGAAATTTGGCAGTGAAAGAGTTAGTTCTACTTAATATGTCAAGCATTAAAATAGATTAAGCAACCTAAGTCTGTGTTTATAGTGCCAGTGCAATAACAACTATACAGAAAGAAAGAGATAGAGAGAGAGAAAGAGAGAGAGAGATAGAGAGAGAGAGAGAAAAAGAGAGAGAGAAAAAGAGAGAAAGAATGACAGAGAGAGACAGAGAGAAACAGAGACAGAGACAGAGACAGAGAGAGACAGAGAGAGAGACAGAGAGATAGAGAGACAGACAGAGAGAGAGAGAGAGAGAGAGAGAGAGAGAGAGAGAGAGAGAGAGACAGACAGACAGAGACAGAGACAGACAGAGATAGAGAGACAGAGAAAGAGAGAGAGAGGTAGAGAGAGAGACTGACAGACAGACAGAAAGATACATACATACAGACAGACAGACAGACAGACAGACAGACAGAAAGACAGACAGACAGACAGACAGACAGACAGACAGACAGACAGACAGACATACAGACGCGTTAAAGGTTTACACGCATATGTAAATCATATCATTATCCTATGTACCAACATAGATTATTCCATTGTATTCTGGAAAGAGGATTGGTATTAGACCTAGGTTATTAGAAATCTCTTTTGATCGTTCATCTTCCTTTCATTACCATTTTAATTTGGTCAAATTAATAGTGGTCTTTTTCTGTATTTTCCGTAATTGTCGTTCCCTTACTCAAATCTGCGGTAAATCACTGAACCAGTGAAGCTCATGTTACCGTTTTATAACGTCAACACCAACCCTTATTGAACTCAATTTCAATTTTTGCTTTTCTCATCACCACGACATTTTGACGTGTCCCCGAGAGATTACTTTTTTGAAAGCATTATTGAAAAGGTATCTTGCTCATCATAAGTATTGCATCGATGCTACAGGGAAACCAACCATGCAAGTATTACTGCACGTGTATAAAGGTATCTGCTAGTGCTTCCATATTAAACGATACAAATAAATTGAGCTATCTGAACGTTTCTTGAAACATTCTATGACTAATGAGCGAACAATCCGGAGTCAGATTGCAGTGTATATCTTACAAAAGCCCTATTAGTTTTTGACGAGCACAGCCTTTTAAGGAAAAAGGCATAATATCGTGGTTCGCTACAACCTATTCAAATGTCGTCTGTTGCAGATGTGCTAAATTGTGTCTACACGTTGTACATGATTTATGTTTGGAAACACCATGTTTGCATCTCCGATACTTAGATATTCAGATCAGCCTGTAAATCCGCTTATTCAATACCGGGTGTGTACGTATGTCCAACGTTCCATCTCTCTCCAACTCTCTTTCCATTTGTCTCCCTATCTGTTTCCCCTTCGGTCTCTGTCTCTGTCTCTGTCTATGTCTATGTATCTCTATATTACTATGTTTGTCTCTCTTTCTGTCTATGTCTATCTGTTTCTCGCTGTCTTTCTCTTTGTCTATCTCTCTCTGTATATGTCTCTCTGTTTCTGTCTGTCTCTGTCTGTCTGTCTGTCTCTCTCTCTCTCTCTCTCTATGTCCCTCCTTGTATATCTGTCTCTCCCTGTCTATGGATCTCTCGATCGCAAGTGACGTCATTGTAAGGCAAGTAATGCATAAATAACATAAAGAAAGCAACAGAAATGGTAGGAAACGATAGTTTGGCTCGTCACAAATGTAGTTCCGTAAATCATGGATTTCGTTCACTGGAAGTACTTTATGGAGGGAATGTCGACTATTATATTTTACCCGTCATCATTATTTCAAGGATTTTACATCTTGAGAATATAGAGAAGCAATAAACACTTAAACTTGATAGTAAGCATTTCAACGCATGTTATCGTTCGTTACACTGGCGAAGTGCGCGAGACCTTGCATATTATTTTATCTGAAAAAAACGAAAAAGAATAATTATGTTACTGTATTGACATAGCTTCATTTTATCATATAACTGCATTCCTAAATTATTTTTTATTATCTGTTCCACGTAGCCCAAGTTTCTGTACTAGGAATACGATTTTGTATTTTGTTTAATCGCATCATGCAAAAATGTAACGGCGATATATTGAGACTTCGTTCAACGATGCTTTCGACACATCGCGTGTATTTGTTTTGTCTGTATCTTCTGTCATTTGAAGCCGAAGCAGTCCTGTCCAATGTTGATCCCATTCGAGAAAACGTAAAATATCATATCCTCGACTGTCCATTTTTATTGACCTTAACACTGTTATCTATATATTGCAGTTCATGTAGCAAACAAACAAAATTACAGTCAATTTCAAAGTATTTGCCTTTAATTTACATCTGTTTACGTTGTACAGTTTATGTGTATGACCTACTCTTTATCAAATTATGAAAGAAAGACCAGACGCAATGCACCATGGTTGTTGTGTTTACATAGTAAATGTCTTAAGCCAAATTTCCATGCCTTCAAATGAGCCCATTGTTTGAAAGAAATGATGTCACATGTAAGCAATCACTAATACACATACATTTTCTTTTCAACAGGCTGCATTTCTAGTAGATTCATCTTTTTTGTTATCCAACATTTGTTTATTCATCAAACTCTAATATCCGATTGGACAAAATCGTTACTAAGAATTTCAACATTACTGTCACTAGGTTATTAAAAACACGCTGCATGTATGTTATTAAACTATATTTACAAAAGCTATTGACAGCAATAGTTTCATACTAAATAGAGACCATATCAACCAATGATCCCATAGATATCTTCAAATTGAAGAGGAAACTGAACTGATTTGATTTTCGTTTATCCTCGCTGTGCAGAGAAGAACTATTTAGCGATTGAAGAGCAAAATGCAAAATAAAAATCCTTTTACGGTCACCGATTTAGGTCCATCTACGAAACACGGCAATGTACACTAACTTTATCAAACTATGATAATGTAAAAACAAAATGAACATTGTAACCTGCAGATAAAGAGGATCAATCTCTTTTCAAATTCAATTAACTCTAAAACATACTTTTTATCCGAATAAATAATATATAAACATTTTGTTTGAAAAATGAAGAAAACGTAGTCTGTTTTTAAACAAAAAATACCATATTATAACAACAAACTTAGAGGCAGTTCATAATTAATGTCAATAATAAGTCGACCAGGGACCTCATATAAGTGTTCATTTCCTTTGATATAACTAATCTACCACATACATGTCTGTTTTCTGTGTAATGTAATGTGAATTACATTCTTCTGTGTGATATTGTATATTCTATACATTAAAAATGGTAAAAACTGGTATACCTTGTATCATGAATCTAGAATTGTACTTTACATTCCTGATTGTATCAAATACATTATTGTACTTTATTTAACATACTGGTTATGAAATGACACATATTTTCATGAGCTGCTGCGAAAAGTTCATACGGTAAAACAACCTGGTCTAACAAGAGTTCTGAGTTCAAATCTCAGCTGGAACTGTTTTGAAAGAAGCAACTAAACTTAACAATGTATACATGAACCCATTATGTTTTGGGGAATCATCAGAGTTGTCTAACTTAAACACTTATCACATTTTTATACAGGCTTCTAGTAAAAACATGAAATTATTAATCCCTGTACCCTTTTCAAAAGCTTTTATGATTGAGCAATAACAATCAGAAAAGGTAATTTGAACTTGATCAAGAATGATGACTCTGAGAAGCTGATCATTTTCAAGGTCTGGTCATATACTTCACTATCCATATTGTTAAATCGACATACGTCATATACATGTATACATAACCAGTTGTTGCCACTTGTACTTATAAACAAATAAACTGATGCTGTTTCATGTTTTACAAATTAATAACCAGCAAAGGAGATAGGGGTTCAAAGTGAAGATATTATTGGATAGGAAGATATTTAATGTTTGGACCAATTACACCATTCCGACAATGTATTCAGATTAGTCAAAGACATCAGATCAAGGAGTTAAATTTAACCCTTTCCAACACACATCAAACCTGCAGAAGATGAAATTGTCAATGTTGAGGTAAAAAAGGGAAAGTTATAGAGGATATTACATTCGTGGTCATTCAATACGGAATTTATTAAACGAGTTTTCTGAAATTGATAAGAACGAGCCTTGGTGAGTTTTCATCACTTTTAGAAAACGAGTTTATTAAATTTCGTATTGAATGACCACGAATGTAATGTTCTTTTTATATCATAAACACTAATTTAATAATTTACAGCGCTATATCCATATAAACGTCGCTATATGGCGCGCGTATTTACAACGCTAAACGTTACTTTATGACGTCATGTTACGTAGCATTGTTTTTACACTAGTTGATCAGCAATTTATTCACACTCCCGGTGACGTCATTTATGATATAAAAAAGTTTAATTAATGAATATTATTTGTCAAACAGTACTGTTTACTCTGTCCTTATGCACAGTGTTTTCATCTTTGTCTCAAGATTATACACTGAGCCAGATCTTGAAAAGGTAGCCAGTTATTTTGGAAGATTGTTGTGTGTAGTTTTTTTCCAGAAATACAGGGGAAAAATGGTAGGTGAACTGAAATTCAAATGAAAATAATGTTAATCTCAAGTCAATCAATCAGGCATGGTAAGAGTCAGTTTCCAATTATATTTATTACTAGTTTACAAATAACTGGCATTTGTAAACATAAATCAGAATATTATTCAATGCCTTCTAGTGTTCTTTTCCGTCAACATCCCTGGACATCTCACAGTCTGTTACACTTCTGACCCTATACACAAATAAAACAGATATGTACTAATTAAACTTAAAATCATAAATACATGATAAATTAAGTTTTTTGCAATATGTTTTTCAAATTTCTTTCTTGTTTGGGGACTGAAACAGCTATATTAATTGTTCTAGTCTTCATACGACCTAGGCTTTGCCTATTAACACATTAATGATAGTTAGGTAAGCCATGTTTGTTAACATAAAATAGTAGTGTAGATAATAAAAGTGTGAAACGTGTAAACCAAATAGTTTACAATATGAAAGTATGCAATACAAAAAGTTATTGACACCCCTGTACTGTAAAATCATCGTAAGACATTGTTCGTTGGCGAACGTAGCCTCACAAGTTCGACAACGTCATCTCAAGAACTCGGTCCAACGAAGAGTTCACAGTACAGGGTAAATAACCTATAATCTGTGACAACCTTGTTATCACGTTCAATGTGTGCTCTAAAGTGCACAACCATCTTTTATTTTTAATTTGAACAACGAGACAAATTCTAAAGTTCTCCACATAATCATCCTATCTTTCAAATTGACCGTAACCAGTTTTTGGCACAGGTGAATAAGAGTTGGATATTGGACACAGGCTTTGGACACAAATCAAATTATCTGTTTATGTTTTGTTTTCACATGTTGTCAACACAGGGAGCCTGTGTCGTCAGTTCGAATGTCGGAGTGTTCACTTATTCTTTCTTTCCGATGATTGACAAAAGTAAGTGTTACTAGCTTCAGTCGTATTCCACTGCTTGAAACAATCTGAGAAAAGGAGAAATGTTCATCTGTTTTAACATCGTTTTTCTAAAGACCAAATGGTAACATATTCCCGTTAGATGTTTTCAAAGTAGATGACGCTAAATTGATTGATTGTTTATTGTTTTACGCCACTTTCTACCAATTGTTTATATTACTGCGTTTTCTAGGTAAGTTACCAGCCAGTCAGTCGGACTCTGAGCGTCCCGCGGACACACTTCCACTACAACACCGATGCGCTGAGATAACGCTAGACGTAGTACATGTATAGCAGGTACAAATGTAGGTTATTTAAATACAACAACACTATTATTACAACTATATACTGAAAACTTGTCATTCTAGATGGACTATTTCTGGTCGATCTGTATACATATACGTATGTAGTTCTATGGCGGTTTTAGTTAATGTTTGAGCAACAACATTTAGGCTCAATCAACTTTACATTGCGTAAACATTTACCTCGAGTATAAACAACTAAAACTACCATTACCGGCTACATGTATTACACAAATAAATTTCTTAGTACATGCAGTCGGTCAGTCGAAGATGAGAATGTATTGAAAAAAAGAAAGAAAAACCTTGAACGGACGTTTACGATCGCTGATGACCGGTATCTGCACTCACCTTTGTGCTATCCAATTAGGGGCAACATCATTCGCTATTCAATTTGTATTCGGCTGTTACTGACACCAGACGATTGTATGCCACTTGATCTAAATCGTTAGTTTCTATCCCCATGGGAGTATTTTATCTTGATACACGTCTATGGCGTTGGTAGATTTCACATTCAGTTCGTAAACGTTACAAAGTTGACATAAGTGGGTTTTTTGGGCAAATTTGATCCTTCACTCAGTCTTTCCATAGTCTTCCATGCGCACATTCATTGCAATTACAGCCATTCAAAGTAACGAATGGTGAAGCTATAATTCTAGTGGTTTTACGCCTATAATACACCTGTATATATTGCGGTCACAGAAAAGCAACTAGACCGTTTTTCGCTTGATACAACTTAAATCAGGCACTGATTAACGCGGATGAAGTAACAACTGCTTTGAACGAAGCCTACACATTTCTGTTTTACAGCGAATACTCTGGTTAGCCTATTGATATGCACGGACTCAATACGCAGAGCCTTAAATTTAGTCAAACAATAAGAACTTTTGTCTCACATATGTCGACCTGTGCTACCGTTAAGCAGGTACTCAACACTTAACAGCTAGATGCAGATTATGTCATTATTTCACTTTGGGAATACATTTTGACATATCTGCAGCAGATTTCATTTGAAAACATTATGACAATGGCTGATTTCTATCATGATGAACAATTTCTCCGTTTTCCCCAATAACTGTATTAAACAAATTGAGTTTAATTATAGATACATTTAGTGTTTATATATTTGCCTAGATGTTTTTGAAGTTCCCTTTTACAGTTTTGTTGTATGGTGGAAATGATTTACCATTTATACGTTTTCATTTGTAAAGTGTATAAAAGTCATTCAAAGCATTTGATTAAAAATCATTATGTGGATAATCTGATAGAGTTGAATACACTGTGACAGCAAATCTTTCTTTTGTTGAGATATAGACCTTTTTCAATATATTTCCAAATTCTGTTTGCTGCAGAGATGTTGAAAAAGATCTATCTCAACAGAAGAAAGATTTCATGTCACAGTGTATAATAAGAGTTTTCGGCCGTTTTCAACATTATTTCAGTTATCATGGCGACAGCAACAGATTCCTTTGAAAATAAATAGTGAGTAACTAAAATGGCTCGAAACGGTATTACGTCTTGTTCTCACTATTTCCCGTAAACAGTATTATGTCTTGTTCTCACTATTTCCCGAAAACAGTATTATGTCTTGTTCTCACTAATTCAAGCATTTAGTCTAGGCAAAATACTTTCACAAAAAAAAAAAAAAAAAATACTGATAGTAAACAACTTATATTTCGCCACAATTTAAACACTCAATTACATGATTTTTTTTTTATTTATGTAATTTTTCCTTTTGTTGAATTCGGACAAGAGTTCAAATAGAACTTCCAATAGTCTTGGTTTTATTATTTATTTGAATCTTTCTTTATTCTTTTAAACATACTATTAAAGAAAGCTTAATTTGCGACAAGAGTGGAAAACATTGTGGGAGATGGAAAAGAGAATAACTCTTCATGACTAAATTATTTTTTCCCACAATTATTTAAACTATCGCTTGCAGCATATGCATCAAAAGTCATCTGTGTGTTTGAAACGGGCGAATAGTATAAACTATGATTGTGTATTTATTGTGATTCAATGGTGTATCTTTTATAATAGTCTGCTATAGAAGCATTCGGTATTTCTGCATCAAGTTCAGAGTGACTTTAAATGAAAATGGGGACTTTTCAAAATAATTATTTTCTGATGTGTTCTGTCCTTAATAACAAGATGAACCAAACTATGTTTATACATATGCATTTTCATCTGAACTGATGTTTGCGAACGACGGATGCCGGACAGAAGGTGCTCAGGTGAGCTAACAATCAAAATGATTGGCAGCCATGATTATTGTCAAATCAAGATATGGGATATTGGGTCCCTCAACAAAGATCCCTGTGCTATTATATCAAAGTTTGGCAATTGTTCTTTGAAGATTTGTGTCATCTTTATATCCCCTATTTGCAACTGCGACAATAGTTCCTGACAGATCAAAGATAATTCAAGGTATTTCAAATATAACATGTATTGGATGATTGCTGTGAAGGTCAAGTGGCTACTGAGCAGAAGTGGTTTAAGCCAAAGGTTATTGCACAGAGACAATTCACATGACATCAGCTTGACTGGCTTTCAGCCAGTTAGAGGCAAATGCTTCTTTAAAGCAATTTCACTTTTATACACGTTTTAAAGATCTGCTTCAGTGGCCCCAAAGTCATCTGTATATGATAAAGAGCTAACACGTTTGTCATCTGGTGCAAAACGCTGTTAATTTCAAATTATCATGAGAAGTGGCTCAAACAACATAAACCCTTTCCGACACACAGACATGAAGCATCTGCAGAACACAACTTTTGAACAATTGTTGAAAAGGGAGAAATTGCCCATAATGAGTATGTTTTACATTTTGCCACTATGGTTTCAACCCTACCCAATAATTATACTTTTATATAAAGAGATTTTTAATTTTTCCTAAACGTTTTTAACGTCGTCTGCTGCATATTTGCTGTTAGTGGGAAAGGGTTAAGAAGGCAATGGGTTAAATTCTAACTGCTATAAATGGGATATAAACACACTATGTCAAAAGTTACATAACATGAATAGATAACCCAATAAATGCACAACGGCAGTTTGATCAATCTATGTTAAATTGCAAGTACATGTTATTGAAATGCGCATCATAAGTCTCTTTATGTGATACATAGAATATCACATGAATGTTTAATTATTATCACTTTTAATAAACTCGTTAATTTAGCTGAATATGACCTCATCATAATTATTGGCGGCATTGTTTTTACGGTTTACAAACGAAATTAAAGTAGCTTTGGAAAACCGGATTTTCTTTGTGTGTTTCTTCATGTATTAAAAAGAATAATACCTTCATCTGTGGCGATTTACCATTTGTTTGCCTATATACTTTCAAAATGGTATGCCCATGTGTTGCCCATGTGTTGCTTGTGTAAAACTGTTAGGCAATAAGACCCTTTAGCCAGATGCAACTCAAACGTTTTCATGTTTTAGGTGGATTGAGTATACAGCTTGAGATGAGTTAAGATCTAAGCTTGATTTTAGATTGTTCTCTGCATAAATATCTTTTTGGAAGTATACCCTTTTCATTACCTACAAACAACACATTTGCATGTGGATGACTGAACATATTTAGGCAAAATACCCAAAAATATATATAAATGAACCTATAATTATCAAATAGAATAGTTGCTCATCAACGGCAATTTTCTCCTCGGCCAAAATGTTTCAAAAGTTGTTTTCTGCCGAATTGTCAAAATGTGTTTACAAGTTGGAAATACTTAAAATGTTTTCATTTTATTATTAACTTTTAATACATAAAACAAATCTGTAGCTGACATTTGCTTTTTGTTTTTGTTCTTTCAATGTGGCAACAACATTGCTCACATCAAACAAGTATTATCGTATTCATCTAGCTTTTCTTACTCTATGATATTTTTCTGCCATAGTAATCATTATTTCCTTTGTCTTAATTTCAATGATCATTTTCTTTTCGTGTTTCACATTTATTATACAGAGAACAGGCAAATAAGGCAAATATATATACATCAAATGAACAATGTGTTTAATCAACATTTCTTGAATTGTACTTACGGCTTTATAAGATCATAGAGAAATATTCATATAATTAAAGAATCAGAATAAGAATGTGGGTAAGGTCTAATCTCAATAAACTCCTCTACACCTAAGAAGGACCCATTTTAACCTTTTCCCAGATACGCCTATTCTAGAGTAAATGGCAATGATGACATCTAGGATAAAAATATGGAAAATCTTCTTAAACAAATGTATGCTCTGTTCTATATTGTGAACAGAGAAGCACAGCATGGAGCTATCTTGAAATCTGGTTTAATTACGACAATATATAAAACCACTAGTGTTTTACACATCCAATATATGCCTACATTGATAAGGTGTAAAAGTTAACTAAGGACATCAAAGATTTACGCGACATAGACAAAAGTTAGACAAAGTGCAATGTTGTTCAAACCCAACCTCTGTATTCTACACCAAAACAGCTGAAACATCTTATAGCGTTTCGATGTTTACACAAAGCGGTGGTGCCGAAACCCTTCAAAACCTTTCTTGCAGTCTGATGAATTTTAAGGAAGAAGTTGAATTATTTAAAATAAAACTTGCTAGCTACAGTCAAAACAATTGCAACATAAACCATGCCTATTGAACAGACAATGGCAGTCAAGCGAAATGCATCAGCAGTGACGCAGACAATGCTAGCCAAACAATACAAAAGTAAATAGACTGATTGTTGTTAAGGCCTGCCCATCGGACAGGAATTTGTACAAACCAGAAAAACAAAACAACTACGTCTACAAATACAGAACGGGAATATTTAAACACAACAAAACCGATACGTTCAACAACTGTTATAAAAGTGCACACATATGTGAAAGATCATCCAACTCTACTCTTATCAACAGCAGATCAAAATACAGCGGGTTCGAACTCGAGGACTTCATGAAAATGTATAGATGCGATAGAAATAGTACTTGTATATGGTACATATGTAAATAGCATGTGTTCATTTTAAAGTAGATGGCTCTATAAATATTTCATGAATATGGTACATATGTAAGTATCATATTCATAGTAGGTAGATACTAGAAATAGTACATGTATTTCCTAATAAACTGTTAGCCCATTGGTGGAAGACGGATGCCGCTTGTCACAGTTACTTTTGTCAAAAGTCGATAACAGAACGGTGGCCGAACTGTGTTTCGAACTCAAAACATCTCGATAGACAGCCCGCGTCGCTACCGACTGAGCTACCTAGGCTCAGCTTCTTGGGAGCAGACACAGCATGTGATTGATATTTTGTGAAGGTATACGTGAAATGCCGTCTGTGACATCGGACTGAGTACGTTACCAACAAAGGTTATCTTTTTTTCGTATGATCAGTAGATGCAAATATCAAGTTCTTGTCGCGATGTTCTTGCCATAAGACTGAATGGCAACAATCTCACCGTTAGCATATGAGTTGTTTGAAGAAATTGCATCCTCATCTTTACACATTTTGGGTCAACTTATTAAAGGGCAAGCCCTTTCTTGAGGAGAAACTGGACCTATATTTGCATAGCTTTTTATGTTTTTATGTTATTAGAAAATATTTCATCTATATGCTGTTAATTTATCTCCACGCGCGTTAAGACTTATTTAATTTTGGCTACTGGACTGTTCATAAACAATGTACCTGGGCTAGTATTCCATTTTTAAAATTGGACCATTTCATTTTTCGTCCAACAGGAAATTTGGTAACAGTTAAGTTGCAAACAATGCAGATTTTAGGACAGACATCTCGTTACGAGCTATCCCACCTGAATCTGAACTGTTTGTAAAAGCCTTTAATTGCCTTTGGCGCTGAAAGGGTTAAAACGCTGCCATGCTAATGGAAACAAATGGATACTGTTTTACAGAACAGAAGTATTCTGTAACCTTCTAAAACTTAATTAGTTCAGATCAAGATCAGATTGCACAGATGCGCTGTGTGATCTTGAACTACACAGGTCGAAAATACCTGACAGTTTGGTTTACGCAGACCGCCGCTTCAATAAACTATTTGAAAAAGTGGAGTTGGGTTCTCGAATTTTAATTCCGTTCACAAACGTAACTCTCGTGGTGCGAACACCACGTATCATGCCAGTGATCAGTCCTGTAAACATAGACACAATCCTCTGGTTGGTTCTTGTATACGTGGGTTGGTTGTTGTGGGTGTGTCCCCCAATCGGCCACCACGCCCAATTGTTCACCTGTCAGCCAGTAGAATTGGTCGTTTTCATCTTTATCATAAAGTCCAATCCAGTAATTTCCGTTACCTGGAAAAACATATTGATTGGTTTTAATAGTATGTCATTATTATAAAAATCTTCAATGGCAACTGAATACCTTTCCTCATAGACTGTTAGCCCATTCGTGGAAGACAAATGGTGCTAGTCATATTTGTCTTAATGAAGAGCTATGAAATACTCGATAGCACCAAACTTGGCCGATTCAGCAGTAAAACCTAGGTTTGTCGAAAGATTGTATTTTCTTTGATAAATATTGCCAAACTGTACTAATATTTGCTTTTTTCTTTCATTTAATATCATGCTTTATAAATAAATAGAAAAAAAAGATTCATAAGGACAATCCTTTTTTTTTAAAAAAAGAGCCTTTGATTGATGTCCCTCGATGTTGCCGACTAAGCTATTTCAGCTAGAGGTGTAAAAACAACTCTGCAAAAGTTAACAATCAATGCATTTAACTCTTTAACTGCTGAATTTCACAGAGTCGACTCTTCCATAGTGAAAATTGGACCACTCCATTTTTGTCCAACAGGAATTTTTGTACAATTTAATGTCTAAGTGGCAAACAATGCATATTTCAGTATTGTTTACAAACGCCTTTAATTTCCTTTGGCAGCGGAAGGGTTAATAGAGTGTTATATCAAATGTCAGGGTTAATCTATTTCATGTACGAGCTGTCTCTCCTGCAATCTGCATTATTTGCCACTTAGACAAAGAATTTTACCAAATTCCTGTAAAGAATGAAGTGTTCCAATGTTAAACATGGAAGAGTTGTCTTTATGAAATTTGACAGTGAAAAAGTAATTATGTTTACTATATCCAGCCTTATAATAGATTAAACAAACCTAAGCTTGCGGTTCTAGTGTCAGTGCCAGTGTAATAACAACTATGCATTAATAACTGAAAGAACGAATAGAAAGAAAGGGAGAGAGAGAGAGAGAGAAAGAGAGAGAGAGAGAGAGAGAGAGAGAGAGACAGACAGAGAGACAGACAGACAGACAGACAGACAGACAGACAGACAGACAGACATACATACAGAGAGAGAGCGAGATAGAGAGAGAGAGAGAGAGATAGAGAGAAAGACAGAGAGACAGGAAGACAGAGACAGACATACAGACACACATAGAGAGAGATAGTGAGAGAGTTATAGGGGAGAGAGAGAAACAGATGTATATACATAGAGAAAGGAGAGATAGAGAAAGATAGAGAGAAAAATAGAGAGAGACAGAGAACGTGAGAGAAAGACACAGAGAGAGTGAGACAGGCAGAGAAAGAGAGTGACAGAAAGAGAGAAATATAGAGAGAAAAAAAGAGAGAGAGAGAGAGAGACAAAGAGAGAGAGAGAGATAGATAGAGAGAGAAGAGAGAGAGAGGTAGAGAGAGAGACACAAAGAGAGAGAGAGATAGAGAGAGAAGAGAGAGTGAGAGAGAGAGATGGAGAGATAGAGGGGAGAGAGACACACAGACACACAGAGTGGGAGACAGACACAGAGAAAGAGAGAGAGGGAAAGAGAGAGAGACAAAGAGAAAAAGAGAGATATAGAGAGAGAAGAGAGAGAGAGAGAGAGAGAGATAGAGAGATAGAGGGGAGAGAGACACACAGACACACAGACACACAGAGAGAGAGAGAGAGCGAGAGACGCATATATACAGAGAGAGAGAGAGAGAGAAAGAGTGAGCTGGAGAGAAAGCCGGAGATGGAGAGACACAGAGCGACAGACAGACAGAGATTATTGTTTTGAATTGACGGTATCAAGAGTTGGTGGAATCGATTTTGACCGCGAAACTGACAAGTAAATAAAAGTACGTATACCATAGACTTTACAAAATATTGGTAACTGATGAGCGAACACTGAAGATCTAGTTGCTGGTCTGAATCTTTCTGTGTTGGCAATTTCAGTTCATCTATGATATAACTGAGTGAAAAGGGTGTTTTTGAAATCATTGTATAAACGGACAATTTCTCTTTTTCAGATTATGTCTCATAGCTATTTTTCACTTTAATATACAGTATTTCTTCTATTCCAGATGTTTTCAAAGCTTAAATGTAATCTATTATGACATCATCGGAATGTAATAGAGGTAGTTATAGAAATCATGTCAACTATAAGCAGTATCTATTTGAATCTCCAGCATACGTTCGTAGGCAGGGAGGCCTTTTTCAACCCAAGTGATAATAACGTTATGATTAATTTTTCCTGAGCACCACTTGATTATAATGTTTGAATTCTAAAAATTGAATTCATGGAATTTGCATATTTTGTCCAATATTATAGGGAATAATGCTTATTGATACGCCAATTGCAGGTCAGTTTTCGTTGATCCATTCATTAATGACGTTATATAGTAATAAATTGTTGAAATTATCATTAAAACTATCATCAATAATGCTAAAGAAACTACTTACTTTGTATGCCACATCCCTGGGAGTTACAGAGGGATCCATCGCAGCATTCGCGACAAGTCACGATGTCAGAATACCGTTTCCGTTAGATATACACCTTTTAGTCAATGTCTTTACCGCCTCGGTGGTGTAGTGGTCGAGCGTCCGCCACTGGTATGGGAGGTGGCGGGTTCGATCCCAGGTCGGATCATATCAAAGACTTAACAAATGATAGTAATTGCTACCCTCCTTATTAAAACCAAACAATGGTTAAGTTACAAATCTGTCGGATGACAGCGCGCTCGACTATTCCACTGCTAATTAGTTAGTGATATATGGACTCAACGTAGTTGCATGCAAAACATTTACCAGAATTGATTTACATTATATGCAGGATAGAGTTATCTTACTTCATTGTGTACATATGTGTGATGGCTTGGAAGGGCTGTATACAGTTTCAAATGGTATCAAGTAAATACTGATGTATGGACTTTTAATGTAGTTGCATGCCAAACTTTAACAACATTTCTAGGTAAAAAAGGGCCATTTTGTGCATAATAAACTAGATTGAATTAGCATACTTGATTGTTTACATAGGTGTGATGGTTGTAAAGGGTTGTATAACGTTTCCATTCAATGCATCGAGTAGTTACAAAGATATGGTCTCTTAATATCGTGGCACGTAAAACTTTAACCAGAATGTTTAAGTAAAAAAGGGCCATAACTTGCATTAATTACAGATTGTTATCTAACTTGATAATCTACATAGGTGTTGTAGTTGGGAAGGGTTGTAATTTAGTTTAAATGCAGTGCATCAAGTAAATACTGAGATATGGACTCTTACTTCAGTTGCACGCAAAGCTTTAACCATAATTTCTAAGTAAAAACGGGGATATAACTTGCATAAAATGCAGGATGGAGTTATCTTACGTAATAATCTACATAGGTGTGATAGATGGGTAGGGTTGTATAAAGTATCAATGCATTACATCCGGTAGATACTAAGATATGGACTCTTAATTTAGTTGCAAAGTAAAGAAGGTCCTTAATTTGCATTTAATGCAGGATATAACTATCAAACTTCAATAGTTCCATAGTTGTGGTAGCGTGGAAGCAATGTAGAAAGTTTCATTGAAATGCATCTAGTAAACACTGAGATATGGACTCTTAATTTAGTTGCACGCAAAACTTTAACCAAAGTTTCTAAGTTAACAAAGGGCCATAATTTGCATAAAATGCAGGATAGAGTTATCTAACTTAATAATCTACATAGGTGTGATAGTTGGAAAGGTTTGTAGAACGTTTCAAAACAATAAATGTAGTATATAAGTACGTGCATGCAAAACCTTCATCAAGGTGTGACGCGGACGCCGACGCCAAGGTGAGTAGTATAGCTCTCATATTCTTCGAATAGTCGAGCTAAAAATGCTTTCAGCTTTCAACAATTTGTTTAATGTCCAATGCGAGACAACTTCAGTCTGATGCGTTCATCTGAATGGACCAGTAGTACTGGTAACTCACCCAGGAAACACCGTGATATAACTGAATAAATGTAAAAAGCGACGTAAAACAACATACAATTCAGTCAAACCAGATACAACCAGACCAAACTACTTTGTTGTACGTATTTGATCTGGCGACATCGCATAAAAGGTTGTGGCGAATTGAGCCTAAACATATAATTATTTATTTCATCGAAACACTCGACATGACACTACTTACTCCTGTTGATACATAACGATTTTTTAATGTAAGCGACCATTTGATTGGTCAATTTAATCTGGATTAATGAGACTACAATTCAGTATAACATATACTTTTAAAACAACAAATATCAATCTTGGGAAAAACTAACATAAAGTGCCACATTTAAAAGTCAGTGATATAAATATGTTAATGATTATTTCCTTTTTATTTGTGTTTCGAAAATGGAAATGAAAAACAAAATGGAAGTATGGAAACATCACGTGACAAATGTATGAATATGCCATCGTGTGATTGAAAATGATCTTTGTTAACATGAATCATAATAAATAGCGTATAAAGCATGTTGTTATCTCCCATTTTCTTTCGTTCTTTCATTCTTTTCTCTTGACTTCTTTTTTTTTATTTCTTTCCGACTGTCTGTCTGTCTTTCTTTTTATAAAATCAACTTATTGCTACGCAGGCATTTCACAATGGAGAAGCTAATTGTATGCCCCACCCCCTAAAAGGAAAATAGCCGTGTCGTATAGAATTGCCCTCGTCTGTCCGCCCGTTCGTCCCTTATATCGTCCTTCCGTTGTTGTAAGAACGCATACGATTCAATTATATTGAAAATGAAGTTGCAATATGACTCTTGATAAAGTCAAGCTCGATTTATAATTTGTCGAATTTCTTTTAAGCATGTATGATAGATAGATTTTTCCTTTATTGTGTAAATTGAAGATGCATGAATGATTACTTGCGAGTTTAAGTCTAGTTCAATTACGAAGCAATTCAACCAGACTATTGCAATCGAAACGATTATAACTTATGTTGACAGTACAGTCGCCAAAAAAGAAGTTGGTGCATTGTAAACTAGTTCACCAATTAATATTGAAAATATAAAATAGGCAAATGTCATGTATGAATAACTTTGTTATAACGCAGTAACTGTTGAGAACATGCCTTTTTGTATAATAGTTCAACAATTATTATTGAAAACTCAAAATGGGCAAAATGTCGTGTATGAATAACTTCGTAATAACGCAGTTACTGTTGAGAACATGCCTTTCTGAAACACACATATTTATGGTTTTAAATCAGTAGGTAATTAAGCATGTTAGAAGAAATTCGGTTTCTTCTGTGAGATGGCCGTGAAATGGCCGGGGACACACGAGTCACATACATGTAATCATTGTCAGTATTTTGGCGGAAAACTATCCAATATTGTATTTGTTTAAAAAGGAATATAAGATTCATCTATTATTGTGTATGGTGTTTAACGTATCAAAATAACTCTTACGTTCTGGAGAGTCCACGCTTGGTTCTTTATTACCAATTACAAAATACAAGGGACACAACTCCTATTTTACTAAAGTAAACTTTCATGGGATAGTTTACATACATAGTTGATCTACTATTGAAGGACAGTTACATGTACTGTTATATCTATGCAGCCACTCAAACACAAAGGAACTTATGCTTTTAACCCCATACAAATTCAATATACATTTCTTTAAATTAAAAACAGTTTCTTTTTGTTGTGTATGCATTAAGCATGTAACCGAAATAAGATAACATAATATTGACCCTTTTCATTTTTCTTTACCCTTCACATACTCTTATCCATGTTTTCCTTGTACTTGCAACATATTTGAATTGATTTCATCTTTGAAGTTTTCATGTGAACCCGAATTTCAGTACTCCTGGGTACTTTGATAAATATCTTGCTAAAGAATTATTATTCTGAGATCCGTATCAAGCCCCAATCTGCAGTTTTTAAATAATCATGACATTAAATATCAAACCCATTAATATACACTACATTGTCATACGTACCGTGTTAGACTGACAGCCGGTGTCGTATACTATGTTACCACTTGTTGTTATAACTTGTTCCAGGAAACATGACTGTTATACTAACAATAGTAATACTTATCAATATTATTATATATACATAAAGTTCGATTGTGGTTGCACTATTGAAAGCTTCATCTTCAGCATAAAGCATAACCAACTTGTTTACAAGATTTGTCAAGAGAGTGCGTCGTAATTTATTCATTCTTCTCTCCCAATTTTGTTAAATTAAGGCTGACATTTCACGCCTGATTAAGCTCCATTGTTTAAACTGTGATATTTCTTGATTGAAAACAATTAAGTTTGTATAATTTGTATTTTGCCTGTCTTAATTCTTTATAATCGGTATTTAATTAAAAGAATAACTAGGTGGCAGTATTGTTGTATTTTGCTACTCAGAGCGTGGGAAAAATAACATCACTTTTGACCTTCGGGATTTAATTTTCCCAAATTCAAAGGCATGGCATCCCTATAGTTAAAAAAGTTATTAAACCTCACATTTACCAATTATAGATGAGATGATGCGCAATGGCCGCATCATAAAACCCTTTTGCGTTTGATTTCCATATTTGGCAAGTTTCATTAAAAATCATACGTGATAAAAGTTCTTTCAAATAGATTGCGTGTTGAATCATATGTTCGATAATTGGGCATAAACGTTCTCCAGAGGGTCGTTGTTTTACAAAACTTCGTAAGTATTGAGGTACTTATGAAGGTACCCATTGAGATACTAATGAAGGTACGTATGGAGATACTCATTGAGATACTATATGAGGTATCCATGGAGATCCTAATGAAGGGACCCATGGAGATACTAATGGAGATACTAATAGAGATACTCATATAGATTCTTATGGAGATACTCATGAAGGTACCCATGGAGATACACAAGGAGGTATCCATGGATATACTCATGTAGTTACTGTCGGAGCAACCATGAAGGTACCCATGGAGATACCCATGGAGATACTCATACACATACTTATGATATACTCATGGAGATACCTATGGAGATACCAATGGAGGTAACCATGGATATACACATGTATATATTCATGGAGATAATAATTGTGGTACCCATGGCTATACTCATGAATATACTAATGAAGATACTCATGGAGATAATAATGAGATACTCATGGAGATACTCATCGAGATACTTATGGAGTTACTCATACATATTCTCATGGAGATACTTAAGGAGGTACTCATTGAGTTAGTCATGAAGGTAGTCATGGGGGTATTCTTGAACGTACTCATAGATATACACGTGGAGGTACGCATGTATGTAGTCACGTAAGTACTCAAAGAAGCACTATGTAGGTACTCAACTGAGCACGTTACGATGTTCTTGCAGTGCAGTTTAGCATATCAATGGTTTCATGCAAAACGGTTGTGACTATATCTTGAACAAAATGTAGCTACAACAGCTTTGAATGAAGCTCTCAATATGTAGTTTTGATTTAATCAACTAGAGTGTTAATCAAGAGAATGCATCGTTTTAAAAATAATCAACTGAACACATGGAGTTAGACAGACATAAAACACTATACAGTTTTGAACCTAGATACGTTTCGAAATTTCTAATAACCTACACTTGAATACAAGACAGTATTCATATGCACAGTTGAGAACATACTTAGGAAATTGCAAGAGACCGGTGCTTGAACGTTTGGACTACTAAATAGCGCACAGTGGAGATCATGGTGCATTGCTTGTCTCGCGTTTTGAGAGTCGAGCGCAGGTAGCTCCGTCGGTAGTGACGGCGGCTATCAATCCACGTTGTGAGTCCGAATCCCAGCTCGGCAAACATTCTTTCCGACGTTTGAAAAAAGTCACTGTGACATGCGTCATTCGTCTTTCACCAATGGCCTGTTTAACAGTATAAGTGGAAAAGCAGCCAGTTGCTTTGAAAGTATGTTTTGTGGTGTACTGGTTCGGGAAAACCTGGAAAAGCATGAGTAGGTGAACTGGTCGCCGTGATATGATTGAACACTTGTTGAAAGCGGCGTTGAACCCTAATCAATCAGTCGAGTTTTGAGTGTTTTGTGTAAATTGGCTATATGAGTTGGTGCATGCGAAAAGGTACAAGTTGACACGTCTGAATAATGTTGATTCAGATCATCGTGTCCAACTGAGCAGTCTCATTAGAATCTACACAAGTTGACGTTATCTACTACAAGCTTGTGTTAGTAATATGTAAACAGTGAGCATCTGGATATATACTGTTCTAAAAAACAACATATGACCCGTTCCACGAGAAAACCAACAATATGGACTCCGCGTAATGTATCGACCCAGTCCGCGCAGGCTAATCCGGGCCAACACATTCCGTCTCAGGGTCGATACTTTACGCAGAGTCCACAATGATGGTTTTCTAAAGGATCGGCTCACTTATATCGTTTCCTATCATAAGTATGACACAATCGCATACAACTACTCACTTCAAGAGGCTGACATGTTATTTTCTGATTACAGAGGTTGGGAATGGGTACCTCGTTACATTGATAGTATTCAACGGACTCGACTGTTATAAAGAGAAAATACTCATTTATATGTAAGACAAGTAACACTTTAATCAATGATATTGATTTCATCATAAAAAGCTCTTGCTATCAAAAACATCATTCAAATGAATGATTTTGATACTGACACCGTGTTACTTTGAAAATAACCCATCACTAATCATGTAACTTGTTTGTTTTAATCAACATATGTAGTATATAGTTTGATTAATCGGAACACCCTTAAAAGGGTATATAATTATGACGACAACAACGATAGTAATGTTGTTGTTTTATTTGTTGAATCTTGTTACTTATCACATTATTACAAGTTACTTCTGTTAATGTAATCAGTTAATAGTTTACATTCTAATCAAAGTTGTCTCTCTTACAAACCATGTAAATAGTCATGTCAGTGTTACTTCCCTTATAACTATGATTCAGTAGAGATAAGTAGAGTGTATAAATTACCTGTGTTGATTAAAAATAAATAAATCTTTAAAAGCGTTTTTATGTGCATTAATAACTTAGTGTTCATAGGTCAATATACATCAACTAAATTCTTTCTTTGAAACGGTTGTGTGATAATACACACCCTATATATGTTGAAAATCCGAAAAAATAGTTGCTGATTGAATGATTAACATGTTATTAAAAACAAAAGAAACAATACGTAAAGAACAACGTGTTCAAGAACAACAACATGACATCAACGTTGTCGTCATCACGCTTTATTTTTAGGCTATCGATTGAACTGGTTTGTGATGATAAAGATCATGAACAACTTGTAAGTAACAACTAATTGAATAAGAAACAGCTCATTGAATGAGTAACAACTTATTGAATAAGTAACAACTGATTGAATATGTAACAACTGATTGAATGAGAAACAGATGATTGAATAAGTAACAACTGATTGTATAAAAAACAGCTGATTGAATAAGTAACAACTGATTGAGTAGGTAACAACTGATTGAATAAGTAACAGCTGATTGAGTATATAAAAACTGATTGAATAAGTAACAACTGATTGAATAAGGAACAGATAATTGAATAAATAACAACGGATCGAATAGGTAACAGCTGATTGAATAAGTAACAACTGATTGAATAAGAAACAGTTGATTGAATAGGTAACAGCTGATTGAGTATGTAACAACTGATTAAATAAGTAACAACTGATTGAATAAGTAACAATTGATTAAATAAGAAACAGCTCATTGAATATGTAACAACTAATTGAATAAGTAACAACTGATTGAATAAGAAACAGCTGATTGAATAAGTAACAACTGATTGTATAAGTAAAAACTGATTGAATAGAAACAGCTGAAAAAATAACAAGAAGCAAGTGACAGACGAATAAGTTCCAGCAGATTCAATCAGTTACAACTGATTGAATAAGAAACAACTTAGAAGAAGCAAGAGACAAACGAATAAGTTCCAGCGGATTAAATAAGTTACAGCTTATTGAATAAGTATCAAGTAGTTATGAACAACATCTAAAAGACCCTAACATATCACGAAAACTGTCATCATGATATGCCTTTTGATCGTCTTTCCGTTGGAGAAGACCATAGTTACGGTGTAAACCCGGACAAGTAACACATTATTGATTAAGAGATATGAATTTGAGTATGTAAAAACCCGTTTGGGCCAACATCACAAACATAATCATTGTAGTCGTTATCAATAGAAGTATGCCTTTTAAACGATTTGGTATGATTATAGATCCCATTTATGTTGAAAACCCGAATACGTAACAGGTTATTGAATAAGTAAAAATAAATAAAGATCGACATCTACAACACTATATGGACGTATATAGGGGCTATTTATAGTCACACGTGCGGGATTCCCCAAATTACCATTACGATCATTTTTATCAAAGCGTATAGACAATATAGAGAGGCCTTTTGAGTATTTTAACGAGGTATTATGTAATTTTTCGCTTTTTTTGCTGTAATATCGGACGCCTGTGGTTATTTACCCAGGACACGCTTTGATATCACTGAACAATTGTTAAAAGTGGCACAAAGCATCATTATTCAGCACATTGGCTGAATACTAATGAAGCTAATCAAATAAGTCTTTTTAATATAATCGGAAAGAATAAGCCGGCGGTCAATTGACAACTCTCTTTGTTACCGACATTAGAAAACAGTGTGGGGATAGGAGATATTACTTCTATTGCGTTTCCAGAAGTCGTATTATAGATTTCCGCTGTTCTCTAATCAGTCAAAGATTCCTAAGAGAAACGTCTGAGAAAAGTTAACGTTAGATCCACGTGCCATGAATGGACAGTTCGGGATATTGTTAAATGCGTAATGTTGTTCACTTGTTGGCCAAATGCAATTATTCACAGGCAACTGGCCATATTTCCACGTAAACTAGCTAACCCATTGTTGCAATACGAATCATGCTAGTCACAATGACATTTGTCAATCTAACCAAAATTGGCCCATCCGGCATTCAAACTGACTACCTAATGATTGATACCGACATTTAAAAACATTAAACCAACCTTAAAACTCAATTTGATTTTTGTCAATGTCTGTGTTTTCTTGAACCTCTTAAAACAAATAATAACTATTATTCGCCTGTGTCAACTACCTTTATAAACAAAGGTCATTGTTAAAGATAAGATTTTTTTATGTAGAAGTTAACCTCAATCTTGAATAGATATAGTACACATATTGTGAACCTTGGTTTCGTGTGGTTCGACTCGAGTACTCTAATATATATGAAAACATTGTGAATCGATTAGATCTCCGTTTGCTGGTTTGACATCAGCATTTAGAATGTTCCGTTTCATCATCGTCATACAACTCCTTCTTCAGTACACCAATCCAGGTAGGCAAAGTGTTTATAAGTTGTGAGCTTTAAACTTATCTTTACCTGATATAATATTAAGCATCGTTTTATTTGAAAGCATAACAATCTAGGGAAAATAAAAGTATAAATTGGAGTGCGATAGAACATTGTGAGGTAAGGGGGTTATAACTTCCATTGCGTTTCCAAAAGTCGTATACTGAACATATGCACTGTTCTGCAATCAGTTTTAGATTCTTAAGAGAAACTTCTGAGACAAGCTTGAAGTTAGATATTCTGCCGCCATATTGTTATGACATGTTATAATTAGATTGTCACTGGTCGCCATGTTTTGGAAACCGGTCACTTATTTTCAGTAGGTATGTTAGTATGTAACTTGATAATCCCAGCTCTTCGCGGTCATTGCGGAGTGCTGTCTTACAAGCAAATCCCCTCCTACATGAATAGTTGTCAAATTGTCCCAATACATCGAATACTCGGGCTTGTCATAGTTAAACACTATCATTTGATTGGTGGATACGGCTTGCACACACCCCTCTGAGAAAAACAAAACTTTTTATTTGAGAGGTTTTATTATTTACTTGGCGGTCATAATGAAGGGCCCGTGAGCATGATAGATTTGCAGTACTAATAAGTCGTCCAGGGAGCATATGTGAGTTTACTATTGTCCTCTTTTAAAAACGGCGAGAAATAAAAAAGAAAGCAAACAACAACAAATAGTTATCTACCTTCAATACAGGAGAGTCCGTCCGGTGTTTTGAATGTAAAAACGTACCGATCCCGATCGGTTGTGATGAGATCACTACCTGCTCGGATTCTGAGGTGAGTTAACTCGTTTTCGTAAATAGCCTCGTGGAACCGGCGTCGTGTTAGTATAGTCCAGGGACAATATATGTAAACTATTGCCTAGTATAGTCACATCAGATCTTTACGGCTTAATTTCCGTCAATAGCCTAGTGAAGCTTCATTTGTGTAAAACGAAAAAGCGTCGAATCTTTACGTCTGAATTTCCGTAATACGAAATGATCCCAAAATATGTTCGTATAGACACATCGGATCATTGCGGCTAAATTTCCATAAATTAAGCCGCATGGAGTCCTACTTGATTTAATATAGTAACATTGAAACTTTACTTGATTTAATATAGTAACATTGAAACTTTACTTGATTTAATATAGTAACATTGAAACATTACGGTTAAATTTTCGGAAATATCCGATTGTAACAAGTCTTGTGTTAGTATAGTCATATCGGATTAATACGGCTGAATTTCCGTAAATAGCCGAATGGAATCCTACTTGATTTAATATAGTAACATTGAAACATTACGGTTAAATTTTCGGAAATATCCGATTGTTACAAGTCTTGTGTTAGTATAGTCATATCGGATTATTACGGCTGAATTTCCGTAAATAGCCGAATGGAATCCTACTTGATTTAATATAGTAACGTTGAAACATTACGGTTAAATTTTCGGAAATATCCGATTGTAACAAGTCTTGTGTTAGTATAGTCATATCGGATTATTACGGCTGAATTTCCGTAAATAGCCGAATGGAATCCTACTTGATTTCATATAGTAACATTAAAACTTTACGGTAGAATTTTCGCAAATTTTCGATTGTAACAAGTCTTTATGTTAGTATAGTCACATCGGATTATTACGGCTGAATTTCCGTAAATAGCCGAATGGAGTCCGACTTGTGTTAGTATAGTATCATCAGATCATTACGGCTGAATTTCCGTAAATAGCCGAGCGGAATCCAAAGTGTCTAAGTATAGAACATCGGATCATTACGCCTATATTTCCGTAAATAAGCGAATGGAATCCGAATTGTATTAGAATTTAAACATCGGATAATTCTGGTCAAATTTCGTCAATAACTTGGTGAAACCTCACTTGTGTAAGAAAAGCAACATCGAATGTTTACGGCTGAAATTCTGCAATTAGGGAAATGGCTGCCGTTTTATGTTCGTATAACAATATAAGATCATTACGGCTGAACTTCCGCAATTAGGGGAATAGATGCCGAATTATGTTCGTATATAAATATCGGATCATTACGGTTGAAATTCAATGGAAAGCCGAACTGGCTTGCTTTAGTAGAATAATATTGAGGGTATAACACGGTCCTGAGACCTACCGATTCAGAGGACTGAAAGAACTATAAAGAACGTTCTTCAATTTTTACAGTCGTGTGTAATTGAACAATTGGTCACTACAAGTGGTAACGTTATTTATAACTCGGGTTGTGAGAGCAAGTCGGTATGTATTTGTCAATTATTCTGCTCTTCTATTTTGTTAACAAAATATATGTGTTATACTATTGTAGTGTGCAGGGTATATTTGTCCTTCTTCCAGACAATGACCAATCTATTTCACAACCTTTTTATTAAATGAAATATTTATATATGATTATATCCATCGGCTATAAGTAGCCGATGGCCTTATACAACAACCACTCTCGGACTTCGATCAAACTCTTCAATAGGGGTGGTTTGGCGGTTTTAGATTTCATTTTTATATTGTGATTTCACAAATGAAATGAACACAGATCAGATTGGTCATTTTATAATTACTATTTCCTTTTCTACGAACAGAGATGTGCCGTGCTGATTGGACGCCGTGCTATAACAAAACGTAATTCCGATATAATAACTTGTCGGGAATGCTGCGACGGTCCCTTCTGTAACAATAACGGCTGTGGATTTCCGGGTAAGTGATACGAATGACCCATTTCCGCCGGAAATAATTCATTTACATCGCACGTTTATAATTCCCGAGTTCTATTCTCGTAAATATGTGTTAAGAATATCATCCTAAATCAGGAGGGACTACTCGTAACTGTATCACTCAGCCGGGAGCCGATTATCTACCTTTATTTGTTATAAATTCATAAATGTCGTCCGATGTTTTTAAACATATGAAAAAGAACAAGGGACCGCTTCGGTGGTGTAGTGGTAGAACATCTGCCTCGGTGCGGATGGTTGCGGGTTCTTATCCCCGGTCGGGTCATACCAAAAACTTAACGAATTGTAGTAAAGATGCACTCAGGGTTGCGTGGTTAGCATTACGATTGACTGGCTGGTGTCATGATACATGGAGCAGTAGTACTGGTAACTTGCCCAGAAAACGCCTTGATAAAGTATGTGGATAGTTTATACGTATATGTGTATCCTTTGGCTTTACACAAATATATTGAACCGTCTAGGTTTTACAAACTGGTAACATTGAAATTTACTGGTTGCAAGAACAATGGCCATGACAATAGCGGTGGCCGAAATAGGTGTATTTTTCTTCCATTTAAGTACTTCAATTGAGGGCCTGTGCCCCAATACCACGTATTTTGTTAAATAAAGGTACGAACAATAACTGTGAATTGCTCTGTACAATTTCGAAAGCACTGCGTCCCAAGAATAACAAGTGCGGACAGCAACCGGTAAAATAAAAGTTACTGAATTGCTAAGAAAATTTCTTTTCATTTTTTCCTACGTTTTTAGGGTTATCTAGCTACACAAGGTTTGTAATTCAGATCTTTTTTAATTTTGGAAAGTCTAGCAATACCGTTTGGAGTTGTAATTTTGTTGGTTTGTGTTTTCCAGAAATTCTCCGTCCTCAAAGAGGTGTATACTGTTACAACTGTCCGTACCTTGTAGACCCACAGAAATGTGAAACTGTGAAAATATGTGATTCAACTGAGGTAAGAGACTATATATTACAGAAGTATGAATAAGTCTGCTCAACTTTGAGCACTATGGGAACAAATATTTCAACCAATCTTTTCAAGTCTTGCGAATGTCATGATCGAAGATCGAACGTAGGTATAACGTTCACGAAGCGGATGTTTTAACCACTGTGCCACTTAGTCAGTGGTCAAATCAATAAAAAATCATTCTGCGCACTCGACCCAATATTCGGGTGCAAATTTTCCAACTAGAAATCAATTATTTCTTCCGATAACGAAATTGTCATATATTCGTTTAAAAACATAACAGTGTTGTAACGAAACTCGCTTGCAGACAATGAAAGCTATTTGGGCCTACATCCATGAAAGCAAGCGATATGCACTAACTAAGTAATACGTCACACACTAACTGTACCCTATACTGTTATTATATTTGCATCGTTATTTGCATTGAAATATTCTTTCATTAGCATATTCCTTTTCTAGGTTGGATTATGTATGCTTATACAATACCATTGTTATTGAATTGAATATTATAATCTAACCTATGTAATTTCAGATAGAAAATATAGTTATATATCCGAATGATCAAATGAATATAGAGCCGTTCCACGAGAAAACAAAATTATCGACTCTGCGTAATGTATCGACCCAGATCAGCCTGAGCAGTTTGCGCCGGCTAATCTGGGTCAAAACATCCCATATCAGGGATAAAGAGGAATAGAGTAATAATTCCTGAAACAGAAATCCACAGGAGGCGAAAAGTGCCTGTCCGAGTTAGCTTGCTCGGCATGCTTAGGCTGATCCCAGTCGATAATGTTTAGGCTTACCATCTTTAGGTCCCTTCAAAAACAATTCTGGTTTTAAAGAAGATTAAAGGCGGTTTCTGTACGAGATAAGAATGTATAAACAATGAAGAGGCTCGGTGTTTTGTTTGTGGAATTTAGGTTTTTGCCGTTGAAATGACCAACAAGTCCACGAATGATTCCGATCTCAAACGACCTTATACGGAAATCGCCGAGTTAATAAGGGATCTTCTACCATTAGTAAAAAGTTACATAATATAGTAAAAGTACACAATACCCTGGATGGACTGTCTGGATACACAGGATGGTCTGAGTCTTCACTGCGTATTAATTTAACACGACTCTATATGTCACGTAATGGTTGTGGTTTCATTTTCATTCCAGCAATGTCTGACAAGTGTTCGGATCGAACATCTGGGCGTGTCGGGACTTCCTGATAGCATATATACATCGGGGTGTAAGGCCACTAGTGTAAGATTTATTTTAAGATACTTTTTTTACCATATCTTGGTTATAAAGATTTTTTCACGTGGCTTAAATTATATGTTGACATTTTGTGTAGTTATTGTTATTCTCATGCTGTACACTATTCGTACCTGGGAGGAGAGGAATAGAGATACTGTTCTGTTCTGTTTGTTTTAAACCGTCTTATCATATTTGTTATCAATGATATATTAGATTTCTTTCGGAAATTATTTTATGTATCTGTCAAAGTTAATAGCCTAACAAGTGACAATGTTGCCTTTCTGACAATTCAGCTTGCCGGAATGACTTTACTCTTTCACTGCTGAATTTCACAAAGTCGAATCTTCCATGTTGTAAATTGGACAACTCCACCTTGCGCCCAACAGGAAATTTGGTCTTAGCGGCAAACAATGCACATTTCAGGAGAGACAGCTCATAATAAGCTGAATTACCTAAATCTGCATTGTTTGCAAAAGCCTTAAAATTGCCTTTGGTAGCGAAACGGTAAAATGAAATGTGTCTCCTGAAAACAAAACCATGCATATATTTTAATATATAACGTATTTTATGTTTTGTAATGCGTAAATATATTTAAACAACATTGAACATTCATCAACAGGCCTGTATATCACTAGAAACTACACAAGGCGGTAAATGCTGTGACACGGACTTTTGTAACGACAATTACAACGAAACAATGGCGACGAAGCCCGTGACGCCCGGGCCAACATACGCTCCGACGGAGGCAGTCACGGCCGCGCCAACGGAACGCCAAACACAACCATCGACTGTTACTACAGAAACCGCCGTGATGCAAGGTAAAGATACACTTTAATGTATCCGCCATGTTACATTTCTTACTCTCTAGAAACTGGATAAGCCGAGATCTCCCCCCTATAATGATTAAGAGCTGTTTTTATGATTGTCTCAACAAAATCCTGTTTTAACCTCCAGAAAAGAGATATGTCGATGTTCCTTTCCCAAGAACGATTATGATAGGATATTATTTTAGTCTCCAGTAAATGGATAAAACAAGGATCCTTCCTATTTTTTAACAAAGGGCTCTTTAGAGAAAATTGCTATAGTAGGCAAAATCCGAAGACACTCATCATTTTAAGACTGGAATCTAGACTAGTGTTTTACAATCTCGGCATTGATTTACTTAACATCTGTCTTTCTATATCAGCTCTCCGTTTCTGAACAGCATCTCGGGTTCAGAGAGATGTGTTGCAGATCGTTTATAATGTCAATGGAAGTGGATGGTCTGTTAAATATTTTTTTTAAATGAATGGACTGTTACCAGTTCATACCCATGTCGGTCCTTTCGAACCGCCAAATAGTTGCTGTCTACAAAACACAATGCGGTAACTTGTTGGCATATTGTAAATCGAGTAACGTAAAGGCAGCTTTTCGATTCCAACTCAAAAACAAATTCAGATAATCGCGTCCCAATGATAACATATATACTCAAAAAATGTGTAAGTTAGCCAAGGCGTCGGAATTTCCAAAAATCCTTTCTAGTAACGTTAATTAGGAATCTACGTACTAGAGTATTTCATTCTAGATTCCTGCATAAATACATCAGATTCTCAACCGAAATTAACCATAACAAGCCCAGAAGACTGAATAAGATGACTCTCAGTGATAAAATATACTCCAAAACAGAATTAAAGTCTTAGATGATATTTATTTTTTATAAAGATAAAACGCTTCCATTATAAATAATTCGCTAGCTCATTTATCGATTTTTAATAATTTCATAGATAAACTCGGTCTCATGGTGAAGTCCGGCTTCATTAAAAGTTAGCACATTCACTTGTTTATTATAATTATCTTTTTCATTTTTGTCTTATAAATTGCTTATATCAGTTGTGCAATTGTCATTTGACAACAAACTCCTTCAACATGTTTGGATTTAAATGAAAAGCACTGCATTTAAAACATTTCACCTGTGCGTTCTAAAACACTTTAAGAAATTGATTAATTCGTTTGTATGATGTTTTACGTCGCTTTTAACACTATTTCAGTTATATCACGCTGAAGAAAATGTAGATAACACAGGATTTTATTTCTGCTTTGATAGTAGATTTGGACTCTCAATATATTTATCATTGTTAGGCAATTCTGATTTTGATATGACTTGTTTTAATAGCATAAAAAAATCCGGCCGGTGTGCTAAGCAGAAGCTATCCGCATAGAAGATGTGCATTATATATGTCAAGTTTTATTATATCGATAGACCACCATATTGTGTGTACAGTATTCTGCGTTCAACTCCTTTATCATTCAATATATGGACATAACAAAGTGCTATTGTAAAGTGTTCAAGTTATACTTTTGGAGTGGGTAAATTCTTGTCAAAATGTAATCTGCAGTTAGCCCCTTTCTGTGAGCTTTCGGTGCTTTGATTATTATGAGCGGTTATTATGATTGAAACATCATACGCCATAAGTGTGTATATATGAGTTATGAGCGATACTTATGATTGTCTCCACAAAAGCACTTCTTAACCTCCAGAAAATGGATATGCCGAGAATGATTATAATGGGTATAATGGATTATAATGCATGTCTCTTCCAAAAAGTAGTGTTCTCTAGAGAAATAGAATATCTATAGGTTTCTTCCAAAACTGATAACTGGCGATTATTAGTTTGTCTCGCCAAACACATGTTACTCTCAAGAAAAGAGATATGACGAGGTCCCTTTCCCAAGAACAATTAAGATAGGTTATTATGACAGCCTCCAGTAAATGAAAGAAACGAGAATCCTTCCTTCTTTTTATTATGAGCGATTATTATGATTGAAACATCATACGACATAACTGTGTATATATCTTGTATTATTCTCTAAGATAAAGATACATTTTACATGAGAAAATTGCAAATATTCAAGGTGCATATAGCACAATTATTTAAAGATAAAAAGGAAAATAATAGTCAAAGGGAGATAACAATACTTTGAAAATTAATAAAATATGACCGCAAAGAATTCGTGTAACTGGTTCCAGTGATCCATTCCAAACATATGTACAAGACGAATTTTGATGCAAAGCATCAAAGACGCCCCACATCTTTTTGAAGCATGACTTAAAGGAAGCAGATGCAGTTCAGTACATTTAAATAACGTTTGCAAACAGACAAGATGTAAATACTTCGAACAAGAAGGCAAAATGTCCCTTTATTTTAAACAAAAAGGCCAAGATATGCCTATATTGCTTACCTGGCTACCATAGCCTATAACAAAAGGTTACCAAGAGCAGAAAGGATCAATTTTGACGTAGAGATTAGACTTTGTATATGCTGCAATCTATGTGATATTCAGCATGTACAGTTTAGACGTAGTCCTGAAACCCTTTGGTTTACAGTTTGCTTAACATTGACTGCAACTATAATGTGTCATACAAGCTGAAGTTTCTTAAGTTTTTACCAATAAACGGTTTTAAATCTGCTTTAACTAGATCAATTAGATAACACAAAAACATAGGTGCTTAAATATTAACATATATAAAGGTTAAATGCCTCTAGTTATAAGTTAGGTGTGACACAAGCTTCGGAAGGAGAGGGGAAAGTCTATTCCCCTTCCAGTTCAGCAGAAGCATGATAACAAAACGGGAGTATATAAACAAAAAATACGAATCAATTGAAAATGTTTAAAGATATTTATGATCAAAATTTAGCATTTATGTAATAAAAAGAAAACGTTCACATGTATAGCAAGAATACAATGGTCTGAATGAATAAACTGTATGGGGTGGAACGCATCTTGATGTTTAATAAATCAGTTAATACAATTTATTGATTCATACTTTTTTTTTTCAACACATTTTTTCTTTACAATAACAATGTTGGTTGCTCTCTTTTCGATTACGACACCCCATGGTACAACATTAAAACCTATTCAATACTGACGCCGTGATTCCACGCGTCAAGTTCATTTTCATCATATATCGGCAGCTACTATTGAGTCATGAGCTGTCCTTGGTATTCTTTCTTGATTATATTGTAAACATTAAGCAACCACTAACACCGACACTTCCCTATATCATCCGTTCCAGTTAATTCGAAAGTAGGTAAACACATACGTGTTGGTATAGTGATGTATATATCGCAAGACTCGTTATACGAACATTCACGCAGGTGTCTAATCGACTTAATTGTTAATGCAGTGGTTTGGATGATGATTTCATTAGCTGTTAATCAATTACTATTCACAATAATAAGATACTGATGATGATGATAATAAAGATACAAATGCTAAACGTTTTTATATAACTATTCTTCAGACTGTGATGTATCTGGCGGTTATACACGGTTAACAATAAGCAACAACCAAACACTTTGTGTAAAGGTCTACGAAGGTCCAACGATGAAGTGGTCTAACGCAAAGGTCGCTTGTGAAACAGAAAATGCCAGATTGGTCGTTACAAACACTGCAGAGAAGATCAGCGTATTGGAGACATTTTTACATCGTCATACTAGTAAATATATTTTATTTCCTTTCCGATACAATCGATTGGTTTACAATCAACTTGGACAAGCGAATAATCTTGGCCAATCTCGATTTTGGCTTATAATGATTTATTAAGAACGATGATTATAACAGACTAACTTCGTCAAATGATGCCTCATCCCAAACCCGATATTCAGAGATATGATGTAAGTCTCATCCTGCCGAATCAAAGAGAATACTAATGCAGAGTGTGTATAATTACAATGCAATTTAGCTAAATTAAGTTTCAGGGTATCACATGTTATAGAGATTACTTATTGAGAAATTGCTAATTTCAAAAGAAATATAATATGGGCTTTTATTTCTCATAGTTTCTCTCATAAATATATGTTTCACTTGAATCGATTCTCGATAGATTCTGACAATTAATCTAGAAAGCTCGGGTTCGAACCACGACTGCGCCATTCGGTCATTCTGATGAATAATAAAAGTCATTATGAACAGCGCGACTCGTCTTCCACCCATGAGCTCAATAGTCTATGTTGACATGTAACCAGCTGCATGTGAAGGATGTTGTGTTGATTTAAGTTGCAAGAAATCCAGAATAAACACAGCAGGCGAATTGACCTATCTTGATATAACATAAATACCGTTGAAAATGACATTACTCTTTGATAAATTAAAAATAATTTGTATGTATTTTATTATCTTTCATCAGATGTATTTATTGTCGTAGAGTCTTATTATATACTATATAATTCAGTTAATAAACCTGGTCCATCTAATACTAGAAAATAGATCGATTATCAATCGGTTCAGTTAAACGGATCTTGACATTTGTACATACCACAGGAAGATTAAAGTATGCAACCAAACCAGTACTTATTACGATTGAGGTAGTTAGGCTGTTTACATATGATTTCTCAAATTGTATAAAACACTTACCTCGACATTCAAATATGTATATAAATATCATGCAACTGTATGATCTTCGTCTTTTTATAGCTCGTCAGTTTTTCGAAGAAAAAAATCGGGCTATTATGATATCTTTGGCTTCGTCGTCGTCTGTGTCGTCATCATCGTTTGCGTTGTCACAAATGTTCAATCTTACCTCATATCTCAGAAACCATTCAACATTTACAAATGAAACTTGGTACACATGTTTCTAACAACAATACGCATGTCTATACAAAGTCATATACTTCTGGCTTTAATTATTATTCAGAAATGCCCGATTTAAAACAAATTGACGAGCGTTAGCGATTGCACCGCGGCGCTGTAGTTTAAACGTACCTTTGATGAGATGAATGACACGCCATAATATGACCCGCGTCTGACGATTAGAGATATTATTGCATCATTCTCACAGTCTCACCAGAGTCATAACTGTCCGATTTTTATTTTATGTAAAGCTGAATGCACCTTTTTTATAAAACACTAGAAGAGTAGCTCCTCCAGTTATGAACCACTGTAACTTTACGCGATCGACATATAAGAACCTTAATCGCCACACGCAGTTAGTTCATATTTATTAACACAAAGGTCAGGCTCTGGTCAATATTGTCGAGTTATACTTAATATAGGTAGTCGACCAGCTTCGCTAGGTAAGGCTACTATGTTTATTATCATGCCCATACATACCTTTGGCTATGGATATGCAATGTACCCCCTTGACTTACGAAGACAGTAGTTGATGGGAAAGTGTTCCGGTGAAATGATTCATGATTTCTCCATACAGAATATAGGAATTACTGGATCGGACTGTGGGATAAAGACAACAACAACCAGTTTTACTGGCTGACCGGTGAAGCACTGAGCGCGAACTACTGGGGAAACCATCCTAAACAGCCAAATTACTACGCGAGACATGGCGAAGATGAGGATTGCGTCTTTATATATAGCAGATTGCACTGGCATGACACAGTTTGTTCAGACCACGAAGGTTACGTTTGTGAACGAGTCTAGACCAAATAAATATATTTTTTTCAGATTTCTGTCGTTTTGCATGTTCGTCATCTAGGCAACCGACGCAAAGTGAAAAACAACAAACATCCGAATTGTGTCTTTACATATAGCAGAAACACTAGCACGATACGTTGTGTAAACACAACGAAGGCTACCTTTATGAACGAGTCTAAACCAAATCAATATGATTACCATGTACATTTTAATTGATTGATTTAAAGCCGTTTTTAACAATTTCTTTAAGTAATATCACGGCGGCCAGTTCACCTACTTATGCATTTCCTGGTTTTCTCACACCAGTACTTCATACAACAATCTTCCAAAGCAACTGGCTGCTTTTCCACATAGACTTAGCCAATTGGTGAAAGACGAATGACGCATGTCGCATTGACTTTTGTCAATCATCGGAAAGAAAGTTGGCCGAGCCGGGATTCGAAATCACAACTCCTGGATTGACAGCCCGCGTCGCTACTGACTGAGCTACCGGGGCTCGGCATGTACCTCCTAAATGCCGCAAGATGTATATTTAGCAATAAACCTAAAGAAAGCCTTTATATCTATAGATCATAAATACAAGTAGAACGATACATTGTGTTCAGACCATCAGTGTACGTGTGTGTACAAGACCAGTCCAAACAATATGATAAGAATATGTAAGTATGTTTCAGTTTTTTTGTATTCGTTTCTCGGCAGATCTCCTGACCACAAGATCGCTTCTAGAGACAACTTGCACGATATGCTGTTTTCAGGCCATAACTGTTTGTCCGTGGACTAGTCTATCCCAAAAAAATATGATAATTATATTTTGGTCTGTTTTAAGTTTGTGTGTACAATGTACTGTAAGCAGCGGGGGGTTAGACCAGTCTACTACAGTTCCAATACACGAATATTAACAAAGTCTTTGGGGATAAACTATTCCACGAACGTACAGTTATGGCGTGATCACATTCATCTTTCTTGACAAATAACGAATATACAAATTTAAAACAGACCAAAATATAATTATCAAATTATATTTGAATGTTATACAACTATGGTCCTGATCAGATCACGTACATGCACCTGTTGGTATTCATCTTCCCTTATCGCAAATATCCGAAGGCCGTTTTCGTGGCACGTGTAGGTCCTTTGTACTTGCCTCTGGTTTATCATTTAATCATTATATAGTCTAGTATTTCTGTTACTGTTAGGAAACCGGGAAGTAGATTGATCGATTGATTGTTTTGTGATTAAAGACGCTTTCAACAGTTTTTCAGTAATGTCACGGCATTTTCTGGGTAGGTTACCAGTGCTACTAGTCCGTTTATCCGACTTGATCCAGGTCGTGTCGTGGTGGCCGCCGGTCATGCCCGTTGAGCACTCCTTTCCAATCTAAGATTATCACAGACCTTCACCAGAGACAATGTAGAAATACATAGTCCTGTACCGGAATTCTGCCGGATAGGCAGGGATCACGTGACGTAATTCATTTAAAACAGGGGGCACATGCTTATGATCAAATAATATGATCAGAAACAATCGTTATTAACTTGTTTCAACCTTAAGACGCATTTTGACGCATCTGCAGCAGACGACTCTTGAAAACATTGTTGCAAAAGGAGGCATTACTCAAAAGGATCAATTTTTCCGTTTGCCACAATGTTTTCATGTTTTTTCAGTAATTATACCTTCATTTATAGAGATTTTCCATAGTTTTTTTACTAAATGTCTCCAAAGTCGTCTGCTGCATATGTGTTGTATGTGGGAGGGGGTTAAACTACTAAACAAGTACAATCAATGTCATACTTTAGAGTATTTGGACTTGGATGTAAATATTATTGGAACAATGATGTGGGAAACGACCAGCATCTTTTATCTGATTTTGATCGACTTTTGACACAGTAGTATCTGAGTGTTTGTCTTGATGATATCTAGGCTACGCTTGAATATAGGTATAATAGAAGAAATATCTTGTAAACACTATTGAGACCACATTTTGGTGCTTCAACAGATTGACACTTTGTAAGAATGTTTGTCAGGGCCTTGTCAATTTCGAAAATTCCTCTTCTTGTTTCAAAAACTTGGTCACTAGGCCAAGCTGATGGAAAATCGTGTTGAACTCTGGAAGCTGCATTTTTGACTAGAGCATGTTAAAAATTTGTCAAGAAAATGGTCTTTATGGTATATAGGCCAAGTCCGAATATTGTTCATTTTGTTCAAATACTAAGTCAATAGGTCACATTAAAGAATGTTTGTCTCAATTAATTTTAGGCCAAGTTTGAATATGTTTCATGTAAATCCTAAAACTAGTTCACTAGGCCAAATTGAAGGAAATTCTTCTGAACACTCTTTAAGCTGCATTTCTAATATTACCATATTGAAACTTTGTCAGAATACTTTGCTTAGTTCAAATGTAGGTTAAGTCCGGTCCAAAACTAGGTCACTATGCTAAATTGAAAAAACAAAAACAATTGTTAACACCCATGAGACTGCATTTTTGGTTTCAGCAGCTTAACACTTTGTCAAATTGTTTGTCTTGATGATATCTAGGCTAAATCTTAATATGGGTTATGTCCGGTCAAAAACTAGGTCACTATGCCAAATTGAAGGAAAATATTGTTTACACACTGGAATCCGCACTTTTAGTTCGAGCGTGTGAAAACTTTGTCAGAAGTATTGTCTTGGTGGTATCTAGACTAAGTTTGAATATGGTTCATGTTGGTTCAAAAACATGGTCACTAAGCCAAATTGAAGGGAAATCTTAACTAACCTGACCACAATATGAATAATTGCGATTGACTTTGTAGTTAACTGAGGTGAGCGATCCAGAGCCATCATAACCCTCTTGTTCAATTATGTATGATTCCGTTCATGTTCAAATGAAATATTTCTGAATAGAAGGTTCAGACCAGCTTGTTCATCTGCTGAGACATCATAAACTGCATGAGTTGACAGAAAGTTCTGACACACTTTATGTACGTTATGTGTGAAGTATGTAGACCTTGATCAGACTCTTTTGATTGTAGAAATGTCCCTTATATGGCCTTCTATGACATTCCTTCGAGCCATGTGTTAATGATAGGTCGAAAAATGGCTTCCAGAATGCGGGGCTATTTTTGCCTTATATTGCTTTAGTGAAATGTTTAAATATCTTCTCCACCCCCCCCCCCCCCCCCCACCTCACAAAAGCATCAGACGGATTGTTATATAACAAGGGAAGCCAATTTGATTGGTTGACAAACATGGATGCGGGGCTGTTTAGCCTTTTAGAGTTAAAGTGAAAGCTTTAACAATCTTCCTCGACAAATCTATTTGTTAGATTTTTAGAAACGCTCCTTTGGTGACCAACTTCAGACGTCCTTCAAGCCATGTTGATTTTGTGTTAAGGAAAAAATTCACCTCCGAAAGTATGTGGCCGATTTTCAAATAATTTTGTAGAAATGTCCCGGCTTGGGTGTACCTGAACAAATGACATTCCTCTATATCTGTATGCGCACATGTAAACAATTAACATGCAATCCCGATTTACATGCCCAGGTTTGTAGCTTAAATGTACACAACCCTATGCTGGTACTTTTCAGTTGATACAACATTCATACCGTTTGAGACGGAAAACATAACGGCTAGGTCAACTCTTGTCACAAAAACACAAAGACAACATCAGGTATGTACCCACAACAAATTTGCCGTTCCGCGAGAAAACCAACATTGTGGACTTTGCGTTAAGTATTGACCCGGATCAGCCTAAGCATGCCGAACAGGCTAACCCGAAGAGACACTTTTCGCCTCCTGTGGATCTTATGTAAGCCTATTGGTGAAAGACGAATGACACTGCCACAGTGACTATTATCAAACGTCGGAAAGAATGTAAGCCGAGCTATGGTTCGATCTCAAAACCCCTGGATTGACAGCCCGCTTCGCTACCGACTAGAAGTCTCATGTTTGACATATCTACACGGCCACCATGGCACTCTTGTTCTATATATTGATGATTATATCACAATAACCTTTTTCAACATTTATATAAAATCTAAATCAAAGATCAACAGCAAATTATGCTTTTTGTAAAAAAAGTTCAAGGGGTCAGTCACTAACTATGTGGTAAATCCCCATGCAATTGCTGTGGATCATTAGTTTAGTTAGCCCAGGCACGAACTGATCGCCTTTTGGTGTCCATCGTCAACAAATTCCTTGTTAACACTCTAAAGGTCACCCTTTTCACCAAATAGTCATGAAACTTATTCAGTTAATTTATCTTGATAATTGGGTCAAAAACTTAAAATAGTTAAGAGAAATATTGTTAACACTCTGGAAGTCGCATGTTTAACTTTAGCATGTTCAAACTGCATCCGATTATCTGTCTTTTTGATAATTCATTTCGAATATGGGTATTCCCGTTTCAAAAAGGGGTCAGTAGGATAATCTTTTAGAAAAATCTTGATAACACTCTAGAAATATAGGTCATCCCGTATATAACACTTTGGAGAATAGAGGTCATCCCGTGTATAACACTCTACAGAGAATATGGGTCATCCCGTGTATAACACTCTAGAGTATATGGGTCATACAGTCTATTTCATCCTAGAGAACATTGGTCATCCCGTGTGCAACACTCTAGAGAATATGGGTCATCCCGTGTGCAACATTCTATAGAATAAGAGTCATCCCGAGTATATCACTTTAGAGAATATGGGTCATCCCGTGTATACCACTAGAGCCTATTGGTCATCCGCGTGCAACACTCTAAGGAATAGGGATACTCCCGTGTATAACACTTTAGAGAATAGGCGTTATCTTGTGTATAACACTAGAGCATATGAGTTATCTCGTGTGCAACACTCCTGAGAATATTGGTCATCCCGTGTATATCACTATGAAGAATATGCGTTATCCAGTTTATAATACCAGAGCATATTAGTTATTCAGTGTATAACATTCTAGAGAATAGGGGTTATCCCGTGTATAACACTTTAGAGAATATGGGTCATCACGTGTATAACACTCTAGAGAATATGGGTCATCCCATGTATTACACTTGAACATATGGGTCGTCCAGTGTATAACACTAGAGCATATGCTTTTATAACACTAGATCATATGGGTCATTACATGTACAACACTAGATCATATGGGTCATTCCATGTATAACACTAGATCATATGGGTCATTCCATGTATAACACTAGATCGTACGGGTCATTTCGTGTATAACACTGGAGCATATGGGTCATCCCTTGTATAACCCTAGAGCATATGGGTCATCCCGTGTATAACACTAGAGCATATGGTGTATAACACCAGATCATATGGTTCATATCATGTATAACACTGGATCATATGGGTCGTCCCGTGTATAACACTAGATCATACGGGTCATTTCGTGTATAACACTGGATCATATGGGTCATCCCTTGTATAACCCTAGAGCGTATGGGTCATCCCGTGTATAACACTAGAGCATATGGTGTATAACACCATATTATATGGGTCATTCCATGTATAACACTGGATCATATGGGTCGTCCCGTGTATAACACTAGATCATATGGGTCATTCCATGTATAACACTGGATCATATGGGTCGTCCCGTGTATAACACTAGATCGTACGGGTCATTTCGTGTATAACACTGGAGTATATAGGTCATCCCGTGTATAACACTAGATCGTACGGGTCATTTCGTGTATAACACTGGATCATATGGGTCATCCCTTGTATAACCCTAGAGCGTATGGGTCATCCCGTGTATAACACTAGAGCATATGGTGTATAACATCAGATCATATGGGTCATTCCATGTATAACACTGGATCATATGGGTCGTCCCGTGTATAACACTAGATCATACGGGTCATTTCGTGTATAACACTGGATCATATGGGTCATCCCTTGTATAACCCTAGAGCATATGGGTCATCCCGTGTATAACACTGGAGCATATGGGTCGTCCCGTCTATAACACTAGAGCATATGGGTTGTCCCGTGTATAACACTAGAGCATATGGTGTATAACACCAGATCATATGGGTCATTCAGTGTATTACACTGGATCATATGGGTCATCCCGTGTATAACACTAGAGCATATGGTGTATAAATCTGGATCATATTGGTCATATCATGTATAACACTGGAACATATGGGTCGTCCCGTGTATAACACTGGAACATATATGTCGTCCCGTGTATAACACTGGATCATATGGGTCATCCCGTGTATAACACTAGAGCATATGGTCGTCCCGTGTATAACAGTTGAGCTGATGGTTCATCTCGTATATAACAGTTGAGCTGATGGTTCATATCGTATATAACACAAGAGCATATGGTGTATAACACTAGATGATATGGTTCATTCCGTGTATAACACTGACTCATATGGGTCATCCCGTTCCTAACACTCTAGATAATAGGGGTCCCCCGTGTTTAACACTCTAGAGAATATGAGTCATCCTGTGTATAGTACTCTAGAGTAGATGAGTCACCTCGATTATGTAGTAGTTATAGCGTAAGCCCCGGAGACCCGGATGTGATTCCGGTCAGGTCATACCAAAGACTTTAAAAGTTAAATTGTGGCTTCACCTTTTGGCGCTGAGGATCATGGGGATTGCATAACGACTGATGAACTTGTGTCAGGATAAGCTTACGCGCAGTACTGTTAATTTACCAAGAACACTTCGTGGTATACCTGATAAACTGTTGAAAGCGAATGACCTTATGAACTTTAACAATGATTACAGAAGTTAACACGGTTGGTATGTGTCAAACTTGTTGAGTTCTAATCCAAAAATGATGAATCATCATCTTATTGAAATCAGACTAAAACACTTCGCTTACTGTAAACATATTTCATTGCCCACACAATATAAATACATAATAACATTCAGATTTACAAATAAACATGTTATAGGCAAACGGGTCTGGCCACAAGTGCTCACAACTTCGATACGGCCTTTAACGATTACAAACATTTATATATTGTCTCTAAATACGAATTCGATTGTTTTAAATAGTTCATATCTAGCTTTTTATTAGACTTCGCTTGACGAGCGTTTGCTACTGCAGCGAATTTCAGGTTTGGTTTTAATGAGATTTCATCAGACGCCCTTAAATCTAAAGATACCGGGGCACAAGTATTTTAATTGACTTAGTAGCTGCTGCAGCAGATGATCAACCTTTATCTCTTATAGACAACTTCAGATGTCTTTGCAGCACGTACCTTATCTGCATCTAGAAAGCAGATTATCAATCCTTACCTCTAATAGACAACTTCAGCACGTACCTTATCTGCATCTAGAAAAGAGATTCCCAGAGGCTGTATGGACAGTATGTGTAAGCTAAATGTCGTGATCTACATATGCCAACACCGGTGGCTCAGTTGGTAGCACCACGGGCTGTCAATCCAGAGGTTTTAAGTTCGAACCTCAGCTCGGAAAACCTTCTTTCCGATATTTGATAAAAGAAAATTTTGACACGCTTCATTCGTCTTAAATCAAATAGGTTACAACATAAGTGGAAAAGCATCCAGTTGCTTCAAAAGACTTTTGTGTGAAGTTCTGGTGTGAGCCAGGAAACACATGGGTGGCCTGAATAGACGCCGTTATATGACTGAACAATTGTTGAAAACGGCGTTAACACCAATCAATCAATCAATATACACTGGTCGAAATTACGCAATGGTTTGTTTTCTTGGAACACAGTTCAGATTGCATCAGACCATAAATGAGCCGTTCCACGAGAAAACCGACATTATTGACTCTGAGTAATGTATCGATTCAGATCAGCCTGCACAGTCGATGGAGGCTAATCCGGGCCGACACATTCCTTCTTGGGGAAATAAGGTATAGAGTAATGATTCCTGAAACAGAAAAAGCACAGGAGACGAAAAGTGAAGTGTATGTCCGGGTTAGCCCGCACGGCATGCCTAGGCTGATCTGGGTGAATACTTTACGCAGAGTCCACAATGTTGGTTTTCTCGTGGAACGGCTCAAATATAAACATTCCGAAACACCTCGCTTTGCTTATATTGGATTAGATTTGCTTGTTTTGTTTAATTGGGATTTTACGCCGTTTTCAACATTATTTCAGTAATAATTCATGCTCCCTGGGTAAACAAACCAGTACTACATATGTAGGCTAGGAAATGTGCCTTGCCCAAAGTGCACTCCACATTCTGACTGTCGTGCTGCGACTGAGGATCGAATCCCGAACGCCCGGTTTAAAATTCCTGACGCTAACCACTTGACCACGGCGGATTCCTATATAATATTGGATCATACGACAGCGCAGGAATTTCGTCTCAAATTGACCCTAAATGCTCAGGAAAACGACACAATCAACGCTCGATTCTGCTACCAAGATGGTTACTATACAATCTTATAGCCATCATCGTTTCTCTATCTCGTTAATTCATTTTGGTTGTATCCCCTGTTAATTCCTAAAGATTTTAGAGGCGACAATTTGATTGGTTGTAGCAAAGGGCAATCTGAAACGACCATTTAAAGGCAGTCATCCGGTCTATACGAGCGTTCGCTACTGCAGTGAATTAATGTCTGACTTCAATTAAATTGATATATCCAGGACCAAGCACGTACGCCAATGCGTACACTTCGTAAGAAAAATTTAAAAAAATATAAAGTTCAAATATGCAATAAAAACGAAAGGCTGAGAGGGGTAAGGGCTATGCAGAATGAAGACTGAATATCAGCCTTTATCACATAACTTGCACTCCAGGAGTGACATAAAGCAGTGACATAAATATCATATGTAACTAGTTACACAAATAGCCGACTCACAGCACGTATGTGACGTCACTCCTGAGTGTGACGTCACTTTCAATGACAGCATATTGTTTACAATTGTTCTGAATTTCGGCATTTATTAAAAATATTGTTTAAAGAGAATAAATCTCGATAAATGAAACGTTATAAGAGCATTGTTACTAATTTTGTATAAAATCAAAAGGTTATTGATAGGGACTACATTTTACAGTGGACGTATGCATTAGAACTTCGGTCACTGTTTATATGAGGACGAAGAAATATCGATTTAAAGATTGAAAACAATCTTTTTATGGTGTTATGTGATAAATAGAATCTTACATTCGTGCTTATTTGATATTGTTTTTATGAAACTCGTCGACTGAAACGAATATGACGCTCGGCAGAGCCTCGCGTCATATTATTTCAGTCGACTCGTTTCATAAAAACAATATCAAATAAGCACGAATGTAAGATCCTCTATGTCTGCCACTTGGTGCAGTTTGGTTAGAACCACCTCGGTGGCGTAATTGTTATGATGTACGCCACGAGAACGAGCGACGACCAGTGTTTAATCCCCGGTCGAGTCATACCAAAGACTTGAAAGTGGTAGTAGTTATTTCTCTACTTGATGCTAAGTGTTGCGGACGGGTGAACTGGCGTAAGGACAAGGAAACGCCGTAAAATTACCGAAATCCTGTTTTGGGCAATGTATCCCAAAAACAGTTATAAACGTCATTTGTTTCATCAAAAGAGTTATATGTGACAAACAGATATGCATGTTGAAATTGTTATTAAACTGCAGCCGTTAGTTATAGGTTTGATATAAAGATTTACTTATGAAAGTAAGCCATTATGCATCTACATCTTTTATATATGTAATTTAGTTTATTTATTCAACGAACCATGTGGCAACAAGTTACAAGTTACACAAATACAAACATTAAACATACAAGAAATTACATGAGGGGCATAGTTCATGTTCTTAAATCAGTATCAGAACTCCGTACAATCTTCCTACCATACGCCTTACTTAATATTGTCGAGCTTTATCAGCGGAATTATTCGTGCAATCGTGATCTAAGTTCATCCTACAAGAAACGTATTATATCCAGTGATTGTTTCTTTCCTGTGATTGTTCATTTCCTGCAATGTGCGTTAAACCCACATTAACCAACAGGGAAGAATAATATATGTCTATACATAAACGTCCGGTCCTTGTTTACTCTATTTCGAAACCGGGTGTCCCGGGTTCGATCCCCAGTCGCGGCACTACGGTCATGGCTGAAGTGCCCTTGGGCAAGGCACATTTTCTAGCCTAGTACTGGTTTGTTTACCCAGGGATCATGAATAATTAAATTTAATTGCGCACTAAATGACCTTAGCTGTCGATGCGCTATAAAACAATATACATTCATTCATTCATTCATTTGTTTACTCTATTTTGCCTGATATTCAGTTAGAAGATTGTTGGACGATAGCAAAGCCTCGGTGGTTCAATCGGTAGCGACGCGGTTTTTCAATATAGGGGTTGTGACTTAGAACTCCAGCTCATCCTAAATTATATCGGACGTTTGACAAAAGTCACCGTGACTCGCGTCGTCATTCCTTGATCCATCAATGAGCTTATAGTCGATGTGGAAAACCAGCCAGTTGCTTTGAAAGTATGGTGTGGGAAAGCCAGAAAACGCATGAGTAGGTGAACTGGCCGCCGTGATATGACTGCAAAGTGGTTGAAAACGGCGTTAAACCCTAATCAATCAATATATCATAGGGCGAGAACATTATCTGAAATGACGGTTGATTAACTCAACAGCATGAGGGTTAATTTTTTACCTGATATAAACGAATTTCGACAGCTTATGTATGCAACATATACCTTTTTTGAAAACATTGTTGAAACGGGAGAACTACCTCAAAACAAGCTTTTTTCTCCGTTTACATTAATATTTCCGAAAACTGTATTAACTTTTCAATAATTCGACGTTTCAATATTTGCCACGGATGTTTGCAATCCAAACGAATCAGTCAAACTGGAAGCAGACATCGAGCGTGTTAATAACACATGAATCGATGTATAATTAAGTTTAAACTAAATCTAGACTAAATATGTTAAACTCCGATTTCATAAATAACGTGAAATAGAATAATTAGTTTTTAAATAATTAGTTGTTAAATAATATTAAATTGAACGGATTCCGTATTGTATTTGTGAACATTGCTAAATTACACATTTTAATTAATTTATTTATATATTTTAATATAGAATGGAGACGAGTATCGGTCAGTAAGTAAATATGCGGAATGTAACTGAACCAACTATATTAATATATCAATGCTGACAATGATCCAGCCTAATAGTTGTTCAAAAAATGGCCCACCACTTAACACAGAAAATATGTATTCCATGTAATCACACGAAAATGTGTGATGTATTCAGGTTATCCTATTAAACTAACTGAGAACTCGGATGTCTTCAAATTACTGCTTTTAACTAGCACCTGTTCGAGTATTCAGTGTGTTAGGGCAATCTCAATACACCCCAGATCCCTCTTTGTTCCATAAACAAATAAAGAACGTGCTAAAATTATTAATACAGAATGTTCTATTTGCATTGTTAATTTATTTGCAGGCATCGCAACACTATAAAGTATATGGGACATCCCGTGTATAACACTCTATAGAATATGGGTCATCCCTTGTATAACACAATAGAGTATGTGGGCCATTCCTTGTATAACACTTAAGAGAATATGGGTCATCCCTTGTATACACTCTAGAGTATATTGGTCATCCCTTGTATAACACTCTAGGGTATATGGGTAATCTCTTGTATAGCACTCTAGAGTATATGGGTCATCCCTTGTATAACACTCTAGAGTATATGGGTCATCCCTTGTATAACACTATAAAGAATATTGGCCATCTCTTGTATAGCACTCTAGAGTATATGGGTCATCCCTTGTATAACACTCTAGAGTATATTGGCCATCCCTTGTATAGCACTCTAGAGTATATGGGTCATCCATTGTATAACACTCTAGACTATATGGGTCATCCCTTGTATAACACTATAAAGAATATTGGCCATCTCTTGTATAGCACTCTAGAGTATATGGGTCATCCCTTGTATAACACTCTAGAGTATATTGGCCATCTCTTGTATAGCACTCTAGGGTATATGGGTCATCCCTTGTATAACACTCTAGAGAATATGTGTCATCCCGTGTATAACACTCTAGAGATTATAGGTCATCATGTGTCAAAAACTCTAGAGAATATTCGTCATCTTGTCTATAACACTCTACAGAAGTTGGGTCATCCCGTGTATAACAACATATAGATTATGGGTCATGTCGTGTATAACACTATAGAGATTATGGGTCATCCCGTGTATAATACTCTAGAAAACATGGGTCAACCTGTTTATAGCACCCTATAGAATATTGGTCATCCCGTGTATAACATCCTATAGAATATTGGTCATCCCGTGTATAACACTCTAGAGACCGTATTTTGAATGTGGCCATTTGTCAGATTTTTTGTTGATTACTGGTGTGGGAAAGCCTTGAAATCACGTAAGCCGATCTGGCCGCTGTGATATAGCTGTTATGCCGTTAAAAATGGCGTGAATAAACTCCAATCAATCAAGTCTTTAAACACTTTGGCCTACGTTGTGAGATTTGATTTAAAGTCTTCAATTCTGGTAAAAGAGCAAATATCGGGAGGATGCTGTTTTACAACAGTAGTCATTGTTATATCACGGCGTTTCCAGGTAAATAACCAATTCTACCTTTAATTTATCCTATTAGATACCTATGCATCAATCGTAATTATCTCCCCATAACACTGAGCGTCAAGGATGGAAGCCATTACTACCATTTCAAAAGTCCTTGGTATGACCCGGCTGGTGATAGAGCCCTGATCTCCTCAAGACAATGTGTGTCTATTTTGACACTGGTGAATCCCGACGAGGTTGTCGCAAATGCGAGTGGCGGCGTCAAGAAGTAACTCACGACTAACATTTCAAGTAACGTCTTAGTGTGTAACAAAGCAGGCAGCAACTCGTTTTCCTCGGGGCGGACGCTCTATCCATTAAGTCATTTAATTCGTCGTGAATCAGCTACACATGATTGGTATCTGGCAGTTTTGAAGTTAATCAGCTTCCAATGAGGAGTATCTGACAGTTTGATCGTTAATCATCTACATATGAGTGGTATCTGACAGTTTAGGAGTGAATAAGCTACATTTGAGTGGTATCTGAAAGTTTGGTCGTTAATCAGCTACAGATGAGTTGTATCTGACAGTTTAGGAGTAAATCATCTACATCTGAGTGGTATCTGACAGTTTGGTCGTGATTCAGCTACGTATGAGTGGTATCTGACAGTTTGGTCGTTAATCAGCTACAGATGAGTTGTATCTGACAGTTTAGGAGTAAATCATCTACATTGGAGTGGTATCTGAAAGTTTGGTCGTAAATCAGCTACATATGAGTGGTATCTGATAGTTTGGTCGTGAATCAGCTACACATGAGTGGTATCTGACAGTTTGGTCGTGATTCAGCTACGTATGAGTGGTATCTGACAGTTTGGTCGTTAATCAGCTACGTATGAATGGTATCTGACAGTTTAGTAGCGAATCAGCTACATATGAATGGTATCTGACAGTTTAGTAGCGAATCAGCTACATATGCGTGGTATCTTACCTTTTAGTCGTGAATCAGCTACAAATGAATGATACTTGACAGTTTGGTGGTGGATCAATTACACATGAGTGGTATCTGACAGTTTGGTGATACTTTTGCATAGGCGCCCAATGAAGACTTGGGTAAGTCTATGTAAACATGCAGTCACGCCAGGTGCAGTTCTGTCCGTTGCAGGCATTATAAACCTATATTAAACTTCTGATGGAAAACCCCAGATCGAATTATAGTTGCTCTTGTTATAAATTCTGACCCTTGCATGTCAAAGGTCAGACCTTAATCTTTATCTCAATAAAATATATATTAATGTATAATGACCTCTGACATATCCAAGGGTTAAAGTTAAACCTCTTCTATATCCCGTATTGTAATTCCGTCGTAAAAATTCAATAAGATCCCGACAGCCTCGCTGGTGAAGAGGTAAATCGTCCTTCTCGGGTGAATCTGCTTCATTCGCTTTTCTATTTGATGTAATTGCTTAAACCGAAAACAAAAATAAGACGTTTGCTCGTTCGACAATTTGATGAAACAATAAATGAATAAAGTGGTGTTTTTGCAGTATACTCGTGTTGTAATTTCTTTTATTCTTGTTTACCTATTGAATGTTTTGGTTATTCATATCTCTACAGGAACCTCTCTCCTATAACAATTTTAATTAACACTGAATCAAGTAATGACCAAATGTTAATTGCCTTAATCTTCCCCATTTAAAGTTTGAACCCTTTTCCATTTGTTCTGCGCCTCCGCATCAGACGACTTTTGAAATAATTGTGGCAAAGGGTGAAATTGCTTATTATGAGAAATTTCTTTTTAATTATATTTCTATCATTTATAGATATTGTCTATGTTTTGTACTTCAAATTAACATAACAGGGCGTGTTTTCGATACAAATATTTGCTAATTGATTTTGTTGGTACAAATTGAAATGAATCATAACCTCTAGTCAATTTATCTTTAGAATTAGTCTTATATGTCACTGTTTATCATCAGTTTAACTCTAAATCATCTCATTCGCTTAAAAAACAGACCCTGTCAAGTTAAACATCCTTAAAATCATTGTGGCAAATGAAGAAATTACTCATACAGACCAATTCCTGCATTTGCCACAATAATTTCAACACTTTTCAATTATCATACTATCATTTATAGAGATTTTCTATAGTTTGTACCCTTGTCATATTAAATATCCTACATAATACTTACATCTTCAAATACCGATATCTACATTACTAACTACAGATTAAACGAGACCTCAACACATTACCATACTGTAATGCTGTGTATCATTTACTTATTTTATTTCTTCATGAGCAACGAAATATTGCGGCTTCTTTTGATACTTTGCGTCAAACTTTCGTCTTGTATATATATCTTCGAACGTATACCACGGGATAACATATACCACGCATGAGAACTGCCACAACGGGAGAATAAATTTTACTCCACACCGGCTTGATATCCGGTCTCACTTTTATTGCGCATGCGCATGAGAACTTCCCAAAACTGGAGAACACAATTCATGACACACCGGACAGAAAGGACAGACCTATTGTGGGAACTTATCCGATCTTTTTAAAATAAAATAAACAATGAGTGATTTAAAAAATACCGACAATGAGGATATATTGTTCATATGTTTCGAATTTGAGCGACTGATAAACCTGTGTGTGCTCCCTATACTAGTGGTAACGACGCTCACTGCGAATGTTTTTGTGATCTATGTCTTCAGTCAGAAAGGATTTAGAAACAGTACAACTTTGCTACTTATTTTTATAGCGGTATGCGATTCCTTTGCCGCTCTGGTGATTTTACAACATTTATGATAATAATAACTATTAGCAAAACGCTTTGTAGATCATACTGGATTTCTTCGTATATATCAACAGTTTTTCAATTCATGTCAATCTGGTTAACGACGTACCTAGGCATTCAAAGATATATTTCTGTGAAATATCCGTTTAAAATAAAAGTACTTTTTACAAATCGAAACAATGTTATTGTATGTGCTGTTATTGTACTTTCTGCCTTGATCCTTCATAGTTATTTATTAAAAGAAACAGTGAATAACGGTGAATGTAATTATATGTTAGAGACGCCGTGTTATGAAACGTGTGTATACACGCTCGCAACAGCCGTATTACAACACATTATACCGAGTGTATTATTAACTACCACCACGGTATTGTTAGTGCGCCAATTATACGTCAATGAAACAAGTGTAATAAGTCGTGGACAAGAAAAAAGACAAGTTTCAAAAATAGTCATAGCGATTGCCGTTGCTTTCTTGATACAGGAAGTTCCCCTTGGATTGTTTGATCTCATTTATTTTATAAAGATGGCTTTCGATATTTCACATTTGTCTAACATTAAAACGATAGTTATATGTGTTCGCATATTTCAAATATTAAAGTTTCTATCATTCACCGCAAATTTCTTTATCTATGCTATTTGGAATAAGAAATTCCGGGCAACATTGCAGAATGATCTACGGTGTAAAATATCTTGCATATCCAACTCATTCAGTTTGCAACCTACTGGAACTGGAGTTCCGCCAAGAGGGCATGTAATGGAAATGCAGCCAATTGGTCGACAGAAGATTATTTAAGTATGTGACCAATAATTGAATATTGAATAGGAATTTATGAAGACATTAAGCCCTTCCAAACAAACAGACGTTTTCTGACGCCTCTGCAGCAGTCAGGTTTTGTAAAATATGAGACTAACATAATAGATTAGAGCTACGCCACACGAAAACCGACCTTTGTCAGCCTGCGATCAGCGGTCATCAGTATCTGCCTGCGATCAGCGGTCATCAGTATCAGCCTGCGACCAGCGGTCATTAGTATAAGCCTGCGACTAGCGGTCATCCGTATCAGCCTGCAATCAGTGATCATCTGTATCATCATGCGACCAGCTGTCATCATTATCAGCCTGAGACGGGAGGTCATCTGTTTAAGCCTGTCACCAGCGGTCATCTGTTTCAACCTACGACGAGCGGTCATAAGTATCATCCTGCGACCAGCGGTCATAGATATCATATGCGACGAGCGGCCATCTGTGTCAGCCTGCGACGAGCGGCCATCAGTCACAAGTATGAGCCTGCGACCAGCGGTCATCAGTATCAGCCTGCTACCGGCGGTCATCTGTATCAGCCTGAGACCAGTGGTCATCAGTTCCACACATTCTAAACAGGACATTCCCTTTTTTACCATATAGCCATAAAAGAATACTTTAATGACCTAAGACCACCTTGATGATGTAGTGGTTATAGCGTACGCCTCGGGAGCGGGAGACCCTGGTGCAATTCCGGTGAGGTCTTACCAAAGACTTTAAAATTGAAATTGTGGCTCATGGGGATAGCATAACGACAGATGAACTGGTGTCAGGATAGGCTTACCATCAAAACTGGTAATTTACCAAGAACACTACGTGGTATTCCTGACAAACTGTTGCAAGCGAATGAATTGTAATGACCAAACAATGATTACAGAAGTTTACATGGTTGGTATGTGTCAAACTTGTTGAGTTCTAATCCTAAAATGATGAATCATCATCTTATTGAAATCAGACCAAAAAAACTTCTCTTACTTTAAACATATTTTATTGCCCACAAAATATACATTCAGAACAACATTCAAATTTACAAAGATACATGTTATAGGCGAACGGGTCTGGCAACAAGTGCTCACAACTAAGATACGTCACCCCTTTCATAATTGCAAACATTTATATTTTGTCTCTAAATACAAATTCGATTTTTATAGATAGTTTATATCTAGCTTTTATAAGACTTCGCTGGACGAGCTACTGCAGAGAATTCCAGGTCTGGTTTTAATGAGATTTCATCAAAGGCCCTTTAATCCAAAGATACCGGGGAAAAAGTATTGGTACTGACTTGGTAGCTACTGCAGCAGATTAACAACCTTTACCACTTACAGACAACTTCCGGTGTCTTTGCAGCACGTAACATTATCATTTTTTACCAATTTTAGATGAATCGTGATGCATTTGCAGCTGACGACCTTTGAAAGCACTGCGCACAAAAGTATGAACAATTATTTCTTTTGCAACAATGTTTTAAATACTATACAGTAACTTTACTTTACTTTAAATATCGCTTGTTTCAGGTGTATGGTATGTGCGAAAAGGGTTAAGAACACATTGTGTGGAAATTAGAAATTGCTAAAGATTATCAACTTCTCCCTTTTCCATGACGATTTTAACTCTGTATTGATTTCTCCAGTTTTCCAGACGTAATGTTCACTGTTTATCAAAGTCAATGTTTGTACCAGGAACGTAAATATCTACGTCCCTGCTAATACTATGAAATATCATATCATGGTTTACAAAGTCAGTGTTAATATTATGAAATATCATATCATGGTAAGCATCTGTGTCTGACAAAACTTTTGAAAACATTGCAGCTAAATGAGAACTTGCGCATAATGAGCAATTTCCCTATTTCAACAACATTCTTTTAATATATTAAAAATACATTTTCGTTCACAGAGAATTCCATATGTATTGCCTATACCTTTTCAAATTTGTCTTCTGTATATATTATTTGGAAAGGGTTAATTTGATTTGAACAGACTAAACTCAGAGTAATTAATCAATAGAGTTCAAGATAAGATACGTATCCTCGAGCATTCGAAGTACGTGAGTGTAATCATGCAACGACATGCAGAAGGCTTAATGCATAATACGAAATGTTATGTCTTACATGAGAGATTTATTTATTTCCTCCAAGTTTCGAAAAAACAATCCTTTTAAAACTAATAATTCATAAACAAAATCTTCAATACACATGTGTTCAACTAGTCTGAAGCCTAAATTGTTATCATATTTTCGAAACGTCATTATTATCATTTTTTAACAGGGGCAATATCGTAACATATTGAAAACTAAAAAACAGAAGCAGTTGAACATTTTATATATATCAAACAAATTAATTTGAAATAATCCTTGATTTAAATTATTATGTATCATTTTTGTTTAATAACTCAACTTTGAATTTTCGTTATGTTCATTTTCCTTTCGTATTTGTTATTCCTCTGTGTTAATTTGAAGGGTCTGCATAGTTATTTGGGACCAAATAAGAAAGTTATATGTAAATCATCACATAGATCAAAACATATTTCAAAATTGCCATATTTTTAATGGGAAAATCGTTAACTATTTCTAAAAAAAATACATCTCTATGCATAAGCACCTTTAGGGATGTGAAATGCAATGTAAAATTGTATTGAACTAATTCAGTCAAACAGATCACATGACCCTGGCCGCCATTTTGAAAACAAGAAAGGACCCTTCTCGCGGTAAATTTTCATGTCCGTTTTTTCTTCATTTGAGGGGTTTAAATTGTTTTTTAATTTTAGTATATATAAAAAACAAAACCGTTTAAGATGCATTTAATTGTTGTCATATGTCAGCAAATAGTTTGGCCATTGTGAAACAATTTTACAATTCCAAATCGGCTGCAAGGACAAAGTCACGCGATTTCAGCGCAAGAATAATGACGTCACGATCTTAGAATGCAAACGAAGTTGCAATATTCTACAATATCTCATGCTATAAAGTGTTTTTTTGATCCTCTAAACGTATGTTGTGGGTACTCAAACGAATCGTTTATAACATATGATTTAATTAGGTAAAACTATTATGAAACAATCTTCCTTACCGTCGGCGTCGGAAAAAAGGGTCTCATGCAATCGTTGTAAATAACAACCATTTCCTATATATATACAACAAATCTGCAGCAGACGATTTTGAAAACCATTTAGGTAAACATATGGATATTATCTAAAGATGAAAGTATCATTAATGAAAATAGTTGAATACATTGTGGCATAAGGAGTAACTGTTCATTATGAGCAATTTCTCCCTTTGTCATACATTTTCTAAAAGTCGATGCTGCAATTGCGTCAATATGCGTTTGCACGTAGGAAATGATTAAAAGGTATATCAATGAAAATTACTATAGTAATCGTTATGATTTAGTATAGTCATACTTTGCAGTCGCTGGTTACATAAATAAGCCCGTACGTGGACAAAAGGTACTAGTTGGCATTTATTAACAGTGTATATTCAGATCGGCCTGTGCATCTGCTTAGTTTTATTAAAATCTACACTAAGATGGCAAAAAGCTTCTCACAAGCTTATGTATGTAATATGTGAACAATGTTGATCTTGAATACATGGGATGTATAAGCTGGTCTGCATCTACACTGTTCACAAACGCTAACTTGAACCTTTTCACATAGACGTGAGGATCATATATTTTTAAAAACGTATGTGTATAACTGTTTCAATATATATTGATTGTTTGTAGTTTAACGCCATTTTTATCAACTTGTCAATCATACCACAGCTTCAAGTTCACATATCCGTGTGTTTCCAGACTTTCTAACCAAGTGCCTCACACGTTATTCTTTCCAAGCAACTGACTGATATACATATAGACTATAAGCCCATTGTTGGCTCAATATAACCCAACACATACTATTGTCTAATATATTTTTAGCTCGTAAAACTTTGCGTTTAGGTCACTTACGTGTAAATATTAACGCAATCACTTTGAAACTTGGAAACACTTGTTCACTTTCAAATGTAAACTAGAATTGAGAAGAGTTTCACGAGTTACATAACCCTGTCTTTTATTTTGACTTGATAATTGCTACTTCTTAACTTAGAAATGTTTCTAACAGTGAACATATGCATCCAAGTTTATTGTATATAAAGTTTCATGAAGAACGTTAATGGGATTTTGTTTTGTGGGATCCTGGGTCCAAGGTCATAGTGAAAGACCTTCGGCGAATGTCGTATTAACTTTTGTCAAAACGTCGGAAACAATGTTGTAATAGTGAACGCGCTGACGTTCGGGAAAACAACCCATAATCTACGTTCTGTTTCCTATATAGAATGTCTTTTTTGTATTTCGTGTTTCGTTTTTCTTTTTTAAAAAATAAACCACCTCAAATACTGGCCAATAGATGATGCAGCTTTCAATAGATCAGTTATTTAACTTTTGGATTTTAAAGCATAGTGCATTCTACAACTTTGAAAATGGTATGCCTTCCTTGGCGTTCAGGGTTAGCATAACATATAACAGGCGCTGGTGTCATGATAAATTGACCAGTAGTTCTGGTAAATTACCCATGAAACGCCGTGATATAACTGAACAATATTTAAAAGCAGCGTAAAACACAATACAAATAAACAAAACTGTCTACGTCATTCAATGAATACACAGACAACCTGCAGTTTGACACATATAAAACGAAGGAACATCCTTTATAGTCTCGGTGATTTCCGAATGACGTCGCTATTTATTTACGGTATTCAGTTTATGGTATTCGGTTATTTCCGTCAAAACTCGTAAGAGAATGATATTGTCCTTTAACTTCTCGGTCATTTTAAGATTAATTTACTTTAAACATATTTTATTGCCCACAAAATATACATACAGAATAAACTTTAGTTTTACAAATATTCATGTTATAGGCAAACGGGTCTGTCCACAAGTTCTCATAACTTATATAGGGCCATCCCCTTTAATAATTACAAACATTTTTGATTTTGTCTCTAAATACGACTTTGATTTTTATAAAATATCCAAAGCATGCTAAGGCTGCGCACCCCAAACACAAAACCGCCGAAGTGTTGAAAAAATACGTAAACAATTTTGAGTTCTAACATTTATATATATACATATATATATATATATATGACGTTTGAAAAGGATAAATGAAAGTGAAATAGTCCTGATAAACTAGAAAAAATAACCCAAGTTCAAAAAAAAAAGAAAGGAAAAAATGAAATTGAAAAAATGAAACAGATGTCTCCTGGATATAGGGAGTCATGGTAGAAAAGTGGTCATACTGGGCTAGCGTAATTTTGAAATGGATTGGAAAATCCCACAAAATATATCATTTGAACCTTTCTGTTTCATTGATAAATGTTTGCACAATCTTGAAAATATATGAATTATCTTCATCGGTATAGGCTTGGGAACCAGATAGAAGTAAGTTTTCGTTTAAAGGCAGATAATAATGAAGGTTACAAACTCATTTTAATCTCTGATCCTTATATAATGTACATTTAGAGAGATAGTGTTCCGCATCCTCAATGTATTTTCCACAAATACATAAATTGTTGTTTTTGATATGGTTTAAGTGAAGATCGTATTTCAAATCACTACAATTATTACGTAGCCTAGCATGGATAACAGAGAGTTTACGTTCACCGAAGAGGAAATGTTTAGGTACAGATGAAAATATTTGAGTTGAACAAAGAGAGAGACTGTAAACTTCTTATATCGTTTGGTACCTCATTCCATAGAGAAATGGCTGATGGTATGAACGGGTTTGCAAAACGTTCTGCTCGACGTGCAATTATATCAATATTAAGCGAGTTACAAAATGAATAAGCTGTTCTGTCGGCCACAGTCCCGGGAACAATATGAATTCGATAGTTTGGGGTAAGACCATTAATAATTGTGTAATTTAAAATATATTTTTGGTATTTCCGTCTTTCGGATAGTGTAAGCCACCCTATTTCTTGAAATAATTTAGTAGGTCTCGTCGATCTTGTAGCCTGTAACTAATCTGGCAGCTTCTGTTGTAATCTTATCCAGTGATTCTTTTTCCGTAAAGGTGCAATTGTCCCAAACTACAGAAGCATTTTCCAAAATTGGACGCTAAAACGACACATATATTTGATTAAGAGATTGACAACGAATTCTATATTGTTATGCTCTCATCAATCCTTACATTTTTGAGGCTGATGTTGATTTTTCTTTTATATCTTCCCGCCATTTACCAGAAGTGCTGAAAGTTAAACCAAGGTGTTTGTAACTTTCAACAAACTGGGTTTCTACATAATTGATTGTTAATTCTTGAATTGGGATATTATTGTTTGAAAATAGCATAGCTATGTTTTTTGTCTCGCTGAAACGAAGTTGCAAAAGCGAGACTAAGGTGTTGCTTTTTTGGCGACGGCGTCAACTATTTGCGTTTAGCTCAACGTTAAAGTTACGTTTATTTTTATTTTTTCTGAATAAGTACTGGTAGTAGGGCTTTCATATTTGGAATATAGTTACATATAATACCCTTCTTCACATTGTATGCTAAAGATACTGAGTGTGACCTTCTTTTGGGGGTAAAAAACATGGTTTTTGTGGTTTTTGGTTGACTTTGAGATTTGGTCAAAGTTTCCTCATTTTTTGTAAGATTGATTTAAAAAAAACTGCACACATGTTTCATAAATAAAGTATTTCAACATACATGTATCAAACGGGTTTTTAGGTCAAGCATTTTGATTTTTTTCCTTTTCATATCTTGTATTTTTCAATTTTACGTTTAGCTCGACATTAAAGTTTCGATATTTTTTATTTTTCTCAATAAGTACTGGTACCAGGGCTTTTATATTTGGAATATAGTCACATCTAATACCCTGTTGCACATTGTATGCTGAAGATGCTGAGTGTGCCTTTTTTGGGGGAAAAAACACTTGATTTAGTCATATCACGGCGGCCAGTTCACCTACTCATTCATTTCCTGGTTTTCTCAGACCAATACTCCACACACCAATCTTCCCAAGCAACTGGCTGCTTTTCCATATAAGTTGGCCGAGCCGGGATTCGAACTCACAACCCCTGGATTGACAGCCCGCGTCGCTACCGACTGAGCTACCGGGGCTCGGCGTATCCAATGTAGGAGGGGACCATTATTTCCATTTTGACAAAACTTAACCAAAAGACCTCTCTGCCATACTATATCAAATGCTTTCGATATTTCTCAGAAAACCATACACAGCTTTTTCTTTGAATCTATATAAGAAACGATTTCATGGTAAATTTCTAATAACTGATGGACAATGGGAGACATCGGTCAGTTATCTCCCTTTACTACTCTCTACATCCCAGTCAGCATGCCCACATGGGCCAATATGGGTTTTTACATGGGCAGATTATGGATATTGGGCCCACGTGGGACCCATATACAAACCCAAGTGCAAATTATGCCCACATTGGGCCCATATTGGCCCCATATCTAGAATATGTTGTATTTAGAATACTTTAAAATAATTCTATATGATCCAAAATACGTCTTTAAAATCAAATATTTGTTAATAAATGTTTTATTGTAGCAAATAAGGAAAACGAAGAAAAATTCCTAATATTGGACCCATGTTGGTCCCACGTGTGAAAAAAATAAAAAATATGCCCACGTTGGGCCCACATGGTGCCCACATATAGACTTTCTTTATTTATAACACATACAAAGATTTCATTGCATGTTAAAAAGTATTGCAAGTAGTTTATAAACTATTTTGAATACAATATTATTATAATAATAAATTTATTTTGATTGTTCGTTATAATTATGTGTCCCGTAATGGACCCATGTTGGTCCCACGTGTGAAAAAAAAAATATCTGCCCACGTTGGGCCCACATTGTGCCCACATTCAGACTTTCATTTATTTATAACACATAAAAAGATGTCATTAAATGTTAAAAAGTATTGAAAATTGTTTATTAACTATTTTGAATACAATATTATTATAGTAATAAATTTATTTTGCTTGTTCGTTATAATTAGGTATCCCGTAATGGACCCATGTTGGTTCCACGTGTGAACAAAATAAATATCTGCCCACGTTGGGCCCACATTGTGCCCACATTCAGACTTTCATTTATTTATAACACATAAAAAAAATTCATTTTAATGTTAAAAAGTATTGCAAGTAGTTTATAAACTATTTTGAATACAATATTATTATGATAATAAATTTATTTTGATTGTTCGTTACAATTATGTGTCCCGTAATGGACCCATGTTGGCCCCACGTGTGAAAAAAAATAAAAATATGCCCACGTTGGGCCCACATTGTGCCAATATTTCATTTATTTATAACACATAAAAAGATTTCATTAAAAAAATGTATTGCAAATAGTTTTTAAGCTATTTTAAATACAATATATTTTTATAATAATAAATTATTAATTTTGATTGTTCGTTATAATTATCTGTCCCGTAATGGCCCCAGGTTGGCCCCACATTGACTTTAGCATGTATAAGACCAGTCTCGTGTTTTTTTCTGTACACCAGTCAAAAAAATAGGTAAGTGCTTTTTTTTATTTAACATTAATTAAATTTATTACATTTCTATCCATCAAAGATAAGGATATCTCGGTGAAAGAAAATTCATAATCGTTGATTTATTGTTATTACACACCAGTGTTATAATCTACTACACAATTGCGCATGCGTGCCCCTCCCTTTTTTCCATGGCCATGCCTCATCCGAAAATAATGCGCAAAGTAGGTAAAACGATAAACAATATTCCACAGTAAATATAAACTATGGTTGAGGACACGTATTTAAAAATATAATGTATTACAACAAATAACAATGAAATGTAATAAACAGATTATTCAACTCATTTTTTCAAAGATTAGAATATAATTCACTCGCCGTCTTGTGAATGGGAGGAGCCACTCGTGACTACGTCACTCGTGACGTCACTCCCATTCACGAGACGGCTCGTGAATTATATTCTTATCTTTCAAAAAATAAGTTGAATAATCTCTATATCATAATTATGATTTCATGTCTTATTTAATCTTTAGTAATCTATGTGTTATTGTTTAAAATTTGACATTTAAATTAAAAATATTTATTTCAACGAAATATTTATTGTGCGCACACCGGTTGCGCATAAGAATTGCGCCATTTTATGAATTTGTGAACGACTATTTGATATTTTTACAACTCAGTGAACTGGAGCTAGGTAATTATATATAACTAGATTTTGCCTATTTTAAACACTATAAATAAAAGCTTTGTAAAAAGCAACTTACTCATGTAAATATTTTACTTTTCGGACTTCTATATTCGCACATTTTGTAGCTGATTTTCATTTATAATGTAATTTCGCGACATAAATTATTTTTCCGATTTGAGATCCCGTGTTAATTTTTGATTACAACAGTGAGTATAAGTATATGACGCAAGTTTCCTTTTTAAGAATTAAACCATATGATGCAATCAACTCACCATAAATTAAAAAAACACAAGATAAAAAAGTACAGTAGGTTCATAACTTCCCAATCATGCATTTTTTAGGTAACTTCTTATTTATAATCTAAGGCTAGCTTTTTCTCTGAGTATGTTACACAATGGCTCAACATTCTTATTGGCAGCGTTACAGAAGTGTAAGATCTAATGTTGATGATCATTTATCATTTATTTATTCAGAGCCATCATTGTCTGAGAATCAAGAATGTATTGTAACTAATGATGCTAATGTAAATATATGTGTATCACCACAACAGAGAGCTATCTTAGATAAAACTGTTGAATCATGTTTACTTGATAGTTTTGAGGAAACTGCAAACCAGAGTGATATTGAACAATCTGCTGAAGGTGATGTTTTCCCTGATGAGGTTTCTGAGTCTGACATTTCAGATGTTGATGGTCTTTTTGACTCGGAGTCGAACAGCAGTTCTTGGTCCAGTTCTTCAGAATCTGAAAGTTCCAACTCCGATGTAGATGATTTTGCACTTGCAGATTCTCTTTGTGAATGGGTCTCTCAATTTAATATTTCCCTGACTGCTATTCAAATGCTTTTGTCAATTTTGCGAAGTTATCATCCCTTGCTACCAAAGGATCCAAGAACTCTTTTAAAAACAAAAACTTCTTATGATGTGGCCAATGTTGGTGGAGGGTTTTACCATCATTTTGGAATTGAAACCAGCGTGATGAGTGAAATTCAAACTAACTCACAAGTTGAAATTCTTGATATACAATCGGTTTGTTTGCAATTGAATGTTGATGGACTTCCTTTATTTAAGAGTTCAAATACTCAATTTTGGCCTATTTTAGGTCGAATAGTCAAACCCTATGAATCAAAACCTTTTCCAATTGGTATTTTCTCGGGTGATTCAAAGCCAAGTAGTATCAAAGACTTTCTTCAAAATTTTGTTGATGAAATGATCATTCTAAGGGATACCGGTATTAAAATACCTGAAACAGATCATTCTATCAGAGTTGAAATTTCTTGTGTTATTTGTGATACACCAGCTCGAGCTTTTGTTAAGCAAGCGAAAGGTCACTCTGGTTATTCGGGATGTGATAAATGCAGTCAACGGGGACTTTGGAAGGGTAAAATGACTTTTCCTGACACAAATGCAGCTTTACGGACAGATTTACAATTCAATGAAATGACTTTTGAAGAACACCATATTGGTCAATCACCATTCACGAATCTGGGTTTAGGTATGGTTAGTCAATTTCCAATTGATTACATGCATTTGGTTTGTTTGGGAGTAATGAAGAAGCTTCTTTTTCTATGGAGGAAAGGTCCTCTTCTGTGTAGGCAAGGTTTAAGATTCACAACTTGTGTATCTGAACTTCTTGTTGATTTAAAGTCATACATGCCTCGTGAGTTTCTGAGAAAAGGAAGGTCATTAAAAGAAGTTGATAGATGGAAAGCCACTGAATTCCGCCAATTTTTACTTTATACAGGTCCAGTTATTCTTAAAGACGCACTGCCATTGAGATTCTATAATCATTTTAAGCTTCTAAGCATAGCTATTTATGTACTTTCCAGTCCGCTGTTTTGTCGAGCTTATTGTGACTATGCAAATCAGTTGCTTATTGCATTTGTAAGTCAGTTTGGACAGCTGTATGGTGATGACCAATACACCTACAATGTTCATGGACTTGTACATCTGTCAAATGATGTGTCAAGATTTGGGGAACTTGATCAATTTTCCAGTTTTGTATTCGAGAGTTATTTGGGAAAATTAAAAAAGCTTGTCAGAAAACCACAGTATCCATTGCAGCAAGTTATTCGGAGACTTTCTGAAAAACATGGCCTGTGTAAGACAAAAGCAGATATTCCACACGAAGGAATTGTAAAAAAAAATCACAACCATGGTCCTCGTGTTCAAGAATATAGTGTTTACCGACAATTTGAACAGCTGAGATTACCTGATATTTACTTGTCTATCCATCGTGGGGATAATTGCATCCTTTCTAATGAAAAGGTTGGTTTAATTAGAAATATTTTGTCACCGAGTGATGATTCAACTGAAAGAATCCTAGTTATAGAGTGGTTTAAAGCTGATCCGTAGAGTTTTTATAAAGACCCCTTATATTCCTCCGACTTGAGAATTTTCCAAGTCTCACAGCTGCAGGATAGTATAGAACCACTGCAATTAAGTAAAGTCACATGCAAATGCGTTCTTTTACCATACAGAAACTGCTTTGTTGTCATTCCTTTGCTGCATAATTTTGTATAGGGTATATCGGTCTGTTTTTAAAATGGTGTGGTTCATGTTTGATTTTTAAAACAATAAGTCCATTTTCACTAATTTTATAAAACCAATGAGTCCTATATAGTAAAAATAGCATTTTTTTAATTTTAGTTCAAGTCAGTTTTTATGAATGTAGGACTCGGGACCAGTCTGTGAAATTAGATATTTGAATTTACTGAACACATTGCGCACATTGAAAATATTTAAAAAAAATTCACTGGCCTGAACAGATTTTCACTGGCCATAGGCTACCGGACTTGTGCTAAAGTCGATGACTGCGGGACTCGCACCAAAATCAATCGCTGCCGTGTTGGAAATCTTTTTCTTACACAGACAGACTCTTTAGAACTGTATGTATAAATAAACTATTCAATATATCACAGCTATTGCCCTTTTTCTGTCAAAAAATTAAATTTTCTGACAAGGAGCCGGCTGGTGACACACGTGCTCCGAGGAGCCATCCATTCTAGTTTAAATTCAAAATATCATGATAAAGTTTGTTTCTGGAATCTGCAAAGCCTGACACAGCCAAAAAGATATTAAATACATGAAATTTATTTTAATTTTTAAGTAGTAACAATACATTATTTCCTGTAATTATTACCAATATCATTCACTGATAAAATCAGTCAGATCAATGAGATCATGGCACCATAAATCACTGATAAGAATACCACTTGTACTTTTTCTTATCATATAGCCTTAGGTTTACAAGGAAACAGATGAATTTGTTTCATTTTTATGGGGGTATTACTCTTAAAACAATGTTCTTACATTGCTTTTTTTTTATCAAAAGAAAATTTAAACATTTGAGATTCAGAATCTATATGATGAACCAATTTTACAAATAATGATTCAGCCAGTTGTAACTTTTTATTTGATGGAGATATAAGTATGCATCATGCTGTTTCTAGCTGTTCAGTCTCTTCTGTAATATGATATATGATGCAATAATATCATTAAGGTGCTAATGACAAGCAACTTGAAAACAAATGTACTGCCCCAAGATCATAAAACAAAAAAATGTGTAATCTACAGTTTTCTATGAAAATTCTGGAACCCCTCTGATTTGTAGGCCATGTGGCATGATAGATCTAGATAATACCGGTAGTAAAGATATAATTATTGATAAAAAGAGAATTAATTGCTCTTTCCATATATGAGCATACTATTAGGGTGATATAAATAATCAGGTTTTTATGGCTTGAAATGCCACCGTAGTTACAGATCATTGTTATCGGATTCTTCTCAAGATAATCGTAGGTATTATCAGTACTCTTCTGGGGTTGCTACTTTTATAATATGCTGTTTTATTTATTAACTTGTAGCAGTCGTTATTACTTTTTTACCCAAAAACTTGTTACCTGAGGTTCGGCTATTGTTTTGCAATCTTTAAATTTAGAAATGCAGAATTGTATATATGTTTATTTGTAATGGTTTGTTTTGTCCATGTTTCTTATCTATGACTTGGATTCATTTGACTGCGCATAAAAGTATTTTGGCACTTTTATCATATGATTTTTTTATGATGCAAAGTGAAATGTATATAATTATTTCCAAATTTCATTCTAAACTGTCGAATGTCTCGTCTCTACTCGAAAAACTTAACCAATAAACAATTTATAAGTATTGTATTGTCGATTTTATATGAGGAGAACATGTACCCCACAGTGACTATTAATCAAATATTGTGCAGTGATATAATGTATGACAGGTCAATTAATTAAAGCAATACTTAAACTCAGTGTTGAAAGCTACTAAGATTAATTGCCCATGTCAATAATATAAATTTATAGACTGTATAAAACTTTTTTGAAGTATATATTCTTTTTAAACTAATAATATTTTTTTTCAATACACTGAGTGAACATCTTTCTTTCATAATATTATATATTAAACAAATTAAATCAGCTACAATGTGCAGAGTTTCTTCTTAAAATATAAAATAATGGCATAAATCTTAGTTTAATTGGCCTAAGGTTTTGGATAATTAATTTCATATGACAATTACTACAACTTTAAATAGGATCATGGCATATGTGATTGTTGTCTTCACCAAAGAAAATGAGACGGCCCTTGTCCCCCAAAGTTGGCTCAAAGATGAGGACACCGTCTGCTATTGGCCACCATATACAACTAGTGCACGGTTGAATAGCGCAGTACAGAAAGTGGAACCACCAGGTGACACATGGTCTGTTATGTCTGTACGCGCTCTGTATAGAAGTGGTAAGTTACTACAATTTGTATTATTTTGCTCCGGCATACGAAGTATGAGGGGCATATAGTTTTTCGGTCTGTAAGTCAGTCTGTAGTCCGTCCCGCTCAGGTTCAGGTTTGTTTTAAGTGAAGCTGAATATTTGATGTCCTATCATGATGAAACTTCACACAAATGACTATCAACATGTCATTGTTTAAAAAATTGGGTCAATTTGAGGTTGTGCCCTTTTGTTCGTCCGTCTGTCTGCCGGCTGGGGCATCGACACATTTTCTTGTTTTAACTCTGTTCTTACAAACTTGATACTATACATTTAATTTTTTATATATTTCAATTCAGGTTTTAAAATCCACCTGTTTATCAAATATGTTTAAAAAAAGTACAAATAATAACCTGAATAATTTAATTTAAACGACAACAACGGGTAAATTTTGTTAAGAGTATGTTGGATTTGATTTATATCACCAGAAATGATTTAACTGCAGAATACTAGTCATAAACTATTATTTAAGGGACTATTAAAACTCATTCGTCATTCTGTCTGTCTGTCTGGCCATCACAAAAACTTTAACCTTGGTCATAACTTTTGAACTGTAAGTTAACAGACCTTTCCGTCAGTACCAAATTATTTGACCTTGTGACCTTGATCATGACTCTTGACCTACTTTTTAATTTTTTAAAACTTAATCATAACTTTTGAATTTGACAGGTAAGGCTTTCATATTTAACATGTGTATTCCTTGTGACAAGACCTTCCCGTCAGTATCAATATTTTTAACCTTGTGACCTTGAATCTAGTGACCTTTGACCTACATTTCCAAAACTTTAACCTTTATCATAACTTTTCAACCATAATAGGTAGAGCTTTTATATTTAAAATGTATATTCCTTTTGACAAGACCTTTAAATCAGTACCAACATTTGTGACCTTGACCATGACCTACATTTTGAAAACTTTAACCTTGATAATTACTTTTGAACTGTAATATGTAGGATTTACAAGTGCATTACGTGTCACAATACCTATCCAAATGTACTATAATTTTTACCTCATGACCTGTACCTCCAGCTTTGACCTACTTTTCCAACTTATCAGAAGGCAGGGGACTCATAATTCTCATAATTTGCTTGTTTTTTATCCAGTAACATGGAAGATACTTGGGGATTACTTTTTTTGTCTGGCACACTGACTTTTTCGTCACTTTTTCAAATAACTTTTTAATCTACTTAAAGGATTGGATTGGAACTTCAGAAACAAATGTTCATATCAATATGTGAAAGGGGTACACATGAGGAGGATAATCCAAATTAATATCAAGAGTTATTTCACCTGTTTTGTCAACAACATATTTCGGGCAAGTCAGGCCCAGGTGATATCATGACACAATTCTAGTTAATTACAACACAACGTCAATGCATAGACTTAAAATGTTGTCATAAAATATATGGGTGTCCAATTACAGCATTAAAATGAAATGCTCTTATTTGTACTTTTCAGACTCGTATCAGAAAGCTAGATTAAAGCTGAAGCAATCGTGTGTAGATTCCGATCTCCAAACAGATGAGGACGTGCAAAAGAGGAAACGCAGGTATTTGAAATAAGTAAACAGTTATCACACTACTGACGAGTGTTCTGTAAGGAAGAACTGGTCCACTTAGAGATCCATTAATGTCTATATATTTATTAAAAGCGGTTGTATACTGAATCTAGAATACTTTATGCTGACTAAATCTTTTCGTATTTGGGTCAGATTTATAAAACAAAATTTAAATTTGTTTTAATGTTTTGTCTATTCTAAATTGACACTTTTTTAATATCACTAGGGCACCAAACCGGATTCCAGATTCCTCTGATGAAGACGTTCCAGAAAAGCAGATGTACAGCCCACTGCCAAACCCCCCAGCAAAATTGGTGTTTTCACCATCCTCAGAATTATCCTCGCCATCATCCTCGCGATCAACATCTCCAGTTGCAAGCGGTACATCCCAATCTGTATGTCGAACGCCCCAACCTGCTAGTCGTTCGCCTCGACCGAAAAGTGTTACACCCCAACATGCAAGTAGAACACCCCAACATGCAAGTCAAACACCCCAACCTGCTAGTCATCGGACTCCAGTTTCGAGTGGCCCAGAAGTAACACCATCAAATTCTAATGCTCGACAGGATGTCCCTCTGCGTATGACACATGGTAAGCTTATTAGGCAAATACATAGCAGTTTATAATAATAATTTATATTTGTGTTTTGATCTTATTTCTAATAATAACAATAATAACCCAGACACAATATTTAATTATGTCATAATGGACTATGTATAATAAATGAGATAAGTATCAATGATGACATCATGTCATTATTGTTGTATTTTCTTCACTACTATATTTCAACATGCAAGTAAGTATATACTGGTTTAAAACATTATTGTGGAGCTATTAGCCTATTGTTAATTTGATAATAATCAATTCAAACAGTGAAAACAATATAAAGCAAAGACTTGTTTTATAATATCAATTTAGCATAATTTATTCTGTCAGTCAGTATTATCAAGGATTATGTTTTTTCAGCCACAGCTACTAGAATGTTCACCTTACTCGAAAAGGTTGTACAGGAGCAGAGGGAGCAACGCCAACTTCTGCAGCTTCTGTTAGTTGGTGGTGGGATTGCTGGGGCGGAAGACAGCAGTCTTCCAGAGGGAGTAACCTTCCCTTTGGAGACAGAGGAGGAAGCCAATAACTTGGATGACGTGTTGGCTAACCCTGAAGCTTTTGCAGCAGTGGTAAGACTTGGAAGTTTTTAATATTGATGGGAATAATGAAATAAGTCACAATTCATTAATACACATTAAAGGACAGTGCATTCTATGTTTTCCATTTAGATATTTGAACATTTAGCCTTTAAGTATATTAATTTATACCCATTTTTGGTAATCAATTATGGGCAACCTTGAAAGTGTTTCAAAATTGCACCATTGTAAAGCATAGCTTATCCATGCAAGTGTAATAGAAACAATATTTTTGCCTACATGTCAATTTGTTTTTCTTTGTTAGTTATTAATTATATGCCACTGATTGCAAGACTAAATCTGTTTCTGTATTCACTGTCTGCTTGTGTTTAGAATATTGTATCTTTAAACATTGTACTTTAGATGAAGATAAATGTCTAGCCAATTGATATAATGTATTTTAGGTGAAGTATCTGTCAGCGTTTGGGGGCCAAAATGTCAAAGACACAATTAGCAGGATGTTGAAGAAGGTGATGACCAACAAACTGGCATTAAAGTACAGCTTGCTTGGCAGAGGGAACAAGTCCAGTTTTGCCAAACTGCTAATAGTGATGGTAATATTTAGTAAGTAAATATGTTAACTATCTGTAAATGTGGATTATATGGTAATATGCAAAAGGGATATAAGTGTATGTTATGTTTATTTAAGTAAACAAAAGCGATTCCGGTCTAAAGATTGGCAATGTTTGACAACATTTTGATTAACATAAGCAAAATTTTAGAAATAAAAAAGGATAAAACTTGAAACTTAGCCAGATACATAATAGTAACAACTTTTCTTCTCCTTTATTGATTTCTATGTTGGAATTGAGGGTTTAATTGCAAGCTGTTTAAAAAACTGCATGGAATCACTTGTTAGACTATTTTCCACGAATTATGCTTGAATAAGTATTTTTTTTAAAAATCAATATATTTTTTTCAAATTTAACTTTTGTTGTGTTGCTTACTCTTTCAATATAAATATTCATGTACATGTATATGGAAATAAATTTTATGTTTTGATTATATTTTAAGAATGCCTCAATAAAAACAGACCGACTAAACATGCCACGATGAACGACATGGAACTGGTAATCACGAAATGGTTGGCTGGTGCCAGAGATCGGGATGGTGGTCGGAACAAAAGGGTGTCTAATGCCTCTCGAGCCGAAAATGATGCCTCTCGAGCCGAAAATGATGACATCAATGATCAAACATTATCATGAAGTAGAACTATATTCAATAGTGAAACCACAAATTGTTCTTAAAATAAATGAAATGACAGAAGTGTAAATGAAGTTTTTCTCTTCTTTTTTTTTTAATTAAATATTAATAAATTAGGGTTTGTGATGTATTTTGAAGCGATCAGTGAGTATATTTAGTCAAGTGATAGTTTTTTTGCTTAAGATGTGTAGTAAATTGTATTTTACAATTATGTTTAAAAAATAATGCTAATACTACTGGTATCTCTGTTTTTTTGTTGAATTGTTTTTAAAATACTTTTTAACTGGGGTATTTGATGTATTTCTCAAGTAGTTAAATGTATATATCAAGGACGATAAAAAATAAGTGTGTTTTGAATATGTAGACAAATGTGTTTAGCATTATGATAAAAGCAATTGTTGCCAAAACTATGAGTATATCTTTGTGTTTTTGTAGAAATCCTTTTTTTGCTAGGATATGTAATGTATTACAGTAAGTTACTTAAATTCTTTGTTGTCTTAAAAACTACTTTTTGTTATAGTCATGCATTCACATTGTGTTCAAAAGATGTAGGTAAGTCTAGATTAAAGCGCTTTTTTTGTTTTTTTTACATTGTCTATTGTAATTTTTTTTTTTTTAAACATATGTATATAGCTTATTCAGTGTTTTGTTTCTTTTTAAATATCTAGTCATTTTTCTTTATTTACACATTATCATACATTGATAATATAAATGTGTTATATAAGGTGCAATGGCTTTTTTGTGTTTTAAATATTTTTGAGTCAATTGTGTTTCCCATATTATGATGAAAGAGTTGTTGCCAATTCTACTAGTATATCTGTGTTTTTGTTGAAATTAAGATAACTTGTGTAAATACCGTATACAATAAGTGCAATTATTTAGCTCGGCGATTTTAACCAAAATGAATTCCAAAGTTTAATAACTTTGTACACTTATTTTTGTCATCTATATTTTTTGGCTGTTAACATTGATAACTCTCCTTGCCACAATGTTTAGGAATTTATTGTTCATATTACTCATTACTGCCATGATACTAATAAACACTCTTTTAAAACTTTGATTCAGTATTAGATTTGTAGATATAACAAAATGTTATTAAGTGTTTTGTTAAGGTGCTTATTATGTTCATAAGATTGTGAAGCTAATATTAAAGGGACTAACAACACAATTTAATATACATTGTTATAAATGAAATCCTGCCATTAATTAAGTGCCAATTATTCATGATGTGTCGTACTTTGATTGAAAACTTCCATTATTTTTAAAAATAGTGTTTGTACTTGAATGTTGAAATTATTGTACTTGTTTTTTTGTGATGTTTTTGTGTCACCTGCTTAGCATGGTGGGCACTTAGGGATTACGTTTTGTTTGTCCGACGTCTGTCCGTCCGTCACACTTTTTTCGTCAGACTTTTTTTTACATTTTCAAATAACTTTTGTTTTGTGACAAGGTGCCGACAGGTGACACACGTGCTCCGGGGAGCACTCCATTCTAGTTTTTATATCAATACAGCTGTAATATTTAATGATTGCCTAATTGAATGGTTATTATACTCGTTGTTTTCAAGTGTTTTGTTAAGGTGCATAATTATACTCATAAGATTCTGAAGCTAATATTAAAAGTTACTAAGAACATAATTTAATATACATTGTTTTTTAACATTGTTATCAATGAAATCCTGCCATTAGGTGCAAATTATTCATGATGCATAATACTTTTTTTTAACACAGTTGTAAAATTTAATGATTGCCTAAATTAATTCAAACAAGCACATATAAAATTGTTTAAATGTTATTATTCGTTGTGTGTTCATTATTCTCATTTTCAGTTATTGTCTTGACTGAATAAAAAATAAAAATACTTTGGACTGGAAACGATTTATGGGACATCCTTTCAGAAATATTTTTATGTATACCTTAAATTTGCTTTTGAGAACTTTATACAGATCACACGTATGTCTGTTTTAATGTGTGTAGGCGGTGTGTGGAATATACCATTTTGGGTCCCACGTTTAGCCCATGTGGGCCTGTCAATATTATATTGGTATGGGTCCCATGTAGAATTACCATATGGGACCCGTATTGGCCCACGTGTAGCCCATGTTGGCCCCACATTGAAATTAATATCGGTCCCATGTAAGATTTACCATAAGGGACCCACAATGGCCCATATAGGTCCCACATGTAGCCCATGTGGGCATGTCAATATTATATTGGTATGGGTCCCATGTAGAATTACCATATGGGACCCGTATTGGCCCACGTGTAGCCCATGTTGGCCCCACATTGAAATTAATATCGGTCCCATGTAAGATTTACCATAAGGGACCATAAGGGACCCACAATGGCCCATATAGGTCCCACATGTAGCCCATGGGGGCATGTCAATATTATATTGGTATGGGTCCCATGTAGAATTACCATATAGGACCCATATTGGCCCACGTGTAGCCCATGTTGGCCCCACATTGAAACCCACGTGGGGCCCATCAAAATACCGTTTGCAAAACCCATGTGGGTACCATATCGGTTGCCCATGTAGGGCCCATATTGAAGCCCATGTTGGGCCCATATGGGTCCCATATATAATGTTGTCTGGGATCTAGCTAGGTCATATCATTTGGTTTCCTTTGTTTTTATCATTGTATTTTTTGCACTGGATGGTGCACTTATAATTGCATTTTCTTGGCCTACTGTTATTAGATTGATTAGTAATTCCAAATGTGTTTTCTTTAAACACTGGTAAGTAAATTTTCTCTTTTGAATCATCACTTTAATTAACACATTTATGAGTAATGTGTACAGAGTAATTACAATATCTCATTGCGAAATAGCGATAAAGACAAAGGATTCCAACTAAAAGGACCTACCAACTATTTGGTCTTCCTTGTTCTTTATCTGACAAGGGAGATAATATAATTATCACTAATGTCCCTAATTGAGTGACCTTTTAAGAAGCCTAATTGGTGTTCATTAATCAAACGATTATGGATAGAATAATTAATTGTTTATGCACACACCTTTCCATCAATTTCCAAATACAGCTTAATAAGGATATTGGACGATAATTCTCGACACAAGGATGTATCTCCTTTTTGAAATAAAGGTATGACAAATGAGTGGTTCCAGCTGTATGGAAAAGTTTCGGTTTCAAGTGACTTGTTAATAAGTTTACTTAATGGTTTTGAGATATTGTATTTTGTAGCTTTAAGTACTTTGTGACTTATTTGGTCGGGACCGACTGCTTTGTTAACGTCCTCTCCATTAATTTCCAAATACAGCTTAATAAGAATATTGGACGATAATTTTCGACACAAGATGTATGTTCTTTTTTAAAAAAGGCATGACAATTGAGTGGTTTCAGCTGTATGGAAAAGTTTCGGTTTCAAGTAAATTGTTAAAAAGTTTACATAATAGTTTTGAGATACTGTATTTTGTAGCTTTAAGTACTTTGTGACATATTTGGTCGGGACCGACTACTTTGTTAACGTCTAATTTACATATAATGCCTTCTACATGTAAGGTAGAAACTTGAATAAATGATAAACGACTTAGAGTCTAATGGACACAACTAGGTAAAAAAGTGGATGAATCATCCACAGTAGATATTGACACAAAATAGTTATTTAAATTTCAGCGTTTTCTACATCACTATAAAAGAAGGTTTCAGTGTTATTATCTTAGTTAGATTTTGTGTTATTATTCACTTTGTATTATACAAATACGATTCCAGTACTTTTTAGGAATGTCGTAACGAGAAAAGGATATTTGTTCTTCCAGATTACAGTAATATTTCTGTTTAGCGAATTTCTTCATATTATTTACTTTATTTCGTAGTGTTTTATAGTTTAACAAGTCTCTGTGTCTGATATGGTTTGTCGCAATATGTTTTTGTCTGTCTCGTTGTCTACTGAGTCGTCTTATCGTTGAGTCATACCATGATCTGTCGTTTGGTCGAATTGTAACTTCTTAGGAGGAAATGCACTATGCCATCAATTCTAAAAAAGTTTTACTAAAACGTTCCGAACTGTCATTTATACTTAACGTATCAATAAAATCCCAGTTGTTCACTCTCTATCAATTTGTTTAATTCAACGACGTCTGCTCGATTATAGTACCATACCCTGCGTTTTTAACATGAATTGGGCGTATAGTTAAAATGGATTAGTACTAAAGTAACTTTGTGGTCACTTATGGTTTGGTCTACACCCCATGTGTCAGATTGAGATAATCGAACACCATTTGAAATTAAAATGGGGTTCTAACAATGAAATAGAATTCTCAGAAATACAAGTTGGTTTAGTAATCACGTTTTTACGATTATTAAGAGACATTATTTGATTGAGATGAAATTCGTTAGGATTCAGAAGATTTTGGTTTAAATCTCCAACAATAATAACATTTGTGCACGACTCAAATGCCCTCTACAATCCAATATTTAATGCTTCTCAAAAGGAAACCGGTGTACCTGGTGGTCGATATATAGAACACAGAAGATAAACGAATGACCGGTACTTGATCTCAATCCAAGTAGCTTGAATAGATTCTGATTCCAGGTCATCCCTCGTTTTAGAAAAGAGTTTGTCAGATACATAGATGACAATACCACCAGCTTTCATGAGTGTCGATGAGTAGATCTGTGTCTTGTACTTTTGCATTTAAGTGCGATTCAGTGAAGCAGTTTATATCAAAATCAGCAAAGTGATCAGTTATATAGTTAATCTTATTACGGATACTACGAATATTCAGGTGCATAATAAATATACAATTATTGATATTAGAAGTTTGTCCCGAATTTGGACCTGGATTCGTCTCAATATCGCCTGAGAGAAGCAGTATGATCGCTATACACATAAGTATGATTGGTTTTCAGTGATGGCATGGCTTTAAGCAATAACAGTAAAAGTTCAAATAAATCTGTAAAAAGATTTATGAGACACATGATGCAGTAGCGCTGGGATTTCGCATAACAAATACCGATAGCTGCACGCCAAGATGCAACATCATAACCTGTGGCGGATCAAACACAAAACAATAGATAATGACGCGCAGGTATTTTAATGCAGATACTGTGATAATCAATGTCCCCGACCCCATTGTCTAGCTGACATGCAATTTGAATTAAGACAAAACGAGATAAATAAAAATATCTTTAGAAGAAATAAAAGTATCTTCATTGAAGAGTATATGTTGGAAAGACTCATTATCGGAGAAGTTTAAGGTAGAACGCGCCTCTAAAAATATATTCGAATTTCCTCACGAAATGTTGCATCACCAAAATACAGCATATGCCCAATAAGACTCTGTTCTTACTTTTTTCGTATCTAAAACAGTTTTGAAACTACGATACCTCAAAGTCTACCACTGACGTCACTTATGAGACGTCTCTCAAATGTCGCTTGTTAAAACAACAACAGCTGATAGTTTGGGCAATTCTTACATGTAATTTTCTTTCGGCAATTATATATTATATTCCAATTATTCAGATTTTAATATTGATGTACAAATAAGCATATATGGGTTTATAATGGCTTCAAATGTTATAATAACTATTTGAAATAATAACTCACATAACGTTGAGTTTTTCATCCGATGCTTTCTTTTTAATAAAGAAATCAGATTTCAATAAACATTGACAATTAAAAGGGTATCCTTTGAAAGTATTTTCTTTTTTCTGGTGACAATTTCGCAATGTTTTAACACTTTTAAAAAACATTCTTATTTAACACATCTTCAGGCAATGAATAATATCGTGCAAATTGAAGAAGTTTTTTTATAATTAATCCGTTATCCTGATGTGTTCAGTAAAGTGTTGTTTAAATTGAACACCGTTTAATTCCTGCAGAAAAGTCGCATTTGCATCCCTGTAACATGACCCCAACCTGACATATAATAACATAGATTCGTAAAATGAATATTTATGTGTATTGAGATAATATAGTTTGTGAAAACAATACCAAAGTAAAATGCATCATTATATAAAGAATGAACATAACGGTTAGGATTTCCTGACATTATGTTCAATGCAATGCAAAACAAATATTAGATAAACGAATAAACAGTAGTCATCATTTTCTTACCGGAAAGGCTGTTGTTTGACCGCTTAAACCAATGTGCAGTCTAGCTTGCAGTAACGGCAGTGTGAGCGTTCCTTCCAACACAATCCATCCCTGGCGTAGATTTATCTGAATAATTTCAAGGGAATTTAGGATGAGTCCATCAGTGCACCCATTTTATTGTGCAATCAGACAACCGACACCTTATTTGAATAATAGGCATTTCTATGCTTCACGTCATCGTGAACACCCTCTGCCAGTCTACCTACAGTTACTTATGCTCTATGACTCTAATGTGACCGTGGCCTGCGACGTATACATATCAATGACAGAATACCGTACACGTGTTAGATATTTAATGTACGAACAGCCTTATAATCGAGCAAGATCGAGCTGAAACGTTTCAAACGTTATATACGTCAGTGCATGGTGAAATATAGAAGTTGGCATTTCTTAAAAGTTTGGATTCCGATCAATGTGTACGCCTGTTCCGTCTTTTCAGAATCTACACACGCTGACAAACTATTCTTACCGGCATGTGTAAGTAATATGTGAACATTGGGAATCCCGATCGAACTGTCCGGATGCACTGACTGATTTTAATCTGTACAGTTCCCAAAAGTGAAGATGTACCTTTTCTCATGTACTCATGCCAGCAATTATGTTATTAGACACATGTACACATAACTGTTTGTTATGTACATGTACACTAATTTAACCATTGACCATTATGTTCCCAATCAGTTCAAGCCGCCTCTATACCAGTTTTCATTTAAGCAGTGTCAGTCTACATTGACGTTTTAAGACGGTGGGAAGGCTGTTGTGTTTCGAACGGTGATTCGTACAGAAAGTCAACTTCATCTGTTAAAAAAGCCTCTTTTCAGTATATCTTATTACAACATTATTTTTTATTCAAAAGACAAATTCCTATTTACTTATTCAACGACGGATGTAGAAGTGATTTAAGAAATATCCCCACTCCTTTGAAATCCTTTAAAACAGAAACAGTAGAACGTAATTAGTGGGAGCTTTATTGTTTTTTTGAAGCACATTTCTGTTGGAATAAAACATTTTTGAGCCAACATAGAGAAGGACATTTTACATTATTATGCAAGTGTTCAGTTCAAAATGTCTGCAGCAGACGACTTTGAAAACATTTAGTCAAACATATGGATATTCTCTATAAATGTAAGTCTCATTATTGAATATGATCGAAAACGTTGTGGCAAAAGTAGAAGATGAGCAAGTTATTCCGGGCGCAATGTATCGAGGCGATACAATTGGGACCTTAATTTAGTAACTTATAGGATGAATTTAGATTTATTTTTCAAATCACTGTCCCACATACACTAAATATGCTGCTCAAAACTTTCAAATCATTTCGGGAAAAAAAATAGAAAGTTTTAATACTCAAAGAACAAAGAATAATTATTTAATATGGCGAAACTATAGTGAGAAATATAGTAATTTTTCATAATGAACAATTTCACCTTTGCCACGAAATGTTCAAAAGTTATCTGCTGTATGTTGGAAATGGTTAACAAACAGGAGAGACAGTCATGATTACATTCGAGAGAAGGATGCCTTCCCGTGATATATAATAATTAATTCCCGGGAAAGTGCATGTGCAACGAAAATTATTATTTTTCTCTCATAAATAGTGTAGTGCTATATGGTTATATGCACATATATCCTTATTTAAAAATGTATAAAGTAAGATAATAAAGAAAGCTTTACTTTGCTGAAGGATGCATTGATGTTAATTGTAAAGGACCCATCCCTTCCTTCCTTTCGATCGGTTTCATGTCTGTATAGCAGAACACAGCGTGGCAATGCCGGCAGCGAAATTGTAACTTAGTTAAAAAGTCTAAATGTGTTTTCCTTTACAAAATCTACAATATTTAAATAATTTTCACAACTTTGACAGCTATTTGCAAAATGTTGGACACAATGCTGTATGTCTACAATACATTTTCTTGGCAAATGTTTCTCGGTAACTTTCTTGAAGTTAAGTGATCTCTGATGAGTAGCTTTCGAGGCAAACCTGTCGTTTTAATGCATTTCACGCTCCAGTGTGCACCAGAGTAGGGGTTAGATAAATTGATATTGTGAAAATAAGAAATCGGTAAGGTATGCTGTTCTTGATATCAAACGATTTGTAATAAAATTATAAATGAATAGATTAAACAAAATCAAAAATTAAATTTACAGGAAAGAAAGGCGCCTTTTCCTACGCGTAACGCAACGCAAGACTATTTTACTCCTGAAAAGTGACGTTATAGACGCGTTATTCTTTTTAAACGTACGCACAAAGAAGACAATTACATGTACGTGAAGGTATTCTTAATATGCAAATCGTGATACAATTTCTCAGCTATCAACGTAAAATTGACCAAATTATAAGCTGTTGTTGTTTTAACGAGGGACATTTGAGAGACGTATCAAAAGTGACGTCAATGGTAGACTTTGAGGTCTCGTAGTTTCAAAACTGTTTTAGATACGAACAAAGTAAGAACAGAATCTTATTGGACATATGCTGTATTATGGTGATGCAAACTTTCGTGAAGTATTCGAATATTATTTTAGATGCGCGTTCTACCTTATGGTGAAATTGGCTAGTTGAAACAAACATATAAAGCGTTTTAATTTATTGTTAAGTTCAAGGTAAATTGTCAAAAAGAATTGTGTGTACGTATAATAGCATGCAAATACCAACAACATACAAACATCCACCTTCATACATATGCATGTTTTTCATCACAAATAGAGGATACATTTCGTGATCAAACCTGTCATTAGTACAGAGAATATGGGACGCTTTGAAGAAGACAATTTTGATAATATTTTAAAATTATTTTCGGAATAAGAGAAATCATTCATAGTGAGATAATCCCAGAATGCTCCAAATACGGTTTAAAAAGGGAATACTTTTGTGTTTTTTACAGATTCCTCTCCTGATTACAAAGCAGACGATAGTACTGATGTCAGATTATGTAAGCGGTTTAACTGACCGATCTCGACACAATTTCATACAGTCTACCTATTAAGTACACTGATGGTCGATCAGTGACATAGGTAAGTGTAGTGTACATAAATTGCACGATGTTTCTGAATTTCTACCATGGTACGACAAGTCACGCATTAGCAGCAGACGACTTAAGATTAAGTCACAAGGGATTGAGCTCTTCCCAAAGAACACGTTTTACTTTCCATTTGGTCTCAATGAAAATATGATTTAAGGCCAAACAGAGTTTCCTTTTTATCAAATATTTTCAATTGGAAAGTGTATAAACTGCACATGGATTAAAGGGTAAAGAACGCGGGTCTAACTGATGTATACCACTCAACAAAGCTAAGTACATAGTTGAACACCGATCAATTCCATTAGCTCAGTGAGTCCGCAGTGGTTTTCAATTTGACGTATTTTCGTGGTTGTGTCTCTAATCATGATAATACCATCCATGTCCAAACATTAATGACGTGCTTGTCTTTAAGAAAGACCCTTGCTGGTAGATGATCTGGTTTCTAGTTGGGTAAGGTCTTCTTTCACAAAATCGGCACTATACCCGTTGGTTTTTAAAAGTGATTTCTTTTTCATGAGTTTTTGACAAGATCTGTTGCTTACACATTTGACAATGATGTCTCTTGGTCTATCTGTGTTGAATTCAGTTGATTCTTTTCAGTTTACCAACACGGTGGGTGCGGTCTACCTCATTTATAGATACAGTGGCTCCGATAGCCGCTGCAACTTACATTACCGTATCGTCTGTGATCTCGTCCTTCAACTCCGGTAGGCCAGATAGCCGAAGACAGTTGCGACGATTGTATTGTTCCGCTTTGTCGGCAGTGAGTTCAGGTGAAACGATTCTACTCCGCAGAATGTTGTTTTCCTCCTCTAGCTTGGAAATCTTCATATTCAATCCATTTAGGACACCATCCACGATACTAATCACAATTTTACCTATCTGGGAGATCATGGAGGCTTTTAAGGCATTCGGGATCTCTGCAATGTTTTGTTCTGTAAGGGTAATTGCCATTGAAGTATGTGTTGGAGATTCAGTAATAGTGGGTTCAGCCATTATCGATTCCTAAAGTATACAGAAGTCAACTGTTGCCTTCGATTTTTTCAAATCTATTTGATCGTCTGGTGATGAAAGTGCCCGCTTTTTAGAGTGTGCTGCCGGTGGAGTGAGGTTTGTGGCCAGTATACCTTGAAAATCATACAACGCTCAGCCTATACAGTGATGTATGTTCACGCTTTACACTCTTAACACGTTAAACTATAGAGCGTAAATAACAATGATCAATGTTCAATGAAACGAAAAGCAACCTAATGAAGGGAGGTTTTATTTTATTTAATGTGTTATGTGGAACTGGAAATCCCCTCTATTATTCGTGAATTATCATAAAGCCAGGCTATGTAACTCCTATCAATCTTTTAGAGTTTTACCAACAACTACACATAATTAGGATGATGGTCATGTCTCGGGACGGTCAGTTCACCTCCCTAATTCCACTTGCTCGATTTATCAGAAACGCAGGTTAAGTTACTACATGTATCGCCATATGCAATTCTACGAAGTCACTACATTATATCATCTTGAAAAACAAAGTTCAATATGTCCGGTAATGTTCGGTAATACAAAGGAGACGTGCACCTAGTGAGAAGATTATGCTACAAGGGGTTTCATTCAACTTCTGGGATGACTTTAGTTGATCATGTTCAAAAGAAAACACCTTTTAAATTTAAAGTTTTTCAGTCAAAGAGTAAGACGCCGTTTGCCTTTTGTACTGTCTCTTTTGTTATTGAATTGTCGGCATAAAATAACATACTGAAGTGTGGGGATCGTATGTGCGACAGTTCGAACTAATTTAAACTAGTTAAGTTTCAGCACAATGATTGGACAACAATCCTGCATACGACGCCATGGTTTATGGGTTAATTTCATTAACCAACATTATTGAATTTAATGCGGTAAATCAAATTTCGAGGTTACTAGTGGCGTTGAAAAAACATACGATGCTTCAGTCTTTGATCTTTAAACGTGGTTGTCTGATCTTTATTTGTCAGTGTGTGACACTTGTTAGATTTAGGGATCACTTGGTCGTGAGTAAAATAAATTATGCCGAGAAACACCTTTTTTGTTGTCGACCATATGCAGAACAAGGCATTGTTCCCTTATATGTGGATTGCATTTGTTAATCTTAAAAACGCCATTTATTCCTTAAAACAATTTCCCGATGGCATAAAAAGCTAGGTTCGTTACTCAACAATATAGTTGTTTAGACAACTGCATATAGTGAATTACATGTGTATATATAAAGGACCAAAACTTCGAAAACAATCCGCCGAGTCGAACATGCACTCACACGGTTTGTTGAACTCGAGCAAGGGATATAAAAAAAAAATGTAAAGAAGACTTTATATCACGTTCAATGACTTCGACTCCCTGAACAGTCAGTCGAGCTGAAAATGCCTACAATATGCACAACAAGGGTTTGACACCGATCACTAAATAAAATCCGTAAATTAATTTTGATTTAGCACAGACAAACAGCCGGACAAATAGACTGCTGACAATGCTAAAACCAGTGTGTCTCCCTAATAGATCCAATTTATAAATTTGAACTAGGTTCAACAGAATCATTATATATTGACAGTCATGAATCCAATATAACAAATATTTGAATTTTAACGACAAATGTTATAAATATACTTAATTCAGTTATTATAATTATATCTGCTTCTTTCTTTTCTCTTGATATGTTCTATTATGTTATTCGCTTATTCATGAAATAAGCTTTAATTTGTAACCCAATGTAAACTATGTTTATCTTTCTATGACATAGATCCTTTATATTTCGTTTCAGTAAAGGACTTTGTCATTCACTCTTGTAATTTAAGAAACTACATGACTAAAAGACATTCTAACAACGATTTGTTGAGATTTTCTTTCGCAAGGGCATCGCAGCTCTTTCTTTTTGAAAGGACGCATTTTACCCTCGTGAAAGGAAAAATTATGTTGCAACTTATATTCAGAGGTGACATACTAATATACTTTTATCTTCTAATTTCGTACTTTAAATCACACAAAGTATTATAGGTGCTAATTTTACGTGTAAAAACCAAATGTTTCCAGAATAAAATGCCTTATGCTGCTAATAAGAGTACTTATGCACCAGAAAACAAAGTAGCATGGCCATGACTCTATATGTGTCCTTTAAGCACTGCTCCCACCTCACGTCATTACCTTTAAATTTGTGTATACATGTAAATATGTACCATGCCATTTTTCACTGTATGTTATTATATTTGTACTATTTGACTTGAGCTATAATCTTTTAAATGTCTTTTAAATGTCTAAATAAAGTTTAGTTTATATTATATCATGTTCTATTCGATTCTATTATTGTGAATCATATTCCGTCATTTTCTAGTCTATCTTGTTCTATTCTGTTCTATTTTATTTTATTATATCACGCGTTTAATTATATCGCTGTATGTAATAACCTAATGATTTACAAAATAAATGACATCTTTCACTGATGTGTATTCTAATGTGACGTTTACGTTTTGTGTTTTTGTTTTTTTCATCTTGTGTTTAGCATGTGATGAATTCGTTTTAGCTCTACAAGGGGGTAGTGTAACGAAATGTTTATGTCACACAATTTGTGAAGAATTCGCACGATTTCAATCAATATACACTGGTTGAAATTACGCAATGGTTTGTTTTCTTGGAACACAGTTCAATGATACTAGGAAGGCTCTTCCTTTCTAGAAATTGAAGAGATTGCATCAGAACATAAATGAGCCGTTCCACGAGAAAACCAACATTATTGACTCTGAGTAATGTATCGATTCAGATCAGCCTGCGCAGTTCACGCAGGCAAACCCTGGCCGACACATTCCGTCTTGGGGAAATTAAGGTGTAGAGTAATGATTCCTGAAACAGAAAAAGCACAGAAGGCGAACAGTGTATGTCCGGGTTAGCTCGCGCGGCATGCCTAGGCTGATCAGGGTCGATACTTTACACAGAGTCCACACTGTTGGTTTTCTCGTGGAACGGCTCAAATATATACAATCCGAAATACTTCACTGGGCTTATATTGGTTTTGATTTGCTTGTTTTGTTTTATTGGGATTTTACGCCGTTTTCAACATTCGTTCAGTTAAATCATGGCTACAGTTCAATAGTTCATGCTCCCTGGGTAAAACAAAAACAGTACTAGGGTAGGAAATGTGCCTTGCCCAAGTGCACTCCACCTCCTGACTGTCGTGCCGCGACTGATGATCGAATCCCGGCCCCCCGGTTTCAAATTCCTGACGCTAACCACATTACCACGGCGGGTTTCTTTATAATATTGAATCATAGGGCAGCGCAGGAAAATCGTCTCAAATTGACCCTAAATGCTCATGAAAACGACACAACCAACGCAAGATTCTGCTACTAAAATGGTGACTATACAATCTTAAAGCCATCATCGTGTCTCTATCTCGTCAATTCATTTTGGTTGTATCCCCTGTTAATAACTAACAACTTAGAGGCGACAATTTGATTGGTTGACGCAAAGGTCAATCTGAAGCGACAATTTAAAGGCAGTCATCCGATCTATACGAGCGATGGCTTCTGCAGTGAATTAATGTCTGGTTTCGATGAGATGCATATATAGACCAGGCGCGTATCCAGGCATACGCACGTACACCAATGCGTACACTTCGTCAGACAAATTAAAAAAATAAAAAGTTAAAATATGTAATAAAAACTGAAGGCTGAGGGGGGTAAGGACTTCGTGCAGTTTGGTTAGAACCGCCTCGTTGGCGTTATGGTAATGATGCCCGCCACGAGAACGAGCGACCAGGGTTTAATTCCCGGTCGGGTCATAACAAAGACTTGAAAGTGGTAATAGTTATTTCTATCCATGGTGCTAAGTGTTTGCGGACGGGTGAACTGACTTGAGAATAGGCTTCAAATCAACACTGATAATTTACACAGGAAACATCAAAAATGACTGATATACTGTTTTGGGCAACCCACATTAACAACAGGGAAGACCAAGATATGTCTATACATAAACGTCCAGTTAGTGTTTACTCTATTCCGCCTGATATTCAATTAGTAGATCTTTGGATGAGAGCCTAGCCCAGGTGCCTCAATCAGTAGCGACGCGGCCTGTTAATATTTTCAAGATTTCGACGTTCAATATTTACCACGGATGTTTTCAATACAGACAAATCTGTCAAACTGGAAGCAAACATACATGAATCGATGTATAATTAAGTTTAAAGTAAATCTAAGCAAGATGTGTTAAACTCCGATTTCATAATTACTTCAGTACGTGTGTTAGAATAATTAGTTTTTAAATCATTTTAAATTTAAAACTACACATTTTAAATAATTTATCTATATTGTTTGATTGAGAATGGAGACGAGTATCGGTCAGTATGTGAAAATGCGGAAGGTAACTTAACCAACTATATTAATTTTGACAATGATCCAGCCTATTATATGTTAAAAAAAAGCGACCGCCACTTAACAAAGATAATATGTATTCCATGTAATCACACGAAAATGTGCGATATATTCAGGTTATCCTCTTAAACTAACCCAGAACTCGGATGTCTCCAAATTACGGCTTTTATCTAGCACCTGTCCGAGCTTTCAGTGTGTTAGGGCAACCTCAATACAACCCAGATCCTTTTTTGTAGCTAAAATCATGAATACATAATCGTTCTATTTTTTTTTTCATATGGGTCATCCCTTGGAAAAAACGCCAGAGTTTATGGGTCATCCCTTGTATAATAATAAAGGGAATATGGGCCATCCCTTGTATAACACTCTAGATAATATGGGTCATCCCTTGTATAATAATATAGAGAATATGGGCATTCCCATGTATAAAACTCTACAGAATATGTGACAGTTTGGTCGAGAATCAACTACACAATGAGTGGTATCTGACAGTTTGGTGATATTGATGCATATGCGTTCAATGAATAATTGGGTAAATCTGTTTAAACATGCAGCCTCGCCAGATGCGATTCTGTCCGTTGCAGGCAAGATAGACCCATATTAATTTCTGATGGAAAAACCTAGATCGAAATATAGTTGCTCTTGTTATAAATGCTGACGCTTGCATGTCAAAGGTCCGATTGTAATCTTTATCCCAATTAAATATATATCAATGTTTAATAACATCTGACATATCCAAAGGTTCAAGTTGGACCTCTTCTGTATCCCTTATTGTAATTCCGTTATGAAAAGTCAATAAGATCCCGACAGCCTCGCTGGTGTATTGGTTAATCGTCCTCCTCGGGTTGGGGAGGTTGCAATTTCGATCTGCGGTCGGATCATATCACTGGTAGTAAATCGGAATTGTAAGCGATTTTGAAGCTCTCGATAGTCGGGTTATTTACGACTGACTCTCTGATGTAAGAATAAATGAACGAAACGTCGTTATAAAACTGAAGTAAATGTTCAAAGTGGCGTAAAGCACCATACAAACAAACAGTAATACCTTTAAATCATCGGGCATGGCTCACATGTCTTTGAATGGTATCGACGATTATTTCTGATATTGATTTTTCATGCGGGTGTCCTCGTCCAATTACAATGCTGATACGTCAAATAATGTGTTAGTATCCGACAGAAAGGACAGACCTATTGTGGGAATTTATCCGATCATTTAAAAAAATAAATAAACAATGAGTGATTTAGAAGATACCGACAATAAGGATATATTGTTTTATAGTTTGGATTTTGATCGACTGATGTACCTGTATGTGTTCCCTATACTAGTGGTAACGACGCTCACTGCGAATGCTTTTGTGATCTATGTGTTCAGTCAGAAAGGATTTAGAAACAGTACAACTTTGTTATTTATTTTCATCGCGGTATGCGATTCCTTTGCCGCTCTGGTGATTTTACCAGCACGTATTGCAATTCATAAAGATGTTATTCCTACACAAAATAACACATTAAATATAACGGATACAACATTTATAATAATATTAACTATTAGCAAAACGCTTTGTAGATCATATTGGATTTCGTCGTATTTGGCACTAGTTTTTCAATTTATATTATTCTGGTTAGCGACGTACTTAGGCATCCAGAGATATATTTCTGTGAAATATCCGTTTAAAAAAAAAGTACTTTTTACAAAACGAAACAATGTTATTGTATGTGTTGTTATTGTACTTTTTGCCTTGATCCTTCATAGTTTTTATTTTGTAAAGGATACAGTGAATAACGGTATCTGTATTTATTGGCTAGAGAAGCCGTGTTATGAAACCTGTGTCTACATACTCGCAGAAGTCTTTTTACAACACATCATTCCGAGTGTATTATTAACTACCACCACGGTATTGTTAGTACGCCAAGTATACGTCAATGAAACAAGTGTAATAAGTCGTGAACAAGAAAATAGACAAGTTTCAAAAATAGTCATAGCGATTGCCGTAGTTTTCTTGATACAGGAAGTTCCCATTGGGTTGTCTGCGCTCACTTTTTTTACAAAGTTGGCTTTCGATATTACAGATTTTAACTTAAAAACGATACTTTTATATGCTCGCATATTTCAAATAGCAATGTATATATCATTCACCGCAAATTTCTTTATCTACACTATATGGCATGAGAGATTTCGTGCAACATTGCAAAATCTACTAAGGTGTAAAAGATCGTGCATATCCAATGTATTCAGGTCGCAACCTACAGAACAAACACATAGAGTGCCGACAGGAGGACAAGAAATGGAAATGCAGCCAACGGGTGGACAGTAGATTATTAAAGTATGTGAGCAATGATTGAACATAGGAGTTTCTTAAGACATTAAGCACTTCCAAAAATAACAGACGCTTTCTGACGCCTCTGCAGCAGTCAGCCGACCTTTGTTAGCCTGCGAACAGCGGTCATCAGTATCAGCCTGCGACAGGCGGTCATTCCGTTTAGCCTGCGACCATCGGTCATCTTATCAACCTGCGAGCAGTGGTCATAAGAACCAGCCTGCAAACAGCAGTCATCAGTATCACCCTGCGACCAGCAGACATCAATATCAGCCTGCGACCAACGGTCATCAGTATCAGCCTGATATCAGCCTGATACCGCCTCGATGATGTATTGGTTAAAGCGTACGCCTCGGGAGCGGGAGACCCGGTGTGATTCCGGTTAGGTCTTACCAAAGACTTTAAAAGTGAAATTGTGGCTTTAGCCTTTGGTGCTAAGGATCATAGTGATAGCATAACGACTGATGAACTGGTGTCAGAATAAGCTTACCAGCAGTACTGGTAATTTACCAAGAACACTTCGTGGTATATCTAAAAAAAAAATGTTGAAAGCGAATGACCTTGTGATCTGTAATGACCATATCATGTTTACAGAAGTTTACAGGGTTGGTACATGTATATGTCAAACTTGTTGAGTTCTAATCCTAAATTGATGAATCATAATCTTATTGAAATTAGACCAAAAGACTTCGCTTACATTAAACATATTTTATTGCACACAACATATACATACAGAATAACATTGTTGTGCTCACAATTTAGATATGGCCACAAATTTAATAATTACAAGCATTTAATTTTGTTTCTAAATACGAATTCGATTTTTATAAATAGTTATCTAGCTTTTCTTTATACTTCGCTTGCAGAGTGTTTGCTACTGCAGCAAATTTCAGGTCTGGTTGTTAATGAGATTTCACCAGAGGCCCTTAAATCCAAATATACCAGGGCACAAGTATTTGGATTGACGTAGTAGCTATTGCAGCATATTAACAACCTTTACCTCTTATAGACAACTTCTGATGTCTTTGCTGCAAGTAATTTAACCATTTTAACTTATTTCAGGCGAACCGTGATGCATCTGCAGCAGACGTCTTTATGAAAAATTTGCAGCCAAAAATAGAAATTGCGCATAATGAAAAATTTCTTCTTTTGCAACAATGTTTTCAACACTATACAGTAACTTTACTTTCATTTATAAAGATTTTTTTATATATTTGTACAATATTTTAAATGTGTGGTATATGGGATTTAATGTTCACTGATTATAACAACCAATGGTAATACCAGGAACGTATATATCTACATCCCTGTTAATACTATGAATTATCATATCATGGTTTACACAGTCAGTGTTAATACTATGAAATATCATATCATGGTTTACACAGTCAGTGTTAATACTATGAAATATCATATCATAGTAAGCATCTGTGGCTGACAAAACGTTTGAAAACATTGCAGCTAAATGAGAACATACCCAAAATGAGCAATTTCTCTATTTCAACATCATTCTTTAAATATATTTTCGTTTACAGAGAATTTCCATATGTATTGCATATATGTTTTCAAATGTGTCTCCTGTATATATTTTTTGGAAAAGGTTAAATGGATTTTTACAGACTAAGCTCAGAGTAATAAATCAATAAAGTTCAAGATAAGTAACATATCTCATGCTATAAAGTAATTATTTGATCCTCTAAACCTATATTGTGGGTACTGAAACGAATCGTTTATAACATATGATTTAATTAGGTAAAACTATTATGAAACAACCCTCCTAACTTGGCTTCAGAGTCGGAAAAGGGTATCATGCAATCGTTGTAAATATCAACCATTTCTTATATATATATATACAACAAATTTGCAGACAATTTGAAATCCATCTTGGTAAACCTATGGATATTATCTAAATATGAAAGTATAATTAATGAAAACATTGTGGCAAAAAAAGTGACTGTTTATTATGAGAATTTTTTCCCTTTACCATACATGTTCTAAAAGTCGACGGCTGCAATTGCATCAACATGCGTATGCATGGAAGAAACGATTAAAAGGTATGTCAATGAAAATTCTATTGGTAATTGTTACGATGTAGTATAGTAAAGGTTTACAGTCGCTGGTAACATAAATGAGCCCGTACGTCGAACAAAGGTACAATTTGGCATTTATGAACAGTGTATGTTCAGATCGTCCTGTGCATCTGCTTAATGTCATATCAGAAGGTACATTAAGATGCCAAAAAACTTCCCACAAGCTTGTGTAGGTAATATGTAAACACTGCTGATCTTGATCAGAATTGAGGGTATATACAGGCATGTCTGCATCTACACTGTTCATAAACGCTAAATTGAACCTTTTCACATCGACGTGGGGATCATCTCTTTTTAAAAATGAATGTATCATATTCAATCATACCACAGCTTCAATTTCTTTAAAGCAATTGACTGATTTCAAATATAGACTATAAGACCATACTTGGGAAAAGAATGACGCTTGTGGAATTGACTTTTGCCAAACGAGGGAAAGCATGTAAGCCGAGTTTGGGTATGAACGCACAACCCTTAGGTTGACAGCCGTTTTCGCTACTGGGGATCAATATAAACCGGGTACATACTATTGTCTGATTTATTTTTTAGCTCGTCTGATTAAAACAATTGACGATCTATTGTCGTCACTCGATCGTCATCGTTGTCGTCGGCGTGTGTATAGTATTGCGTTTATGTCACTTACATGTAAATACCAAAGCTATGATTTATGAACTGGGCAAAACTTGTTCACTATTAAATGTAAAATATAATTGAGAAAGAGTTTCACAAGTTACATAACCATGTCGTGTATTTTGACTGGATAATTGCCCCTTCCTAACTCAGAAATGTTTGTAACAGTGAACATATGCAACCAAGTGTATTGTATATAAAGGAAGAACTTTAATGGGAGTGTGTTTTAGGGGGGTCAAGTTCATGGTGACAGACGAACGGCGAATGTCGTATTAACTTTTGTCAAAGGTCGGAAACAATGTTGTAATGGTGGACGCGCTTAGGTTCCAGCAAAATAAAACCCGAAACAACGTCCCGTTTACTATATTAGAGAGTATTTTTTAAATGTCGTGTTTCATTTTTCTAATTTGAAAACAATAAACCCACTGAAATTATGGCCAGTAGATGATGATGCGGCTTTTCAATAGATCGGTTATTTAGCTTTTCGATTCTAAAGCATAATGCATTCTACGACTTAAAACATTGCAGTATAACGGCTTGCCTCCCCTGACGTTCAAGGTTATGGGGTTAGAATAACGACTTACTGACGCTGATGTCAGGATAAATAGACCAGAGCTTGTATTCACCAACAAGGCTCAAGTTCGATTTTCTAACTTGAGACTAAAATATGGACTTAAGTACGTTTTCGAAATTTAGTACGTATTCACTAACCCGACTAAATTGAAAATCGATCTAAATCTTAAGATTTTCAGACTCAGGATTTAGTTCACTTTGGGGCGAGCTAAATTATTGGACTAAATTGAAGGAAAAAGAACATGGCATCAGCTCAAAGCTAACGCTTTGATATTTCATTTGGACAAAGACAATGATTTGGGTGGAAAATCACTTTTTTCGCGATTATCTCCCATTGTTAGTGAACAAATTTGTAAATTTCACGTTTGAATAGAAAATTAAATTGTGATGCTGTGGGCAGTCGTTGTCGATGTTTTCGGTAGATAAAGTGACATTTAAATATGTTACACAGCAAAAGGAAGTTTTATATTTGGACTCTTATCAACGATATTGAAAAACGAAAGCTGCCGGATTACGGATTACAAACGGACATTCCCGAGTGCAGTGACCGAGTGACCAATATTTAAAAAATCATAGATCTTGTTTCAATGCTCTCTCAATCCGAAAGACAGACAAAATATACATATTTGACAAGTCTAGAATAATCCTACAGTCAATATTCATTCTAAATAGTGTCGATATATCTCGCTGGTAAGTTGTTTCAATGACACCGTGATTGTTTTGAGTGGATAGGGTAATTTATTCCGGAATGTCTCCTCCCACTTACGTGGTAGGACACAGCCTTCACTGGATGGTCTCTTGTCATGTATTATCGATTAAATTAAAAAACGCGTGAATCGAGATAATACGATATATTCTAATTACGATTATCGCTTAAATTGTTCAACTCAATCAACAGTCAATTGGTGCCATGAGCTACAAGCGATTAGGCAATTTAAGTGATGATTGCTTTCGTGCCTTCGCACAATTATGAAAATGTGTATACCGTTTCAATTATGATCAGCTTTAAATTGCTTCTTTAATAAAACAAACTTGCAAACAAATCAATATTTTAGATACTTCAACTGCAACTTAACGTGTTTACTGTGTCTTATTTTGATTGAACTGAAATACTGTTGAAACAAAAGTGAAATTCAGCTCCCCGGATATGTGTTTCTATCAAGTCTGTTCTATTTTAAGATCAAATCAGAACAATGTAAACATAATTCGTTATGATTTAGAGAAACAACATGGGCTAGATTGTTGGGTTATGCAATAACGTATGCTGTATGTCAAGGATATAAACCAGAAACATTAAAATTTGATCAAGAAATATATGCTTTCTGTAACTGTAGATGGCCCCATGACGACTCGAATGCAATAATGATAGAATGTTCAAAGTATGAAGAATGGTTTTTATTTCAGCTGTTAAAACATATCTGAAGAATTAAAAATTAAATTAACCAGTTCAATTGACAAATTATATTGCAGTGAATTTTGTGAACGATCAAAAATAATAATAATCAATAAATATTTAAAAAAAAAAAAAAACACTTAATCAATATAATAAATAAATAAACTATAAAAATAAATAAATTAACAATATAAATCAATAAAGTAAAGAAATAAACATAAGTTATCAATAATAATATATCTATAGGTGCTACCTATTTACTAAAAAACATTTAAAATTAAACAGCATACTTTTGTAATTACAGTTGATTTTTAAAAGTATTTGACTAGACTGGGGGTTGTAGGGTAATATATTATTTTCAGCCCTTTTCTGATGTCACCTGGCGACTACCTTTTAAACCGGCCCATAATGCAGCAACAAATATTGTATGGGGTCATATTTCTGATTAATTCGTTCCCTAATACAGACAATCCAGTCCTTTTCTGATGCCACCCGGTGATTCCCTTTTCACCCAATCAATATCGCTTGAACGATTTTGTAGAGGTTCACCCAAAGAACATTTCTTCCAAATTATCTTAGAATTCGAAAAGGCGGATTCACAGGAGAACAATTTTTTAAAGTTTTGCTATTTCCAACCCATTTTGATACAGCAGTAATTTGACATAATGACCTAGTTTTTGAACCCATTTGGCCCCGTTTCGAACTTGTCCAAGATTTGATAGGGATAAATGTTCTGATAAACTTTCATGAACATCAGATGCAAAATACAGCCTGTAGCACGCATTTCTTGATGATGCATGACGGACGGACTATGCGATCACAATAGCTCACCTTGAGCACTTCGTGCACAGGTGAGCTAACATATTTTTCTTTTCTTATCTTCAGTTCAGATTACCTTTCTTCTTTTAATTTTTTATTTGATGCAGGTGACTTTTGAATTGTTGACCTAAACATTGTGAGAAAAAATAAAAAGTGCTTTTCTTGAGCAATTTATTCTTTTCTTTCAGTGCATTTTACTCTATCTCAAAATTCAATTTTCTACAATATTCATATATTTACCACATACAACAAATCTCAATTAATTTATAGCGATGAAAACATTGTGGCAAAAGGAGAAATTGCCAATTTTGTGTAATTTCTCCATTTGCAAAAATGTTTTCAAATTTTGTCTGCTACAGAGTCTTCAGAAAGCATGTACATGTAGAAAATGGTTAACCATTGACCACTAACAGACTACTTCTGATGTAGCGTCTGTATGTGGAAAAGGGTTAACTAAGAAAGAATCTAAAACTAATTTACATGTACACAATTTAATTTAAGGTAACAGGGAAGGAGAAATTTGTCATAATAGAAAAAAATATTCCATCCTTAAAAAGTTGTCTATGGACAGACATTATATTAGGAGATGCATTCCAATTTTTTCTCGAAAATTGTTGGAAAAGGAGAACATGATGATAATAATGAATTTCTTCCTTTCCAAAAATATTTTCTTTAAAGGAATAACATCAAACTATCATTCGTTACCATATACAATGTTTTGCCCCTAAGCTATATGTACAAGCATGTATTAGTGTTTAACCCTGTCCCACATGCAGATGACTTATAACAATGAAGTTATAACTTTAAATTACATTGTTGCAAAATCAAAAAATCCTGACAAGTAATTTATCTTTTGTCATATTGTAATGAGCAATTTCTCTATTTCAACATCATTCTTTAAATATATTTTCGTTTACAGAGAATTTCCATATGTATTGCCGATATGTTTTCAAATGTGTCTCCTGTATATATGTTTTGGAAAGGGTGAAATTGATTTTTACATACTAAGCTCAGAGTAATAAATCAATAGAGTTCTAGATACGATACGTTTCTCATGCTATAAAGTCTTTAAACCTCTAAACTTATGCTGTGGGTACTCAAATTAATCTGTTATAACATGTGATTTAATTAGGTAAAACAATTATGAAACAACCCTCCTTACCTTGGCCTCCGAGTCGGACAAGGGTATCATGCAATCGGTGTAAATGTCAACCCTTTCCTATATATATACAACAAATCTGCAGCAGACGATTTTTAAAACTATCTAAGTAAACATATGGATATTATCTAAAAATGAAAGTATAATTAATGAAAAGAGTTGAAAACATTGTGGGAAAAGGAGTGACGGTTCATTATGAGCAATTTTTTCAATTACCTTACATTTTCTAAAAGTCGACTGCTGCAATTGCGTCAACATGCGTATGCATGGACGAAATGATTAAAAGGTACATCAATGAAAATTACATGGGTAATTGTAGTACAGTCGTACTTTGCTGTCGATGATAATATAAATGAGCCACTACGTGGACAAAAAGTACAAGTTGGCATTTATGAACAGTGTATGTTCAGATCGTCCTGTGCATCTGTTTAATCTTATCAAAATCTACAATTATATGTCATAATGCTTCTCAGAAGCTTGTGTAAGTAATATATGAACACTGTCTGCATCTACACTGTTTACAATTGCTAACTTGAACCTTTTCACATAGATGTGAGGATCATCTCTTTTTAAAAACGTATGTGTATAACAGTGTCAATGTATTGATTGCTTAACACCATTGTTAACAACTTTTCAATCATACCACAGCTTCAAGTTCACATATCCTTGTGTTTCCAGGCTTTCTAACCAAGTGCCTCACACGTTAGTCTTTCCAAGCAACTGACTGATTTTCAATATATACTATAAGGCCGTTGTTGGGAAACGAATGCCGCTTGTTAGATTGACTTTTGCCAAACGAGGGAAAGAATGTAAGCCGAGTTTGGGTTCGATCTCATAGCCTCTAGATTGACAGTCGACGTCGCTACCGGGCTCAATATAACCCGGGCACATACTGTTGTCTGATCTATATTTAGCTCGTCTGATTTAAAAAAAAAATGAAGTGCTATTGTCGTCAAACGATCGTCGTCGATGTTGTCAGCGTGGGTAAATGTTTGCGTTTAGGTCACTTACACGGCGTTCTAGGAAGATTTCTCTTAGCCTACAATAGATATATTTGAATTGTAAAATATTGGTTAAAAATTAAAAAAAATCATTATTTAAAATATTATAAAATGATGTACGAAATTCTAAAATCTGATGAAGATTTGTATCCAAATAAAGAGTCGTGGGTTCTTTACTTAAGAAAGGTTTTTATGAAGTTTGGTTAGCTGAGGGTGTTGGTAAAGTAACTGCTTTTATGAGTCATTTCAAACAACGTTTGCGTGAAAATAATGTACATAACTGGAATGCAAGAATTGATAATTCACCACACAGTACCTACTTCAAATCCATTGTCCCTTTCATTTTTCAGATTTATCTAAATTGTAATTTCAGTAATAATTCAATTGCAGAAATTTCAAGGTTACTACTCTCATCACATACTCTTTAAGATAAGATAAGATAAGATAAGAGACTTTATTTTAAGAGGGTGACACATTTAGTTTAAAACTAATCTTCCACCTTTCAATTGAAACTGATAGGTGGCATCGTCCAAACTGTATCCCACGTGAAGATAGAACATCTATTGTGCGTAATAACATCGAAGACGAATACCATTTTATGATTGAATGCAATTTATATGTTGACCTCCGTAAAATATATATTTCTAATTATTGTTGGTGCAATCCTAGCATGTATAAACTAAAACAACTTTTTGAATGCACTAATGTTTCGAAACTTAGAAATTTAAGTACATATGTGATGAAAGCTTTTCAATTAAGATATAGTTTGTAATGGTAATATAAAATGTACAAATAAGTTGTTAATATAAATGTTGTGTTGTCTTTACATTTTATTTACTGATATAATTTTTTCATTTATTGATGTGAATGTGTCATACTTGCGTCAATGTGCCCCTTACCTATAATCATTTATGTTTTGTTATGTTGTATAATATTATATCATATCATATTATATCATATTATATTATATTATATTATATTCTAACATGACGTTGTTTTCCTTGCCTATAGAGAGCGAAGAAAATAACCGTTGATTATTCGTCAATAACCAATGGAAATGCACTACTTTTCACATTGGCTATTCCAGTTATCCCCCCGCGTATAAGCCTGTCATTCAGCGTGACGTGACGTGACGTGACGTAATGAAACATACATGTATAGTATTTAACGTCGTCTGCAATGGCCGACTCGATAAATCTACCGTACATGCCACCTATTGGGGCTATTTGTACAGCCAGGCGATTAGATGGGCAATAGAGAATTATTAAACATGTCTCTGACGGACTTGTGAGAAAATGCGTATTACAGTCAATGGGCCCTACTTAACAGGTGGCCACACGATTTACCTTTGAAATCACAGAGCTATCCAGCTGCACTTACGCAGAAATAAATGACTTTTTGATGAGTGTTTCTGGCCTAAGTCAGGAGGACTTGGCAGATCTGGATGAATCATTTGACATAGAAAACCTCCCTGATGATACCTTGATTCAAGAAAATGCCCTTTTGTATGAAAATATGTCTAGTAATGGACAAGAGCCACCAAGTAAGCGCTTCAAAAGCGTATCTGACCACGACATCAACCATCTGATGGCACAGAACTCAGAAAGAAGCACTGAGAAACATACCAAATGGGCTGTTAAACTGCTTAAAGGTAGATATATTTTTAACAGTTTCAGGCTTACCATGAAAAACATTGAAAACTGAGAGATTCTTGAATTTAAGATTTAGATCTTCGTTTGGATGCTTTTCATAGACATAGAAAGAAAAAAATGTATGTTGTAAAAATACACAAGAAACCGCTGAAGACACTGTCACAGTATGGCCGGATTGTCGCAATTTGACATTGACTAACAATAACAAGGTCAAAGTTACTTAAGAAATAAACTATCAAAAACCGTGATTTATTGGCGAATAAACAATGGTTTGGAGTTCTGATGCGCAGGAATTAACCACGAAGGTCGCCAATAAACCACGGTTTTTGATAGTTTATTTCGATTCTAACATGACACGACACCTTAACAAATTCCCCTTTCCATTGCTGAGATTGTGCCTCAACCATAAACTTTAACCAAATGTTGACGGACAGACAGACAGACGGACATCGCCAATCTAAAGACCTGATTTGCTAGAGCGGTTAAAATTTCCCAAAATATAAACTTATTCACAGTTAGCCACATTAAAATGTGTGCATTATATCAATATAATGAGAAGCAAGCTTTTAAAAAAGTGTTTTTATTTGCAAATTAACATTATTTTGGAGTTCTGATGCTTAGAAATTAGATGCAAAGAAAAACGACAAAGGCTCAGTGTTGAACAAACACAATATATTCCTGTAGCCTTTCTTTAGAACAACAATTTTTAGGATTTAATAGCAAAATTATAAAATAAACGACGTAACATTGTTTGTCGCTGAATTTTAACGGTTGGAGTTTAGATGCGCAGTAATTTGGCCACAAGGGCGTCAGCCCGAGTGGTCAGAATTACACGCATGAACACGACGATAGTTATTAATTCTTCAGCAAACTATGCTACGACTTTTTTTTTATAAATCTAACATGACATTCATGTGTATTTTGACACAAAAACGTTATTTCTTTTTGTGGCATCCATGGCGTCATTTTGATGACGTTTAACTGGGTACATGACGTCATATTATTTATCGTTGTTTATCGGCAAATAAACAACGGTTATTTTTCTTTGCACTTTATAGGCAAGGCAAACAACGTCATTTTAGAATATAGTTTAAATAACTTGTTTGCATTTGGAAATTTAATGCAATTTGTTAGAAATATTTAGATTAAAGTCAATATTAAACAAATCAGGAAAACACTTAATCTTTGAAAATAAACTTTCACTTTGTGTCACTTATTTGTTATCCAAATCAAGAAGTAACCCATTTATATATACCAAATGTAATTTATAACATAAACAACATTGTAGCATTGTTTGTTGTAATGTTTATACTGTGTTCTTCTGTGTGCTTTTAGACTGGATAAATGAGGCACACTATCTGAACAAAGAATTTGAACTATTGAATGTCCAAGAGCTCGACTCACTACTCAGACACTTCTATGCCTCTGTTCGCACTAAGGATGGAAAGGAATATTCCAAGGCTGCTCTTGTTGGAATGCGAGCTGCTATTAATCGCCATCTGAATTCCCCTCCATTTACTAGGAACATCAATCTGATGAATGACCGTGACTTCATGGCATCTAATCAAGTTTTAACTGGACTAATAAAATCCCTGAAAAGAGAAGGAAAAGACATTAGTCAGCACAAGGAGCCAATATGTGAAGAAGACTTGGTGAAGCTGTACAACTCTGGTGTAATTTCTGACCAATCTGCTAAAACACTTTATAATAAAGTAATATATGATATCATAAGTCAGTTTGGTCGTAGAGGTCAGGAAGGTTTGCCAAATTTAAGAAAAGATTCATTCAAAACTTGTGTTGATGCAAAGGGTGGCCAATATATTTGCATGGCTTATAATGAGGCTGACAAAAATCATCATGGCTTGGATAGTAGAGAAAATATAAAGCAAGCACGAATGTATGTAAATGAAGGCCCGTTCTGCCCTGTCAAATCCTTTCAGAAATATGTTTCAAAACTTCACCCTGGTCTGTCTGATTTTTTTCAAAGACAACTTAAAAATGTACAAGAAAACAAGGACATTTGGTATTATAATAAGGCTGTTGGAGTCAATATGTTATCTTCATTCATGGCAAGAATGTCTAATGAGGCAGGGTTAAGTAACAGGTATACTAACCATTGCATCAGAGCCCATGTCACCAGCACTCTTCATTCACAGGAGTTCTCTAGCAGGGCCATCATGTCTGTAACAGGCCACAGGAATGTAGCTAGTCTAGCCTCGTACATTAAACCCAGCGAGGATGAACGAGAGAGTCTTAGCAGGGCACTATGTCCATTCACTGTCACAAACGAAAACTCGCATAAAACACCATATCAGTGTCTCTCTGGCGTTGCATCAGCTACCAACAAACACGAGGCTGTAATTACCCCACCCATTGTCACATCACCCTCACGTTGTCCTACATAATCTAATCTAGATATAAGTCTACACGAATGCAGGGATATGCACATGTTTACTGGTGCTATATCCAACAGTAACGTCACTCTTAATGTTTACAATGCCAAATAATCACAAAATCCGCAGTTGAATAAAACATTTGTTGTATGTTGCTGTGTATTGACGGAACTGAAGTGTATTCAAGTTCTATTTATAGAACAGTTCAGCACAGACTTGTTGTTATTGATATGTTTTTGTCAATGTCAATACATATTGTTAACTTGTGTAGTACAAATGAAAACTAAATTATTAATTAAATAATTAAAATAACATTGTTTTGTTGCTCTTTGTCGTTTTTTCTGCAGTTATGCGTATAATGCAGTGGGTAGTCACAATTGATGGAACAGCACATATGTGTCCTCGCATTCTAAGGGAAGTAAAACTGGTGGGGAAACTGGTTTGCTAAATAGTGCATTTTTTTCCCTTTGTTAATGTGTCGGGTCATGTTAGAATCGAAATGAAACTATCAACAACCGTGGGTTATTGGCGAATAACAAATGGTTTGTCGTTCTGATGCGTTGTAATTAACCACTCAGGCCGTAGGCCTTCGTGGTTAATTCCTGCGCATCAGAACTCCAAACCATTGGTTATTCGCCAGTAACCCACGGTTGCTGATAGTTTATTTCTTAATTATATTATATTATATTATATTATATTATATTATATTATGCTATATTAAATTGTTTTGCATTGTTAGCGTGATTATATACAGTGGTGATGAGGATATGATATTACGTTTGAAAAACACTTTCTCCGTTTAAGACTCGACATTTATCCTCTTTCGAATGTATGTACTTGTAAATTGGTAAATGTGCTTCACTTGCTATGGCATGTGTAATGTTTATTTGTGTGTTTTGTTTTTCTCACGGGTCATGTGGAATATTGAATTTATATTTGAAATAAACTTATTCATGTAAATATCAAATCTATCACTTGTTCACTTTCAAATGTAAACTAGAATGGAGAAAGAGTTTCACGAGTTACATAAACCTGTCTTGTATTCCGACTTGACTTTTTCCCACTTCTTATTATAAATGTTTGTAACAGTGAATATATGCAACCAAGTTTATCTATATAAAGTTTTCATGAAGAACTTTAATAGGATTGTGTTGTGTGGGATACTGGGGTCAATGTCAAGGTCATGGTGAAAGACGAACGGCGAATGTCGTTTTAACTTTTGTCAAACGTCAGAATCAATGTTGTAATGGTGGACGCGCTGATGTTCGAAAAATTAACCTCGAATCAACGTACAGTTTCATATCCTTAAATGTATAGTGTGTATGTCGTGTTTTGAATCCACTCAAATACTAGCCAATAGATGATGCAGCTTTTCAATAGATCGGTTATTGAACTTTTGGATTTTAAAGCATAATGCATTCTACGACTTTAAAAATGGCAGTAATGGCTTGCCTACCTTCTTAAGGAAAACAATATAAATATAGTATGCAGAACATTTCATTTTAAAACTTCATCTTACAGTAATCATGTCATTCAGTAATCTATTATGTAAAATTCGCATGCGGCATGCAGAGATACAGAAGTGGTATTTTAATTGCCATGTATATATAGAACCTCCGTCTACCTGTATGATGTATTGGATTTTAAACGTTTTAAGAGCTAGTACGCGTTCAGGGTTAGCATTAAATGTCAGGATAAATGGACCAGTAGTACTGGTAAATTACCCATGAAATGCCGTGATATAACTGAACTATATTTGAAAGCAGCGTAAAACACCATACAAAAAAACCTTGCAGTTTGACACATATAAAACGAAGGAACATACTTTATAGTCTCGGGGATTTCCGTATGACGTCGCTGTTTATTTACCGTATTCGCTTATGGTATTCGGTATAATATTTTGCAATTTTTGACATTTACTTACCATTTTAAAGAAGTATTGGCTTTTATGGTCTGTTTGATAAATATTTACTTCTTCTAACATTTACATAAATTTCCAGAAAATCTATCGACCAAATGTTTTGTTTATCACAATGCCGTCAAATCGCTATTGCGCGTCAGAACGCACTTTTTGGAATTTAAAATGAAACTAGGTATGTGAAATTTAAAAGGAAAGTATTTTTTCATGACATTCTTTATATTTATGTTCTATTATGAAATCTCCCATTTAACGATAAATGCTGAGTTAAACTGAATGTTTTCTTTTAAAAGAAATAAAATAATTATGCTATTGCAGGGTATATGATTATATGTAATAACACGAAGTGTATTCTGTAAACTCACAAGTCCACTTTACTGTTTTAAATGATGTATACATGTACAGTAATAATACAGCTCTGATAAAAGTCGGAGAAATTTACGTTACTGGGTATTCATGTGCACACATCTCATGGAATATAGTGTTGATATCCTTCATCAGGACCTATAGACATATTCGTCAACATAAGTATTTGTTCACGTATTGCTTACACTTAAATAACAAAATAAGTTACGTACTTGTACGTCCCATGAATACTCTTATTTGGAGGCTTTCTAATTAAACTCATTCACTGTATAATTGATTGGTGTTTTACGCCGCTTTAAACAATGTTTTAGTTATATCACAGCGTGTCCTTGATAAGTTACCAGTACTCTTGATCCATTTATCCTGACACCAGCCAGTCAATCGAAATGCTAACCTCGCAAACCTGGGCACCTATGAGGGCAGCCACTACTAACATTGTAAAGACTTGGGCATGAAATCATTTTACATTCTCCGAGAGCGGGTACCAATTTGGTTTCTTCCCACGCTCTCAGTGCTATTAATACTAACAACATTGCGTTCAAACGATGAGCGGGGTATGGTGTGATATGGGTGCTTACCAGAGGTTAAGAAGCTGTGATTTGATTGGTGGATTACTTTTCAGTACCGTCTTATCATTGCGTTTCTGCAATTGTCAAATTAGGACTTCTAGTATAGCATATAGTTCCGTATGTGGACTTTGGCATCAATATCCTCAGAGTAATGAACGTTATTTCTCAGTTGCATTAGATTGGCGAACCAGTAACGAGTTTGAGCCTTTTCCTGAGAATGCATTTAGGTCTTTCAAACATATCTGATTAGACCGTAACCACAATTCAAATCATGTTCTACTTCATCTTTATTTAGCACCAAGACACGTATGAAATACATTAAATAAAGAGAAACCCTTATAATCAATGACAAAGCCCTACTCAGCAGTTTGTAACTCAAATCACCTGTTGACAATACTTTCAACTACTCAAGAGTTTCCAACATTTAACAATTAATGTGTTATATTTGTTTTTTCAGACAGAACACTTTACATCAAATAGCATGGATATCATTATCAGCTTTAACAATACTGATTGTAAATCATTATCAAAACATTCATTACTTCTAAATGAGATCCACCTTATTGTCTTTCTTATTAAATGCAAAGTTTAAAGCACATTAGAGTTCAAATAGACCATACAATAACATCATAATTGAAATTGCCAGTTTCATGCATTGTTGTCATTATTGTACATACTTAGTATATATTAAAGTACAGATTGCAACTTAAGCTGATCTATCATTAACACACCCTAAATGAGAACGGTTTGTGTGTTAATACAATATGCTATAGGCTGCAGGAGCATGACCAGGCATCAATCTAAAGTTACGAAAAGGAAAACAACTATTAAATTATTATTCTTGATAATTAACCTTCAAAGCCATACAAATATATAGCCATTATAATCCATGATTTTCACAAGCTGTATATTATAATGAATACATGCTGCAAGCATCTAGTGCAACCACGATTATATTATTTAAGACACCGCTTGTCTCTTACAGGTTACTTAGTCAAGTAATAATTTACATGATCACCGACCTGCCTGCAGACAAACCGTTATTATCTTCAAATTAAAAATTACAAAATAACTATTAATCATACGACTAACAACAACCGGCATAATACATTTAGTTATCGACTGAAATGCTTTATTATGTTAAAAGTGTCGAAGTATTCTAATGCAATAAAAATTATTGTCAAATGTTCGTCCTTGTGCTTCGGACTACCAGACATGGTCAAAGGGAAGTAGTTTATTTTCCTTAGACGACCATTACAGCATTATGAGTTATGGTTCGTTCCTAACAAGTGAAACAACACAGAAACCTGTCTCAAAATAAAGTTCAGTATATGAACTACCAAAGAAGCAAAGAAAGCAAACAGGATGACGGACTATTTTTCGTGTTATGATGTAAAATAGAAGGTCACCCTTATCCCGAATTGAATTTTACTTTCAATTTCAGAAAATACAGGATGTTCTGAAAGTGCCTATTAGAGTGTCAATATAGCTAAAAGCAAACAATATGTTGGCTATTAATGAGTTAGAGGTAATTCAACTTTATAACAATGACTTGCAACTTTTAAAAAACCCATTATCGTCCAATGGGAGACAACTTCAGTCTTATATATTCATATCAAGCCGATCCGATTTACTCCCCTTTGACCTAATAAGATGATTGTTTTCGATAAACCCCATGATGATAAACTTTCAATTTACGAATGTCTATTGCGGAATAGTGTACAGAGTTTTCGATTGATTCGGTTCAAAAGATAGGCAAATATGGCAATTACCCTTTACCCTGTACTGTGCTTTTAGCTCACAAATGGATACATTTCTTGCATTAAAATTAAACGTTTTCAGTGTTTAATTTTGGTAATGAAATATCATGTTAGATAGTATTTTATGATGGTTTAAATTTCGTAAGGGTGCATTCATCATGTCAATGAATTTTTTGATATTTGTTTTTAATTTTTCTTATTTTATTTTTTAATTTTAATGGTATGACACCCTTGTCTGCTTTAAAAGTCAACATTCTGCTGATAATTCTCAAATTAAATTCTATTTTGGCATGATTTTGTTTCACATAGAAGCAGAACTGCTTCTTGTCACTACATAACATTAAAATAACACTGATATACAAAACTGTACACCTTTATTACTTATGTGTTATGACTATAAATGTCAAAGGGTGCTAAGTCAAATGTCCTTAACTATGCCAATATAAGAGTGCTTTGCTGTAATAACCTGGAAAGAAATGATTGTTTCTATTACAGCATTAACTCATATGATGGTAAGGAAGCCTTCAGAACACATTCAAGCATTGGAAACACAGGAATGTGCACAAAGATCCCAGAAATGACACAGAAAAGGAAATCTTTGAAATAGAGCAAATTGCGTAGATCCAGTACATTTCTACGGCTTGACCGGGCAACCCAGCCATGTAAGTTTTCCGGAGGTAATGAACAGGACGAATTTTAATCAAAATGGACCTAGCAGAGGATTTACATTTGTCGAATATATCCAATGGCCTCTTTTTCCCTGCCGCGCGGTCCCAAAATAATGCACCTGATACTCCAACAAAAATATGCAAGACATTTTCACTTGAAATGTGTTCAATTTGATCCCATCAGGCAAAAATCATATGAAGAAACTGCAATTTGTGTCGAATTTGGAAATCATAAAAGGGAGGTTTCTCAAATAGTGTTATGGTAGAATCCAAGTCTTCAGCTGTTTTGGGCCTTTGAGCACTCTGAACGATGTACTTATGCAAGTTATGCAAGGTTTCCTTTGCATGTGTATCCAGTTGAATCAATCAAGAAACTGTTAAAAATAGACCAAAACCAAGTTTTTAGTAAAAATCAATCAATGTAAACAAAATAAAATTACTTATAAATAGGAAGTTATATCCTTTTTTCCAAAATGTTCCCACAGGTCATCTGCTGAAGGTTCATGACATGACATGTATGTGAGAGAAAGGTGAAGCACCTGTTCATATATGTTGCTGAATATGTGGCTTGGTTCACATCGCAAGATTCCCATGTTATCGTTCTAGCATCATAGTCCTAAATCGCTCACCTGATTAAATAGAAATCACAGTTTTCAATGTTCTTACGATATACATACAAAGTAAAAAAGCATTACGCAGTGTGATACAGATAAAGACAGATAAAAATTAAGGTTTTCTATCACTGTCTCAAAAATCGGCTAAAAATATAACTAGTCATAAATTTCTAAATAGACTAGGTACATTTTGAGTCGATGTATGAGCCAGTAATAGAAATCCTTTAACTTTGAGTATTTCTTATTGGCACTGATATTAAAAGCTATGAAAGACGGTTTTCTTGTAAAATGGCTGATTCCTTTTTTGTTTCCACTTCACAGGGGACATATCGGGAGACTTAACAATTTCATCGAAGTTCAGACTGAAAGCAAATGCAAAGTATTGCGTTTTGGAAACAATGATAATGAGAGGTCTAGATAAACTATAGGAGGATGCGTCCATGGCAGAAATGTAGAAAACCTATAATACTGATAACGTTATATTCTATGAAGACGCCAGGAGATTATTCTCGTTCATCATTGACGGCATTCACGTCAACAGCGACAAGCTAATTTCGGAGAGGGAATTTGAAAACATGATGAAGAGCACTGGCTTTCAACATTATAACATAGAACTTATGGCGGCCTTTCCCAAGGTGAATCCAGGTGAATCCAGGATATATCTCCCTTGATGTGTTCATGGATACGTTTGTCTAATGATGAAGATAACATAGACGTAGAGAAACCTCGACACTATGGGTTTGGTATAATGGGACACAGACACGAATAGTCAATGTGTTATGGTTTAGTATGATGGATTTATCTCCTTTGACGTAAAAAGGAATAAAAGTAGTGTACATGTTTTACCTATAATAGTCACTCAATTCCTTTTCCATAACATTCAATTGGTACTTTAGTATAGCTCAATAGTGTTGGTTCACATGTGTCTAGTCTTCATTGCTTTGCAAGAAGTTATTGTATTAGAACTATGTTGTTGTTATCATACTTGTTTTTTAAGGTATATGGTTGAGTGGGTTGACATGATATTGCATTTTGCACAGAGAGTATATGAGCCATTCCACGAAAAAACCCAAAAAATATGGAATCTGCGTAATGTTTTGACCGAGTTGAATCAAAGCCAACACATTCCGTCACAAGGGGATAGAGATATAGAGTAATGGTGTCTGAACTAGAAAATCCACAGAGTCCAAATTATTGGTTTTCTCGTGGAACGGCTCATTTGCTCTCTGTGTCAAAAGCCCTTTTATGTCAGCCCACTCAACCACATACTAAGGCCTCAGCTCACTCAACCACATTCTCTCAGCCATCTCAACTATATTCTCTCAGCCCACACAACAACAATCTATCAGCCCACTCAATCTTCATCCTATCAGCACACTCAACTACAATCTTTCAGCCCTCTCAACCACATTCTCTCAGCCATCTCAACTATATTCTCTCAGCCCACTCAACAACAATCTATCAGCCCATTCAACTTTATTCACACTCAACCACACTCTTTCAGCCATCTCAACCACATTCTCTCAGCCCACTCAACCATATTCTCTCAGCCCATTCAACAATATTATCTCAACCCACTCAACCACATTCTTTCAGCCCACTCAATAATATTCTCTCATCCACTCAAGCACATTATCTAAGGCCTCTCAATCACATTATCTAAGTCCACTCAACCACGTTCTCTAAGTCCACTAAACTATATTATCTCAGCACATTCAAACACATTCTCTTAGGCGATTCAACCACATTATCTCACCCGACCATATTCTCTCAGCCCTCTGATCCACATTCTCCCAGACCATTCAACCACCGTATTCTCTCAGCCTACGCAATCATATTATCCCAGCCCACTCAACCATATGCTCTTAAGCCCTTCGACCAGATTCTCTTAGGCCACTCAATTACACTATCGATTCAAACTCATTCTCTCAGGCCACTCAATTACATTACCGATTCAAACTCATTCTCTTAGGCGACTCAACCACATTCTCTCAGCCCATTCAACCATATTCTCTCAGCTCACTCAGTCATATTTTCTCAGCCACTCAACTACATTCTCTCACCCCACTCAACCATATTCTCTCAGCCCACTCAACCACATTTTCTCAGCTCAATCAACCACATTCTCTTTACCAACTCAAACGCATTATATCAGCCCATTCAACCATAGTATTAAAGCCCACTTAACCACATTATCTCAGCCAACTCAACCATATTCTCTCAGCCCACTCAATCACATTCTCTCAGCCCACTCAACCATATATTCTAACTCAATCATTTTTGCTCAGCCACTCAATGACATTTTCTCACCCCACTCAGCCACAATCTCTCAACCCACTCAACCTCTTTCCCTCAGTCGACTCAACCACATTCTCTCAGCCCATTAAACCACATTATCTCAGCCCACGAAACCACATTATCTCAACCCACTCAACTACGTTTTCTCACCCAACTCAATCACATTATCTCAGTCCACTCACTTTTGTTCTCTTTTTCACACCAATTTGAACAATATTGGTAGAGGACCACGTGATAATGCTACACACCAAATATATAAACTCTAGAACTTTCAGTTTCAGACAAGGAGGTTTTCAAAATTTACCCCACCCCACCCCCTGAAGTTCGTGGTCCATGTTGTTCGACGGATCAAAATTAATTGAACAATCTTACTAGAGGATTACGCAAGGACATTTGTTCAAATTTATTTTCAAATCGGGCAAGTACATTTTAACAAAAATATTTAACAATGCATATATACGGAAAACAAGCTCTGGCCTCTTAAAAAGTAGCAAATGGTATTGGTTCGAAGTGAACATACTGTTGGAAAGGAAAGCACTATTTATTTAGAGTAATTACTCTATCCAAGCTAAAGAAGTTACAGACACAATGTCATTTACATAAGGAAGGGAACTGAACTTTATAGCCTTCGATCTTACATGTAAAGAAAGATAAACTGTTTATAACTACATCCTAATTGACTTTAGCTTTTAACAGGTTATCTCCCTTAATTATATACAATTACCAAGAGGATTGTTTTTATATTCAATCATAATCAAGTCTTGGACATGAATGGTCAAAACCTTTTACTGGGTAAACTTTTAGAAAACTTCACAAAAAAGTACCATTCCATTTCAAGATAGTTGTGTAGAAATTATCCAACATTTGACGCTGTACATGTTTTGTTCCAATTTTCAATTCATATTGATTGGTTGAAAGACAGGAACCAGGCGGCATAAGCGGCATAAGAAAATGTATTTATTTAACTTTAAGTTTCAACAGATATATGCTTATCTTCTTTACTAATTTCAATCAACTACACAGGAATGTCTCGTTGATGTTCGTCATTCAGAATTATGCATATATATATAAATTATATGTATAAATAGATTGCTGTGTCATCAGAAAGGAAGTAAAATTTGCAAACTTAAAATATCTTGTCCTTTGAGTCCGATTCCAAGATAAATTGGTGAAAATCTTCCTTTAGTGACCCTCTTCAAAAACGTTAAGGCCAGTTGGCATCAGAATAGGGTCAAAATGACACCAATTAAAATTTCCACTCTTATAAAAGATTTTCTCATATTCCAAGATAATGAACAAACAATATTCCTTTAGTGACCCTCTACATAATTTGTTCAAGCCATATTGTTTGTTTGAACAAGACGGCATCAAAAAGGGGGTACAATGAACGTTTAGCTTCAAACTTCATCTCCTAAACCATTGGACCAATATCAACCAATCTTCACGGGAATGTTCATTAGATGATCCTCTTTCAAATTGTTTACGGATTTAATGCCTTGTTACACATGTCCTTTGCTGATGAACCGTTTCGTTTAAACTTTAAAGTGTTCACTCTTTGCAGTTTCATTTCCATTTTTGATCAAATTTTCCACAATATTATCAGTTACATAGTTGTTTCTATTCTATCAACCATGTGTGTGATTTAGGGCTTTCTTAAACCTTGCTAACTTGAAAATGTTGAAACCTTACCAGAACATTTGTGTTGATGATATCAAGGCAAATGTCAAATTTCACAATGCAAGACTGCAATATTTACTCGAGCTTGTTGAAAAACTACACCACTCAAATATTATTGAGTAAAAAGTCATGAGGTGAGATTTGAGAAAAATCTTGTGAACGCTCTTGCTTTCAATCTTTGCCTCTAGAATATAAAGGAAAAGTTTGAAAAGTTATATAAATCATAGTAAGGCTAGGTTTTAATATAGATACTGTCGAAAGAATGATGATACCAAGTCAGATTATTTGTGTTGGTGATACCTGTATCTGGCCGCCGTGATATAGATGTTATGCTGTTAAAAAACTCCAATCAATCAAATCTTTATACACGCTTGCCAACGTTGTGAGATTAAATCTAATGTCTTCAATTCTGGTAAAAGAGCAAATATCGGGAGGATGCTGAGGCGTTGTCCATCCGTAGATCTTGCGCTATAGTCCTTTGTTTTCTATGGCGGTATGTGCATGTTTAATATCGTAAAGAGGTTCCGCCATCTTCATTTGAAAAGTTGACCTCAGTTTACGCACATTTCCACTTAACTTTGGTAAACACTACATCAGTAGTTAGTTTGCTTTAATGTTGTGACCTTTTCGAACATAGTGAGTCAATAAAAGGTCTATATATAGACCTTAGCTGAGGATGACAGTTTAAACTTCTTTGGAGGTAAACAACTATGTCAAATTGAAGAGAATCATACGGTATGTTTTGTTTTACATTACGTTAAACACTATTGCATTAACGTGACGACATTTCAGCGGTTAGTAACGTTTTTATTTGGAATGGTATTTAACGCCGTTTTTAAAGTGTAGTTCTTGTTATATCACAGCGTTACCTGGTAAATAACCAATGACACCGTTTGACAATCATGATACAAACACAACTGTAAATCCTGATATTCTTGATTGTATAACTGAATTATTTAATGGTGAAATTACTGATGACGAGAAACTGAGAGCAGTTAAAGATATTGACTAAAAAAAAGCAAGCGTAGGTAAATTAGTAGCAAACCATTTCAAATATGGAAATCAGATATTACTACCTTATATTATAATTATGTTTAATCGAATATTTAGTACTGGAGAATTTCCTAGTAAATGTTCTGAATGTATCATTGTTCCGATTCATAAAAAAAAAATGTAAACGATCTCGAAATCTACAGAGGCATTTGCTTAATATATTGCTTTAGTAAACTTTATATTAGTATCTTAAGCACTAGAATCACTTTCTTTGTAAATGCTTATGGTAAGTTAACAGAATATCAGGCAGGTTTTCGCCATGATTATTCTACCGTAGACAATGCTTTTATTCTTCAAGCTTTAATAAGTAAATATCTTTGTAAGAGAGGCAAAAATCTGTATGTGACCTTCGTAGATTTTAAACAGTATTCGATTCAGTAAACAGATCAAAATTACGTACTGCCTTGAAACATAACGGGTTAGATGGTAAAGCATTAAATTCTATTACCAGTATTTATAAAGTTGTTAAAGCTCATATTATAGATAAGACTACTAATTCGTTATCAAATGCCTTTACTTGTTAAATTAGTTTGAGACAAGGCTGTAAAATGAGCCCAATTTGGTTTTGCCTCTTTATAAATGAACCTTAAACAATTGTCAGAAAGTCTGGTTCAAAAGGAATTCAAGTGCTTCCGGATATAACTGAAATAATTTATTTTATGTTTGACAATGGTGTAGCCTTGATGCGTGGGACTGGTGTTGCTCAACTCAATGCATTACACACGTTCTACACTGAGTGACAACTGGATGCCAATACACAGAAAACAAAATTAGTAGTTTTCAAAAATGGTGGTAAAACTGTAAAACCTGATCGCTGGTATTATAAAAATGTTAAAATTGATAGTGTTAATTATTTTGCTTATTTTTGGATTTGTTTTTGGAGAAAGTAGTCTAATCATAAAATGGCTGAATCCATGGCAAACAAGGGTAAGAAAGTTTTTGATTGGTTTTCTTAAAAAATTGTAAAGTTTTCTACCAATGTGTCATAAAACTTATTTCAAGATTTGTGATGCTATACTACTGTAGGGCTCAGAAATATGGGGACTAGAGAGAATGGTAACTGTGGAGGGGTGCAGACATATGCGTGTAAACGTTTTGTTTGTGCCCCTTTCAACTCCGTTAATTATGCACTTCTCGGAGACTGCGGTAGATTTCCTATGTATATTCTTGCTTCGAAAAGGTGTATAAAATATTGGATAAAGATTCATTAAATGCCAGATTAACAATGTGTTAAACAAAATTAGTATATCCATAGGTGCTACCTATTTACGAAAAAACGCAAGATAGTTATAAACAAAAATTAAAGAGCATACTTTGGCCATAAAAAAGGATTTATAAGTAATTGACTAAACAATGATAATGTTAATGTCATGTTTCTTGCATTATCAAAACATATTTGGAATACGTATTGCTGTCATCTGTTATTACGAACAGAAAATAATAAAGTAAAGACATTCAGAAAATCGAGGAATACAGTTATAATGAACGAAGTTAAAACATGAGGGCCAAGATGATCCTTAATCGATCACCTGCATTATGGTTAAGAAGCAAATAGATCAGCCCTTCTCTGATGCCACCTGCCGACTGCCCTTTTCAACCAGTCAATATGACTGGAACAAATTATGCAAGGGTCACATTTCTGCTAAACCCTTTCCCTATTAGAGACGGTTTCTGAGGCCTTTGCAGCAACCGATTTAGGAAAAGATTGTCGCCAAAAGAACAATTGCTCCTTATGAGAAAGTTATCCTTTTGCCACAATGTTTGATAAATAATTATACTTTGAAAGAGAGTCAATAGCTCATGTTTAGGAATTTTGGGTCTTTCATGTTGATACCACTTTGTTTGCGGGAAACGACATCGCTCTATTGACTTCACGCCTAGATGAAGTGTAACGGAAATGACGTCACGTCCTTCTTTGGCTACGATACAGTCAAAATTTAGGTTCGGACGTAGAAGGTTAATGCTGTCGATTTTTTGTCAAACGGAAAAACATATTTCTTACAGAGTTCCATTTATTTCTAACTTTTCGTACAAATGTTAATTCCCGCATAACACAGCACTTTAATGATTTTAAATATCGATTTAAAAAAAAAAAAGATTAAAAAGACGACAATAATTTTCAATCCGTGTTTTTTGTCTTATTTTATTCATACCCAAAATGGCGGGCCCCATGGATTTGGCCAGTTTCATTTCAGAAAGCTTCATGGGTTATTGGGAAAAAAAATCTAACACCTTTCATCTGTATAATACGAAAAAAATACATAAATGGTTTTTTTCCGTTCATAGGTAACAGGTTTGATATATTTTTTTTTTCAATAACCCATGAAGCTTTCTGAAATGAAACTGGTTAAATCCATGGGGGTCGCCATTCTATGTATGCATAAAATGAACCGAAAAAAATCGTTTTATTTTTAAATCGATTTTTAAGATTTTCGTTATTTTCATTTTACGTTTTTTTCGTAAATAGGTAGCACCTATAAATATATTATGCTGAAATATGTTGATGAGCAAAGTTATTTTAATTAGGTGACAAAGGTATCAAAAAAAAAATCTTCATGTATGGTTATGGTAACGTTCGGGAGAGTCAAAATGTTGCTAATACTTCTTCCTTCCTAAAGTCTTATGAAAGAAAATTCAGGGATCAATTCATTCAGACTTGGCATGCCTATTGATCAAGTTCAAGTAAACTTTGCCTTTATATGTATTTTAAACCTAATTTTTGCGTTGAATCATACTTGTCAGTAGTAGATATCCCTTAATTTAGAAAGAGACTCTCTTCATTCAGATCTTCATCACATAATGTAATGATAGCAAAGCGGCGCCATATTGGACCGGAAAGATATTTAAGAAGATGTGTATGTGAATTGAATGTGAATATCACTTTATTGGTTTGTCTATTATCTACAGATTTGCTCAAAGTTTATCCATTTTTTTTTTATCTTATTCCAATTATGAGCAAATTACATATGCTGATGGCAAGTACAGATCCAACAACTCTAAGAAATGTGTCTATGTATATTAATTTTCTTATAGGATAAGAAATACAGCCTTAAATCATGTATATAATTGTGATAACCCATGAATGTAAATACATGTATGTATGTTGTATGTACATGTTTATGTGCCGGTGGCCTAAAAATACAATTAACTTTGAAACCGTTAATATATCCTGATATATACCTATGCATCAACCGTATTTCTCTCCCTGCATCACTGAGCGTCAAGGATGGAAGCCATTACTATTATTTTAAAAGTCCTTGGTATGACCCGGCCGCTGATAGAACCCTGATCTCATCAAGACAGTGTCTATTTTGACACCGGTAAGTCAGACGTGGTTGCCGCACATGTGAGTGGCGTCAAGAAGTAACTCACGATTAACATTTCAAGTAGCGCCTAAGTGTGTAACAAAGCAGGCAGCAAAACCTAGTCATCGGGGCCGACGCTCTATTCACTAAATCATTGAATTTGTCGTTAATCAGCTACGTATGAGTGGTATCTGACAGTTTGTCGTGAATCAGCTACACATAAGTGGTATTTGACAGTTTGGTCGTGAATCAGCTACACATAAGTGGTATTTGACGGTTTGGTCGTGAATCGGCTACACATAAGTGGTATTTGACAGTTTGGTCGTTAATCAGCTACATATGAGTGATATCAGGCAGTTTTATCGGCAATCAGCTACACATGAGTGGTATCAGACACATTGGTCGTCAATCAGCTACACACGAGTAGTATCTTACAGTGTTGTAGTGTATCAGCTACATATGTGTGGTATCTGAAAATTGAAGATAAATCAGCTACACATAAGTGGTATCTGACAGTTTGGTCGTCAATCAACTACACATGAGTGGTATCAGACAGTTTGGTCGTCAAGCAGCTTCACATGAGTAGTATCTTACAGTTTTGTAGTGTATCAGCTACATATGAGTGGTATCTGAAAATTGGAGGTAAATCAGCTACACATAAGTGGTATCTGACAGTTCTGTAGTGAATCAGCTAAACGTGAGTGATATCAGATAGGATGGTAGTTTATAAGCTACACATGAGTGGTATTTGATAGTTGGTCGTAAATCAGCTACAAATGAGTGGTATCAGACAGTTTGGTCGTGAATCAGTTACAAATGAGTGGTATCAGACAGTTTGGTCGTCAATCAGCTACACATGAGTGGTATTTGACAGTTTGGTTGTCATTCAGCTACACATGAGTGGTATTTGACAGTTTGGTTGTGAATCAGCTACACATGAGTGGTATTTGACAGTTTGGTCGTGAATCAGCTACACATGAGTGGTATTTGACAGTTTGATCGTGAATCAGCTACATATGAGTGGTATTTGACAGTTTGGTTGTGAATCAGCTACACATGAGTGGTATTTGACAGTTTGGTCGTGAATAAGATACATATAAATGGTATCTGACAGTTTGGTAGTGAATCAGCTACATATGAGTGTTATATGACAGTTTGGTCGTGAATAAGATACATATAAATGGTATCTGACAGTTTGGTAGTGAATCAGCTACATATGAGTGTTATATGACAGTTTAGTCTTGAATCAGCTACACATTAGTGTTATCTGTCAGTTTTGTAGTGAATCAGCTACACGTGAGTGATATCTGATAGTTTTGTAGTGAATCAGTTACATATGAGTGGTATCTGACAGTTTAGTCGTGAATCAGCTACATATGAATAGTATCTGACAGTTTGATCGTGAATCAGTTACATATGAGTTGCATTTGACAGTTTTGTAGTGAATCAGCTACACATGAGCTGTATCTGAAAGTTTGTTGATATTGGTCCATATTTGTTCAATGAAAACTTGGGAAAGTCTGTGTAAACATGCAGTCTGATCAAAATAGAGTTGCTCTTGTTATAAATTCTGATCCTTGCATGTCATATGTCAGACTGTAATCATTATACCAATTAAAGATATATCATTGTATAATGACATCTGACATATCCAAGGGTTAATGTTGGACCTCTACTCTTCCCTAATAGTAGTTTTGTCATGAAAAATCAATAATATCCCGACAGCAGCTTGTGTAGTGGTAAATCGCTCTCCTCGGGTACGGGAGGTCGCGAGTTCGATCTCCGATCGGATCATGCCAAATATTTTTAAACTGGTAGTAAATTGGAATTGTAAACCATTATTGGCGCACTCGATTGTGTGTTTTTTACGACTGACTCGCTGATGTAAGAATAAATGGACGGATTCTACTGATAACTTACCCAGGAAACGCCGTGATATAACTGAAGTAAATCTTGAAAGCGGCGTAAAACACCATACAAACAAACAATGATACTTTTAAATCGTCGGGCACGGCTCACGTGTTTTTGAATTATGTCGTCGATTATTTCTAATATTGATTTTTCATGCGAATGTCCCGTCCAATAACAATGCTGACCAGCATCGCATTCAAATACGTCAAGTAATGTGATAGTACCGGTGTGGTGTGAACTTTGTTCTCCCGTTGTGGGAATTCTCATTTCGGTGGGCGCTTCCGTTCTGGCGGGCTGCTGTAAACGTTGTGAGAGTTCTCATTTCGGTGCAAAAGGCAAAGGACCTGAAAGAGGCTGCATTCATTGCATCAACCAGGGCTCGACCCCAACAAAGAAATGTAGTTTTCTTTTTATTTGATATAATTTAAACGATCATTCTTATATTTATCTGCGAACGTATACCATGGGAGAACATATACCACGCATAAGATTTCCCACAACGGGAGAACAAACTTCACGCCGCACCGGCGTTATATCTGGCCTCACTTCCATTGCGCATGCGCATGAGAACGCCCTATAACGAGAAAACACATGTCACGCCACATCGGAGAGAAAGGACAGACCTACATGTATTGTGGTAACTCATCCGATCTTTTTTAAAATTAAATAAACAATGAGTGATTTAAAAGATACCGGCAATAATGATATATTGTTTTATAGTTTCGAATTTGTTCGACTGATACATCTGTATGTGTTCCCTATACTAGTGGCAACGACGCTCACTGCGAATGTTTTTGTGATATATGTGTACAGTCAGAAAGGATTTAGAAACAGTACAGCTTTGTTACTTATTTTCATCGCGGTGTGCGATTCCTTTGTCGCTCTGGTGATTTTACCAGCAGGTATTGCAGTTCATAAAGATGCTATTCCTACACGAAATAACACATTAAATATGATGGATACAACATTTATAATAATTACTATTAGCAAAACGCTTTGTAGATCATATTATATTTCTGCGTATTTGTCAATAGTTTTTCAATTCATGTCATTCTGGTTAAAGACGTACTTAGGCATCCAGAGATATATTTCTGTGAAATATCCGTTTAAAAGAAAAGTACTTTTTACAAAACGAAACAATGTCATTGTATGTGCTGTTATTGTACTTTCTGCCTTCATCCTTCATAGTTATTATTTAGTAAATGATAAAGAGAATAACGGGATATGTAGTTTAAGTATGGAAACACCGTGTTATGACACTTGTGTATACCTGCTCGTAATAGCCGTATTACAACACATTATACCGAGTGTATTATTAACCATCACCACGGTATTGCAAGTCCGCCAATTATACGTCAAAGGAACAACTGTAATACGTCGTAGACAAGAAAATAGACAAGTTTCAAAAATAGTCATAGCGATTGTCATTGTTTTCCTGATACAATAAGTTCCCCCTTGGGTTGTTTACACTCTATTTTACTACAGTATTGGCTTTAGATGTTCCAGATGTTAAACTTCAAACGATAATTATATGTTTTCACATATTTGACTTTTTAATGGTCCTATTATTCAACTCTAATTTCTTTATCTATGCTATTGGAATAAGAGATTCCGGGCAATATTGCAGAGTGTTCTACGGTGTAAAATATCCTGCATATCCAACTTATTCAGTTCGCAACCTACTGGACATGGAGTGCCACCAAGAGGACATGAAATGGAAATGCAGCCATTAGGTGTACAGTAGCTTATTTAAGTACGTGAGCAATGATTGAACATTGAATAGGAATTTCTGAAGACATTAAGCCCTTCCGAAACAAACAGACGCTTTCTGACGCCTCTGCAGCAGTCAGTTTTTGTAAAAATTGAAATTAAACAATAATTTAGAACTACGCAACACGAAAACCAACCTTTGTCTGCCTGCGACCAGCGGTCGTCTGTATCAGCTTGCAACCAGTGGTCATTAGTATAAGCCTGGGACCAGCGGTCATCTGTATCAGCCTGCTACCAGCGGTCATCTATTTTAACCTGCGACAGGTGGTCATCAGTTTTAGCCTGCGACCAGCGGTCATTATTATCAGCCTAAGACAGGCGGTCATCTGATTTAGCCTTCGACCAGCGGTCATCTGTATAAACCCTCGACCAGCGGTAATCAGTATCATATACGACCAGCGGTCATCTGTATCAGCCTGCGACCAGAGTTCATACGTATCAGCCTGCGACTATTGGTCAGCAGTATCAGCATGCGACCAGCGGCCATCTGTATCAGCTTGCCACAAGCGGTCATCAGTTCCGCACAGAATATTCAGGACATTTCCTGTTTACCTTATAACCTTACTAGAATATGTATCGGTTATAGTGTATGCCTCGGGAGCGCGAGACCCGGTGCGATTCCGGTTAGGTCATATCAAAGCCTTAAAAGTGAAATTGTGGCTTCACCCCTTGGCGCTATGGATCATGGAGATAGCATAACGACTGATGAACTGGTGTCAGGATAAGCTTGGCAGCAGTACTGATTATTTACCAAGAACACTTCGTGGTATACTTTAAAAAATGTTGAAAGCGAATGACCTAATGAACTTTAATGACCAAACAATGATTACAGAAGTTTACACGGTTTGTATATGTCAAACTTGTTGAATTCTAATCCTTAAATGATGAATCATCAGCTTATAAAAATCAGACTAAAGGACTTCGCTTACTTTAAACATATTTTATTGCCCACAAAAGATGCATACAGAATAACATTCAGATTTACAAATATACATGTTATAGGCAAACGGGTCTGGCCACAAGTGCTAACAACTTAGATACGACCACCGCCTTAATAATTACAATCATTTATACTAATTCGATTTTTATAAATATTTTATTTCTAGCTTTTTATAAGACTTCGCTTGACGAGCTTTTGCTACTGCAGCGATCTTCAGGTTTGGTTTTAATAAGATTTCATCAGAGGCCCTTAAATCCAAAGATACCGAGGCACAAATATTTGTATTGACTTAGTAGCTACTGCAGCAGATTAAGAACCTTTATCTCTTATAGACAACTTCAGCTGTCCTTGCAGCGCGACTTTTGAAAACATTGCGGGCAAAAGTATAAATTGCGCATAATGAAAAATTTCTTCTTTTGCAACAATGTATAAATATTTTGTTTCTATTCGTGTACAATATTTTAAATATCGCTTGTTTCAGATGTATGGTATGTGGGAAAAGTGTTAAAAACACATTGTGTGGAAATTAGAAATTGCTAAAACTTATCAACTTCTCCCTTTTCCATGACGATTTTAACACAGTCAATGTTAATACCAGGAACATAAATATCTACTTCCCTGTTATTACTAAGAACTATCTTAGCATGGTTTACAAAGTCAGAGTTAATACTATGAAATATCATATAATGGTAAGTATCCGCGGCTGACATAACTTTTGAAAACATTGCGGCTATAGAAATAAATTGCGCATAATGAACAATTTCTTCTTTTGCAACAATGTTTTCAACGCTATACAGTAACTTTACTTTAATTTATGAAGATTGTTTTATATTTGTGTACAATATTTTAAATGTCGCTTGTTTTTATGAGTGATATGTGGGAAAAGGGTTAAGAAACATTGTGTGGAAATTAGAAATTGCTAAAGATTATCAACCTCTCAATTTTTCATGATGATTTTAACTCTGTATTGATTCCTTCAGTTTTCCAGAAGGTAATGTTCACTGTTTATCACAGTCAATGTTTATACAAGGAACGTAAATATTTACGTCCCTGTTAATACTATTAAATATCATATCATGGTTTTCACAGTCAATGTAAGTACTATGAAATATCATATCTTGATTTCCAAAGTCAATGTTAATACTATGAACTATCATATTATGGTACGCAGCTGCGGCGACAGCACTTTTGAAAACATTGGAGTTAAATGAAAACTTGCGCATAATGAGCACTTTCTTTATTTCAACATCATTCTTTAAATATGTTTTCGTTTACAGAGAATTGCCATATGTATTGCCTATATGTTTTCAAATTTGTCTCCTGTATATATTTTTTGAAAAGTGTTAAATTGATTTTTACGGACTAAGCTCAGAGTAATACATCAATAGAGTTCTAGATAAGATACGTATATCATGCTAAACAGTCTTTATTGGTCATCGGTACCTATGTTGTGGGTACTCAAACGAATCGTTTGTAACATATGATTTGATTACTTAAAACTATTATAAAACAGCTCTCTTTACCTTGGCCTCCGAGTCGAAAAAGAGTATCATGCAATCGGTGTAAATGTCAACCCTTTCCTATATATACGCCACAAATCTGCAGCAGACGATTTTGAAAACCATCTCAGTAAATAAATAGTTATTATCTAACAATGAAAGTATAATTAATGAAAACATTGTGGCAAAAGGAGTGACTGTTTATTATGAGCAATTTCTCCATTTGCCATACATTTTCGACTTCTGCAATTGAGTCAAAGTGCGTTTGCATGTAGGAAATGATTAAAAGGTATATCAATGCAAATTAAATTGGTAAGTGTTCCGATGTAGTACAGTCATACTTTGCAGTCGCTGGTAACATAAATGTGCCGGTACGAGGATAAAATGTACAAATTGGCATATCTGAACAGTGCATGTTCAAATCGCCCTATGCATCTGCTTAGTCTGATCAAATTATACACTGAGATGTCAAACATCTTCTCACAAGCTTGTGTAAGTAATATGTGAACACTGTTGATCTTGATCAGAACTGAGGGTAAGTACAGGCTGGTCTGCATCTACACTGTTCACAAACGCTAATTTGAACCTTTTCACATCGACGTGGGCATCATCTTTTTTTAAAAACTTATGTGTATAATATGTTCAATATATTGATTGTTTGTGGTTTAACGCCATTATTAACAACTTTTCAATCATACGACTGCTTCAAATTCACATACCTGTGTGTTTCCAGGCTTTCTTACCAAGTGTCTCACACGTTAGTCTTTCAAAGCAACTAACGGATTTTCAATATAGGTTATAAGCACATTGTTGGGAAACGAATGGCGCTTGTGGAATTGACTTTTGCCAAACGAGGGAAAGAATGTAAGCCGATCTTGGGTTGAACTCACAGCCCCTGTATTGAAAGCCGGCGTCGCTACCGGGGCTCAATATATCCTTGGCACATATTATTGTCTGATCTATTTTTAGCTCGTCTGATTTAAAAAGAAAAAAATGATGAGCTATTGCCGTCACTCGATCGTCATCTTCATCATCGGCGTTGGTAAAAGTTTGAGTTTAGGTCACTAACATGTAAATATCAAACTTATCACTTTGAAACTTGGAAAGACTTGTCCACTTTCAAATGTAAAATATAATTGAGGACGAGTTTCACAAGTTACATAACCCTGTCATGTATTTTGACTGAATGGTTGACTTCTTAACTTAGAAACATTTGTAACAGTGAACATATGCAACCATATTTATTGTATATAAAGTTTATGAAGAACTTGAATGGGATTGTGTTTTGTAAGATCCTGGGGTCACGGTCATGGTGACAGACGAACGGCGAATGTCGTATTAACTTTTGTCAAACGTCGAAAATAATGTTGTAATGGTAGACGCGCTATGGTTCAAGCAAGCAACCCCGATTGTACCATTGTAATAAGCATTGGCTTTTACGGTCTGTTTTTGGAATTTAAAATGAAACGAAATATGTGTAATATAAATAGACACCTATTTTTATTTGACATTCTTTATATTTATTTTCTATTATTATTTATTGATTTAAAACCATTGAGACAAAAGGAGAAATTGCTTATCATGAGCAATTTCTCCTTTTGCCACAATGTTTTCAAAAGTCATCTGCTGCAGAGGCATCAGAAAGAGTCTGTATGTGGGGAAAGGGTTAAAAGTCTCACCCATCCAGTGTCTTTAAATGCTGTCCAGCCGGACTCCGTTTATTTCTCTTTCTGTAACTTCTTTGGTTGTGCCCTTGATCCACCAATATCACTACAATATCAAGCAGAAATGTTTTACCCTTTCCTATTTACAACCAGTCTGCAGCAATCTCATTAAATCCAGACCTCAACTTGGCTGTTATAATTAGCACACCATATAGATCAGATGGCTGCCTATAACAGATGGTCTCAGATTGACCTTTGCATCAGCCAATCAAATTGATGCCTACAAAATCATAAGGTATCAACAGGGGATATAACCTATATAAATAAATGTGATTGAAAAATGTTCTGACTGTATAGTAACCAGTTTGATAACTGAATCAAGCGTTGGTTGTATCATGCTATTTCATTGGACAGAACAACAAGCACCTGTCAATGACCTTTGCATTAGCCAATCAATTTGTCGCATACAAAGTCATAAGGCATCAACAGAAGAGGAAACCCATATAAATAAATGTGATTGCCAAATGTTCTGACTGTATAGTAACCAGTTTGATAACTGAACCAAGCGTTGGTTGTATCATACTATTTCATTGGACAGAACAACAAGCACCTGTCAATGACCTTTGCATCAGCCAATCAAATGGTCGCCTAAAGTACTAAGGCATCCACAGTGGAGATTAAACCACATAAATAAATATGATTGCCAAATGTTCTGACTGTATAGTAACCAGTTTGATAACTGAATCAAGCGATCGTTGTATAGTACTATTTCATTGAACTGAAAAATAAGCACCTGTCGACGACCATTGCCAATCAAAGTCATAATGTATCAACAGGGGAGATAACACATATAAATAAATGTGATGGCTAAATGTTCTGACTGTATAGTAACCAATTTGATAACTGATTCAAGTGTTGGTTGTATCATGCTATTTCATTGGATAGAAAAATAAGCACCTGTTGATGACCATTGCATCAGCCAATCAAATGGTCGCCTTCAAAGTCATAAGGCATCACCAGGGGAGTTAACCCATATAAATAAATGTGATGGCGAAATGTTCTGACTGTATAGTAACCAGTTTGATAACTGAATCAAGCGATGGTTGTATAGTACTATTTCATTGGACAGAAAAATAAGCACCTGTTGATGTCATTGCATCAGTCAATCAAATGGTCACCTTCAAAGTCATAATGTATCAACATGGGAGACAACCCATATAAATAAATGTGATGGCCAAATGTTCTGACTGTATAGTAACCAGTTTGATAACTGATTCAAGCGTTGGGTGTATAATACTATTTCATTTCAGAACAAAAAGCACACTTAAAATCAGCTGTAAAGAAAAAAAGGCAATACCACCAGATAAACACCGAGAAAATCAACAAAAATGTAAAATCTACAAAAGAATAATATAGTAAATTCCATCCCAATAATCTATAAATATTTTTAAACCTCTTCCTTAGGCTCTAAAATTGTTCTGAAGAAAGAAAATTGATTTCAAAAAGTTTAAATCCAAAGCTTACGCATCAAGTAGAATTTCCATTGTTTGCTCACTGAAAAAAGTAATTACAAAGCTATCAACCCTTTCAACAAATCTGCAGCAGACAACATGAGATACACATCAACAAATATGTGGAATAACTCTGTAAATAATAGTTAAATTATTACGAACATTATTTCTCCCTTTTCCACAATGTTTTCAAAGTTGTCTGCTCAAAAGCATCTGTATGTGTGAAAGGGGGGTAATGAGTTTGATCCTTTGAAAAGGTATGAGTTGTTTTTTTGTGAACAGTCTAGATCCATTTGCTCAGTCTGCTCAAGATCTACTCCAGTCAAATATCACTTAAATAAGATTGTTCGAAGATTCTTGTAACTTGTGAAGACCTGAGCTCTACATGTGAATAAGGGATGTATTCCTTATTTCACCCTCTAACCCTATGTTTTGAGTAGCCATATCATAGGATTTGGTTGGATAATAAAGGAGATATTGTGGGGAAAAGAGCTGCATACTCCTTCTTATCTGGACCTTTGTAAATACTTTGATTAGATGGAGCAGATTCACATGGTGATATGCATGAATATGAATCTAAACCGTTCAGAAATTATATCTTTCATTTCAGGGCATGGGGCATAAATGAGATGCAGCAATAGCAATTATCCTTTCCCACATAAAGACGCTTCACGATGCCTCTTCAGAAGAAGACGTTTTAACCCTTTCCACATAAAGACACTTTCTGACGCCTCTAAGGCAGACAACTTTTGAAAACGCTCTGGCAGAAGAAGTAATTACTCATAATGCACAATTCCCCCCCCCCCCCTTTGCCAAAGTGTTTTCAACTCGATTTAATAATTCAATTCTCATTTATTGGGATTGATTACACTTTTGCCATGATGTTTTTAAAGTCGTCTTTGTCAGAAAGGGTTGTCTAGAGTCAGGGCAGGATACACTAGTACGGGAGAAATAGACAAGGTTGACTTACGCAAGACTCCAGCAAGACATTATAGGTGTCATGGTTGAAGGGGGCTCCATGCTCATCGCCTCTAAGATCCAGTGCAGAACACATAACTGGCGGAATAATGCATCCCTACAGACAGACAAAGCATGGTAAATTTCTTTAGACAGACCAAAATATCAGAGCTCTAGATAAGGGGCGTTTTGCATTTTCTAAAATCTTTATTAGACAATATAACCCTATGATGAGGGAACTCAAAAGAATCGTCTCATTGAGACGATTCTTTTGAGTATCCACATCAAAGGGTTTGGTTGGATAATAAGAGAGATATCGTGCGGAAAAGAGCTATTAACCCCTTCTTATCTGAACCTCTGAAATACGATACATTTCAAAAAAACCTCATGAAAGTCAAAAGATTTGTATGAAAAACTGTCACAAAATTGATTATCTTCCTCCATTTAAGTTTATTCAGGTGATAATGTTTAAATAAAATATTTATTTAGAATATGATAATCTTAATAAACACCCGAATACAGCTTTGTCAATTGGTAATAAATGGGGATGGAAACAGCCTGAGTTACATATTACGTTACATTACGTTACATATCTTCTCTTCCCATTATGTTATTACAGGTACCTCTGTAGTATCAATATTTTACAACCAATTCTTATTTAACCCTTTCCCTCATATAGGCGCTTTCTGACGCCTCTGCAGCAGACAGCTTTTTGAAAACATAGTGACAAAAGAAGAAATTGCTCAAAACAAGCAATTTCTTTTTTTGCCACAATGTTTTCCACTTTTAGTCATAGGTTATCCATTTAATTATAGAGATTTTCTATTTTTTGACAAAATATGTTCAAAGTCGTCTGCTGCAGAATTGTCGTATGAGGGAAAGGGTTAATAAGTAAAACATTTATATTTATTATATGTTTTTAAGGCATCTCTGTATCAATATTTTACAACCAATTATTAATTCTTTTTAAGTATTTAATAAGTAAAACATTTATATTTATTATATGTTTTCAAAGCAACTCTGTATCACGATTTTACAACCCAATTATTCACGTTCATCATTTTTTTATAACATGTCTTTTTGAGCAGAATAAAACCTAACCCTTTCCAACATACAACATTTCTACAGCAGACCACTTTGAAAACATCAAGACATTTTTTTGAAATCTCAATAAATGGAAGAATCATTATGGAAAATCTCAATAAATGAAAGAATCATTATGGAAAATCTTAATAAATGAAAGAATCATTATGGAAAATGTCAATAAATAAATTAATTAGAATAATTATGGAAAATCTCGATTAAATGAAAGAATCATTATGGAAAATGTCAATAAATGAAAGAATCATTATGGAAAATCTCTATTATTGAAAGAATCATGATGGAAAATGTCAATAAATGAAAGAATCATGATAGAAAATCTCAATAAATGAAAGAATTGATAATTATGGAAAATCTCAATAAATGAAAGAGTATTTATTGAAAAGAGTTGAAAGCATTGTGGCTAAAGGATTTTTCTTATTTCGGCACATTATGTTTTCAAAAGACGTCTGCTACAGAGGCGTCATAAAAGTATCTATTGGCGGAAAGGGTTAAAAGCCATATCAGGTAAACTGTTTTATTTAAGTTTCACAAGATTTTAGAATCAACAGTAACTCTTACTTAGAAACCTGAAACTCGAACTGATCTTCGGACTCCACCATAGAAGACTCTCTAGCCGAGAAGGTGATTGATATATTCGTGTGTTGTGGCGTGTACGGTCGAGGAGTCTGCTGTTTACGTGTACGGCTACTGACGGGACGGGAATACGTAGATGTCACGGCTGATGTGACCGCCGCTGATCGGGCTCGAATGTACTCCTCCTCCTCTTCTGCCTATGAAGCCTATATGATGCATACCTGGGTATCTGCAGGAGTGGACAGAGGGGCCTGTCACGTTAACCCTTCCCTTCATACGACAATTCCGCAGCAGACAACTTTGAACATATTTTGTAAAAAAAATGGAAAATCTCTATAATTGAATGGATATATTAACCTATGACTAAAAGTGGAAACCATTGTTGCAACAGGAGAAATTGCTCGTTTTGAGCAATTTCTTCTTTTGTCACAATGGTTTCAAAAAGCCATCTGCTGCAGCGGCGTCAGAAAGCGTATATACGAGGGAAAGGGTTAAGTGGAAAATCTATTATACATTTATATTTAATAGATTTTCTCTTTTTTTTTTTTTAATTAGCCTGCCAGGCCTCTATGGCAGTGGCAGTAAAAGGAGAAATGGCTCATGAAAAAAATCTTCCTTTCGTTACCATGTTTATACAATCATATTCAGTAGTTATATGTTCTTTTACAGAGAATTTCCATTTTTTTCCCAAAGATGTTGTTTAAATCGACTGCTACATATTTATCAAGATATACTTTGAAACAGTAAGTTTGAGGAATAACCCTTTCACATAAGACAAATCTGTAGCAGAAGATTTTGAATTAAGACATCTTAAAACAAGAGCACCGCGTACGGCACAGACGCTCGACTGATAGAAAACAGGGAAAAAAAGCTGAGTCGGACGACCACGCCGCCGCCGACGCCGACAACGACGTCAGGGTCATGACAATAGCTCTCGTTTTTTTCAAAGGTCGAGCTAAAATAAGGAAAAGTCTCTGTAAATAAATGTATAATAATTGAATAGATTAGAAAACATTGTGGCAAAAGGACAAGCTAGTCTCTGTAAATAAATGTATAATAATTGAATAGATTAGAAAACATTGTGGCAAAAGGAGAAATTGCTCATTGTGAGCAATTTCTTAGCAACTGTTGTCACAGTGTTTTCAAAGGTTGTCCGCTGCATGGGCATCAGAAAGTGTTTGTATAGGAGAAATGTTGAAGATTGATCACTCTGCACTTTGATTGATTATTGAAAAACAGTAATTATAAAATTTCTCATTTCATCTATTTTTTACCTGACATAAAAATAAATCTGAGGAAAAAAACATGCCAAATCTGGGAAATTATAGATATCTTCATGCACAAACTCGAGATATTTGAGGAAAAAGGGAACTCTAGAAACAATTAATTTTCTCTTTTTCTCATGTCTTCTGTAACTCACTCACTCCGCCGCCGCCGCCGCATCAAAAGTGACATGTATCAAGGAAATAATCCAAACTCTCAATTAGTTTGTTAGTACTAAACACTCTAAATAAAGATGAAATGTTTAATTGATATCTTAAATTAATGATATCTTGAATGTATCATTTGTCAATATAAATACGTTTGTGTATTATATTTTAATTGTAAATGTTTTAACAGAGGCCCTGAGGGAAGACTGCAGAGCATGCCAGACTGTGCAGCCGCTATAAATATTCTTAATTATGATTATTATTATTGTGATTATTGTTATTATTATTATTCTATTATTATCATTAATAAATTCTGCAAAATTACTGATGGTAATATCTACTTATTGTTTGAATACCAATTCACTAACACAACTCATTAATTGGCTAAATAGTCTATATGAGAAGGCAGTCAGTTGGCTGGAAAGAATGTTTTGTGGAGTACTGGTGAGAGGAAGCCAGGAAAACCACGTTGGCCGGCGTGCTATAATCGAAATCATCTGCATTAAACTGCCATCAAATATAACAGAAACAATCTAGATCTCTTTGAAACCAAAGGCATGTTTCTTTGGGTAATCTTCAAACAGTATTAACTACATGTTATTTCAAGTTGCAGTTACAACAGTTTTGTATGAAGCTATCAGTTTGTACATGCACTGAATACGGGACCAAAGTGCCGTTAAAAATCACCTGACGTCAACTGTATAACAAAACTAATTGTGTAAATTTAGCCTTTCCCACACACATACAACACATATGCAGGAGGTACCATTTCATTAAATAAAAGTACACTTATTGAATGACAATGAAATCATTGTGGCAAACAGAGAAATTAAAAACCTGTCAAATCCAGCCCCAACAGCACATCTAGATACTCAAATGTATCATTTATTAATAAAAAATATCATAACCCATTCATTTATATGAAAGTTTCATTGAAGGTTCTAAATAAACCCTTTGTATCTTACTTTTTAAAAAGTCCTCAAAAACAGTGAAAATTGCAGCAAATGGAGAAATGCTCATTATGAGCAAATACTCCTTTTGCCACAATGTTTTCAAAAGTTGTCTGGAATCAAACCATTTTAATGGAAGGATTAGAATTTATAGTTTTACTAGAATATTAATGAAGGAATGAAGTCTACATGAACAAACACATTTAAATTGAAAAGCAGTCACCGCACAAGGAAAACCTGTCTTAATTCATACTCAATAACCCTTTGCTTAGCTGATTAGATCTATCCTTACAGTCATCCACAGAGACAACAGTTGCTTGTCAATTGATAAAATATTTAAGATACAGAGTTTAAAAAAGAAATAGTTTGAAAAAAGTAAAAATTGCTCATTTGGAGCAATTTTTTCTTTTTCCACCTTTCTCTTTTTTTTTTCAAATTTCTCAACTGCAAAGATTTCACAAGTATTCTTTACTACCTCAAAGGTTAACCCTATCCCACATGTTGACACATTATGACACCTTTGCAGCAGTATACTTTTGAAAACAATTTTGGCATATGTATTCATTAATGATAACTTCATACATAGAGATTCTCTTCAATAGTTGTTGCCACACGATTTCCACGACTTTTGCTTGCAGATTAGTTATATGTGGGAAAGAGTTAACAGCAATGTGACTGATCATAATACTTTGTTTGAAAGCAAAGACTGATCAGCCCTCATAATGTCACTGTTAAGACAGGTTTTCCGGGTCTGCCACTCACATAACATTACCAATCTGATTAAAATCAGATCAAAGTATAACTTTGCTGTGTGTATATTAGATCTGACTACATTGCATAAAAGGTCATTTCAAATGGACCAAATATATTGAACTATTCATTTGCAGGTTCTCATTTTTCTGTGCAATGAAAGCACTCAATCCAACCAACGGTCGGTCATCACTGAGTCTCTATCTCATCTATTTATTTATATGGGTTATACAATTTGATTGATTGATGTAAAGGTCAATCTGAAATGACCTGTTATAGGCAGTCATCAGATCTATATGAGTGTTTGCTACTGCAGCAAAGTTACGGTCTGGATTTCATGTTATTGATTACATACATACCTGTCTAGACGAATAAAGTCCCTATAAACATATAGATTTTTACAAATACATTAAAGTGCATTAAATACATATAGATTTTACAAAATAATTATTCATAGGAAATGAACAATGAAATTGAATTGAATAGAATTGATAATTGTTTTAAAACAAGTATAATTGACTTCTAGTAATTGTAAGAAATAATTTCCTACTTTAATCATCTCCCTCATACGATGAATATGCAGCAGACAAAAACTTTGAAAAAAATATATGAATGCAGGAGTAACTAGAACTATCACTGAAGATGATAAATACCCCCTAAACAGCACATTGACCTACACCATAACTTAATAAGTAAAAGGGCCATAACTCTGTACAATAACATGCAATTGTATCCCCTTTAGGATATGCACATCTCCTCTTGGTATAGAAACTTCATGTAAAATTTTATTGAATTTCACCAAGTGAATTGTAAGAAATAGGCCGGACAAAATATGGCTTCCGACCGACCGACCGACAGCCCAACACAGTGACTCCTATATACCCCCTCTTCTTCGAAGGGGGTATAATAATTATTCAATGTAAAATCGAAAACATTGTGGCTTAAGGTGAAATGGCTCATAATGTCAAAATGATTTCCAAAGACATCTACTGCAGATGCGTCTAAATGAATCTGCAAGTTGGAAATTGTTAATTTTCAAGACCAACTAGAAGCAATATAGAGGATATTACATGAGTGGTCATTCAATACGGACTTTATTAAACGAGTTTTCTGAAATTGATAAGAACGAGCGTTGGCGAGTTTTTATCACTTTTAGAAAACGAGTTTAATAAATTTCGTATTGAATGACCACGAATGTAATGTTCTTTTTATATCATAAATACTAATTTAATAATTTACAGCGCTATATCCATATAAACGTTGCTATAAAGCGCGCGTATTTACAACGCTAAACGTTACGTTATGACGTCACGTTACGTAGCATTGTTATTACACTAGTTGAATACGCAATTTATTCAATGGCTTTATTACACTCCCGGCGACGTCATTTATGATATAATGTACAATATATTTGCTGAAACAATTTGAAGACTCTGGCATAAATACTTTCCTTCACTTTAACTTCCACAACGCTTAACAACCCTTTCCCACATACTACAAATCTGCAGCAGGCGACTTTGAAAATATCTAAACAAAATTATGGAAAATCTCTATAAATGAATGTTAAACTATTGAATAGAGGTGAAAACATTGTGGTAAAAGGAGAAATGGCTCATAATGAGCAATTTCTACTTTTGTCACGATGTTTTCGAAAGTGTTTTGTTGCAGCTGGCATCAGAGGGTGTCTGTATGTGGGAATGGGTTAACTCACAACAGAGGTCTTAATGTAACAACAGTAAAACTTCCCCTCTATTCACAAGGTGATTCCCGACTAATTTAATTTGTTTGGTGTTTTATATCATAAATGACGTCGTCGGAGTGTAATAAAGCCATTGAATAAATTACGTATTCAACTAGTGTAATAACAATGCTACTTAACGTGACGTCATAACGTAACGTTTAGCGTTGTAAATACGCGCGCTTTATAGCGACGTTTATATGTATATAGCGCTTTGAATTATTAAATTAGTATTTATGATATAAAAAGAACTCGTTTAATAAATTCCGTATTGAATGACCACTCATGTAATATCCTCTATTTACGCCACTTTCAACACTTTTCCAGTTATATGTAATCCTTTCCTGAGTAAGTTACGAGTCAACTGGTTTATTTATACTACCAGCCAGTCAGTCATAATGCTAACACCAAATTCCTGAGTGCCAAGGAGTGATAGCTGTTTGTACTATTTCTAAAACCTTTGTTATGACCTTGCTTGGGATTTGAACCCACAACCTGCTGCATCAGAGGCGGACACGTTATGACATCTATATTTCCCTAAATGTTTTTAAAGTCAAACACAATACAAAGCAGGAATAACTATCTCACAGTTTTGATTATACATGACATGTACTTTACAATATTTAACATTTTACCTTTAAAACTGAGGAGATAAAGAACAAGAAATATAAATGAAAAAGTAAGCTATTGATCACAAGCAAGAAATGAAATAATAAGAGCTTAACTGCTTAACCGTTTTCCACATACACTTCTAACCCTTTTCCTCATATAGACGCTTTCTGAGGCCTCTACTGCAGACGGCTTTTTGAAAACATAGTGACAAAAGAAGAAATTACTCAAAACGAGCAATTTCTCCTTTTGCAAAAATGTTTTCCGCTTTTAGTCATAGGTTATCGATTCAATTATAGAGATTTTCTATTTTTTTACAAAATATGTTCAAAGTTGTCTGCTGCAAAATTGTCGTATGAGGGAAAGGGTTTACTACAGCAGTTAACTTTGAAAACTTCTATCAAAGTATTGAAAGTCTTTATTTATGAAAGTAAAACTATAAAAAATGGTTGAAAACATTGCGGCAATAGGAGAAATTGCTCATTAATAGCACTTTCTCCTTTTGCTTTAATGTTTTCAAAATGTGTCTCCTGTAAATATGTCAAAATGTGTTTGCAAGTGAGTACAGGTTTAACCACTTAGAATGATAGAAGAATGTAATTTATTTAAGTTATGTATAATATACCAGATATAGGAGAGGGATTGCTCAATAATGTGCAACAAGTGAGTTAACTTTATTTTGACATAAAAGTGAAACAAGAGATATTTGTCAACATACTCATGATGAGCGATTTCTCCTTCTGCCTCAATGCTATCAATCCTATTTAATAATTTAACTCCAACTTATGGAGATTTTCATGTTTTGGTCTTCTTGACTTGCGTATAAACATTGTGACAATATGAGAACTTGCTCATTATGAGCAATTTATGCTTTTACCACAATGTTTTCTTAAGTTGTCTGCATCGAAAGGTACTGCATGTTGAAAAGGGTAGAAATTATAAATGCATGGAAAAAGGCAATAGATAATTATATAAGTACATTAAACTGAGTGGTCTCAAGCAAAACCAACATTAGAGATTCTATGATCAGTGTGTACAAAGATCTACCGGTACCTAAGGAAATCCATATAATCAAGGTATATTAACCATGTGCCACATACAGACGCTTTCTGATGCCTCTTCGTCAGACGACTTATAAAAACATTGTGGCAAAAGAAGAAATTGCTCATCATGAGCTAGAACACTTGACACACAATATTTTCAACTTCATTGAATAATTGTTCTTTGATTTAAACGGAGAGTTTCCATAGTTTTGTTTAGATGATTTTAAAGTCGTCTGCTGTAGATATGTTGTATGTTGGAAAGGTTTAGTCCTTTTACCAGTGATACAACACATTCGCAGTAGACAAAGTGGACAATGTGGTTAAAGGAGAATAGCACATTATGAAGCCAAAATGTTTTTCCAAAGCTGTGATGCAGATGTGTCAAAATACATATGAAAGTTGGAAACAGTGTAGAGTCAGACAAAACTGTGGATGAGCATGTTGCTCAGGATCTTCACTGTTCACAAATGCCCTACAGTTCGGTTTTAGACGAGCAGTGCTAAAATGGGTATATATGTATATAAGAACAGTGAACCTACGTTTACATCTCATGCAAAGAAGTTGTAACTCATTATGAGCAATTTCACCTTTTCCAAAAATGTTGTTAAAAGTTCTCCTTTGCAAACAGGTCAAAATGCATCTGCAGGTGGGAAAAGAGTTAAATGAAATCGGACTAAAATATGGATGCAATTTAACTGTTTACCCTTTTAAGCAGACGACTTTTGAAAACATTGTGGCAACAAAAAAGAAATTGTTCATATTTCCAAAGTCATCTGCTGCAGATTTGTTGTATGTGGGAAAGGGTTACAAGATAGCCATTATAAATTTCAAAATTCTTCTCTGAAAGTCTGTTTAACCCTTTCCAAAATACAACAAACCTGCAGCAGACGACTTTCAAAATATACTCGAACAAATTTGAAAACTCCCTTTAAATCAAAGTGCAATAATTGAATAGTGTTGAAAACATGGTGACAAAAGGAGAAATTGCTTGTTTTGAGCTTTCTGACACCTCTACAGCAGACTGCTTTTTGAAAACATGGTGACAAAAGAAGAAATTGCTAATTTTGAGCAATTTCTTCTTTTGTCGACATGCTTTCAAAAAGGAGTCTACTGCAGAGGCGTCAGAAAGTGTCTTTATGAGGGAAAGGGTGCCAAGTGCAATGCAATTCCTATCATACTCTGAGTCAAGTCTTTTCCATATATTTTTATACATTTGCCGCAGGTGAGATTTGACAAAAATTTGGCAAAAGGTGAAATTATTCAACCCTGTTCAATGACCACACTTTTATTCATGGAGATTGTTCATGTTTTTTTTTAATTTCATCTACTGTAGTTATATTATATGTAGGAAATGGAGTGTCAACCCTTTCCAACATACATAATGGCTTTGAAAACATCTACATGATGTACCTAAAATCATGAACATTCTCTAAAGACAAATGTATTATAATTGAATACAGTTGTACATGATATGGCAAAAGGAGAAATTGCTCATTACGAGTAATTTTCCCTTTTAGCACTTTGTCATTAACCCACTCCCACAAATCTGCAGCAGAAGACTTTGAAAATATAGTAACAAAAACCTGAAAAATCTCCATAAAAGATAGTTTAATTGTTAAATAAGGTTGAAAACATTGTGGCCAAAGGAGTAATTGCTCATCATTTCAATTTCACCTTTGACCACAATGTTTTGAAATGTCGTCTGCTGCCTGTTATTGCGTCAAAATCCGTCTGCAGGTGGGAAAGGGTTAAAAGTCCTCTGCAGCAGAGGCATTATCAGACAGTGTTTGTATGTGGGAAAGTGTTAAAAGGTCGATTTAAAACTGCTTTGCATGAGATTATTGAATTGTAGTGTATAAATGGATACAGAGTGAATATATAAATTCAACAAGCAAATTCATCAAATTTATATCCCCCGCTTGCAGGAAATATTGTAGGAATAAAATCCGCCGAAAGTGACGATAAAACTTGGCCTAGCTGTTAAGGCATTTAACCTTGTTACAAAGTTTGAAAAAAATAACGGTTCACATTTGTGGCAGTGATTACATGGAAACAGCATAAAACGACATCTTTTGTTAATTAAGGGGCCATAACTCCACCGAATAAAGTCCGCCGAAAGTGACGATAATACTTGGCCTAGCCGTTAAGGCATTTAACCTTGTTACCAAGTTTGAAAAAAAAGGTTCACATTTGTGGCAGTTATTGCACGGAAACAGCAACAAACGACATTTTTTGTTAAATAAGGGGCCATAACTACACCGAATAAAGTCCACAGAAAGTGACGATCGAACTTGGCCTAGCCCTTAAGGCATTTAACCTTGTTACCAAGTTTGAAAAAAAAAATGGTTCACATTGGTGGGAGTAATTGCATGGAAACAGGTAGAAACGACATTTTTTGTTAATTAAGGGGCCATAACTACACCGAATATAGTCCGCCGAAAGGGACGATAGAACTTGGCCTAGCCCTTAAGGCATTTAACCTTGTTACCAAGTTTGGAAAAAAAAAGTTCACATTTGTGGCAGTTATTGCACAGAAACAGCAACAAACGACATTTTGTGTTAAATAAGGGGCCATAACTACACCAAATTTATATCCCACGCTTGCAGGAAATATTGTAGGAATAAAATCCGCCGGAAGTGACGATCGAACTTGGCCTAGCCCTTAAGGCATTTAACCTTGTTACCAAGTTTGAAAAAAAAGGGTTTACATTTGTGGCAGTTATTGCACGGAAACAGCAACAAATGACATTTTTGGTAAATAAGGGGCCATAACTCCACCGAATAAAGTCCGCCGAAAGTGACGATCGAACTTGGCCTAGCCCTTAAGGTATTTAACCTTGTTACCAAATTTGAAAAAAACGGTTAATATTTGTGGCAGTTATTGCACGGAAACAAAGTGTGACAGACAGCCGGACAGACGGACAGACGGACAAACCCAAATTAATAACCCCCCTTTTTTTCTTCGAAAAAGCGGGGGGTAATAATTATTAGATTATCATCCAAAGAGGGACATTTAAATTAACAAGAGGCCCAAGAGGGCCAGTATCGCTCCACGGCTATAAGGCGCAATTTGAACTTACTAACAGCAATTTTCCTGGAGGCTATGTTTCTTTAGCAATGGAATCTTGTTGAGTTTCCACCAAGGAGCATTATGCAGAATTATAAGAGAATTGGACAAACAGCTGTTTGTGGCAAGTTTCTTTGAATGCCTATGATGCATTGTTAGATTATTGCTTAGGGAATAACAAAGGATATAAAAAATGAACTAATATATTAAATAAAGCAAAAGGAATTTTAATGCAATGAAAACAATTTCACAATTAGAAAAAATATAGAATTTCTCCCTGACTTAACCCTTTCCCTCATATAGATGCTTTTTGACACCTCTGCAGCAGACAGCTTTTTGAAAACATAGTGTCAAAAGAAGGAATTGCAAAAAACGTGCAATTTCTCATTTTGACACAATAATTTCCACTTTACGTCAATGTTATCTATTCAATTATTGAGATTTATTTTGTTTTGATGAAATATGTTCAAAACTGTTTACTGTAGAATTGTTGTATGAGGGACAAGTAAGACAAATAAGCAATGCCGTTAATCTGGCCTGTGAAATAATGTAGGAAGTAAGGACATCAGTAATCTTATACACATGTTATTAGGAATCTGATTAAGGGTCACTCATGGAGCATTTTTATTGAATCATTTGGAAATCAGCCCAACACTTTCATGGAGAAGCTTGTTAAGTTTTCTTTATAGCTTTGCCAACTGGCAGTAAGGCTTTTCAACTAATCAACATGGCTTATGTTTGACAGTATGTCTGAGAGGACTTTTTAGGATTTCCACTATAGTAATTTAAGGCAAAGATGCCCTACACCCAATCAACATGACTTGAAGGATATTGTTTTCGCCATGTAATGTCCAATTACATTTTGATAGTAGGGAGTATTCTTCTGGAATTTTATGGGAATAGGCTTCATAATATGTCTAAGAGGACTTTTTAGGATTTACACTATAGGAATTTAAGGCGAATTAGCTGTACACTCTGGACTACATGTTTCTGACCAATCAACATGACTTGAAGGAATCTAATAGGGGCGTTATTAAAGGAACATTTCTACGGATTTATTTGAGAATTAGCCAAACAGTTTGGGGATAATCCAATTGGTGACCTAGTTTTGGATCATACAAATATGTGTATTGAGCTGAAAGGATCAAACAAATCAACTGGTAGTAAAGAAATATCATGTAAGCAATTGAACAATGAATATGAATTATGAAGATATAATAATAAAAATCAAAGGATTTATATACAAGAGGGCCACATGATGGTCCTGGATCGCACATCTGACTTTTTCTCTTTAATTTTAGCCACCTGGCAGTTATAGTTCCTGACAAATCAACTAAGTAGAAGTAATCTGATTAAAGGGTCAACCTAGGAATTATCTACTAAATTATTTGAGAACTGCCCTCACAATTTAGTTGAGTAGGATTATTCGAGTTTTCACTACAGCCATATAAGGTGAAATAGTATTGCGCTGTGGTGGCAGTATTGTTTTGACCAATCAATATGGCCTGAAGGAATCTGAAGAAACATTTATAATGAATTTTTGATATAAATGGCCACTATAGCAATTTAAGGCGAATAAGCTGTACAACCTGGACTACATGTTTTTGACCAATCAACATGACTTGAAGGGAACTAATAGGGGGGGTTATTAAAGGAACATTTCTACGGATTTATTTGAAAAGTGGCCAAACAGTTTGGGGATAATTAAATTGGTGACATAGTTTTGGATCATACAAATATGTGTATTGAGCTGAAATGATCAAACAAATCAACTGGTAGTAAAGAAATATCATGTAAGCAATTGAACAAGGAATATGAATTATGAAGAGATAAAAAGCATAACAAGGACAGGGTATTTTATGAAAAACACATTCAATGTCTACACTAAGGTTTGTAGTATTGGATATAATAATAAAAAGAAAGGATTTATATACAAGAGGGCCACATGATGGTCCTGGATCGCACATCGAACTTCAAAAAACATTATGTGATGGTGTAGTACCTTACTAAGTTTTTAAACATTGAATAACTTCTAAGAACTCTATGTCAATTGGAAATCTGATAGGTTTTTCTTTCTTCCACGAAGTTTTCAACTGAAGTTCTGCATTACGGGTAATGTGTACAGTTCAACATGTCTGTATATGTTTGTTGTTGGTGCCATTAACATGATTAAGAGTAACAAACATGGGAAATCTCTATTACTACCGGTAAATGGATAACCTATGAGTAAAGCTGGTAAAACATATTTTCAAAAGGAGGAAATGCCATTTGTGCAATTTCCATTTTTTGTCACTATGTTTTCAAAATGCCGTTTGCTGCAGAGGCGTCGGAAAGCGACTATATGAGGAAAAGGGTTAAGGGGTATTTGTACCATGTTATTTTCAAATCAGTAATTACTTCTGGCTATAAGTTTATTCTCATGGTAACCAGAGTTGGTCATGATTTGAATCATTTTAATGGTTTGAAAGACAACTTATTTTCAAACATGACTATGAATTACTAAAACTAATGTTGCTTAGAAGGAGATGTCGATTTTTAAAACAAATAATAACCTTTCAAGGAGGTAGTTAGCACAATTTTCTAACTTAACGCTTTCCCTCATATAGCCAAATCTTGACCCTTCTGAAGTAGACATCTTTCTTAAAAAATATTGACAAAGGAAGAACTTTCCCAAAATGAGCCATTTTTCCTTTTGTCACAATGTTTTCCACTTAAGCAATGGGATCCAGTAAATTATAGGGATTTCCTATGTTTAAATCATTTTAAAGACATCTTTCTTAAAAAATATTGACAAAGGAAGAACTTTCCCAAAATGAGCCATTTTTCCTTTTGTCACAATGTTTTCCACTTAAGCAATGGGATCCAGTGAATTATAGGGATTTCCTATGTTTTAATCATTTTAACGGTCTGAAAGACAACTTATTTTCAAACATAACTATGAATTATCTAAAACTAATGTTGCTTAAAAGAAGATGTTAATTTTAAAAACAAATAATCACCTTTCAAGGAGGTAGTTAGCACAATTTTCAAACTTAACGCTTTCCCTCATATAGACAAATCTTGACCCTTCTGAAGCAGACATCTTTCTTAAAAAATAGTGACTAAGGAAGAATTTGCCCAAAATGAGCCATTTCTTTTTTTGTCACAATGTTTTCCACTTAAGCAATGGGATGCAGTGTATTATAGGGATTTCCATTTTTTTGACAAAATATGTTTAAAGATATGCAGAATTGGTGTATGAGGGAAAGAGTTAAGTAACGAACATAGTAAATAGAAGAACTGATAGGGAAACAAGTTTTATGTCAATAAATTATGCAGAAATGCATGCACTTTTGGCACTTGAAGAGAACTAATACCCACAATTTTTCTATGAACTTTTTTTAATTTGCGTAATGTCGGAGTTGCGGATGACAATGTCAAATGCATTCAGCATTAGGAAATCCTCTAATGTGTCAATATCATTAATCAGTTCTGAAATGTTCTCTGAATCAAGGAAAGGTTTTATTATTTCTTCAGCAATGTTCAGCTTAAGTTTGTCGTGATCATCTTTCAAGTACACAATGATTGTAATGTGATGGTGTAAATTCTTTACCAACTGCTTGAACTTACAGCCAGAACATCTAACAATAACCTCTTCATTAATTTGAATGACTTTAAAGCAAACATGACATTTGGTCTGCTTTGTGATATTTATTGATTCAAACGTAGCTAACTGGACTTTTCTTTCGCCACCGACAATTTTTTCTATGTCTTCGATGACACCATCAAATGGTTGGATAGATGAAATGGTAGTGGCTGACATAGTGTTTAGCTGTTGTGCTTCACCAAATATCCTGTTTTGAAGGTGTGTGATGTTGTAGAATTCCCCAGCTTTCAGTTGCTCTTTCAATCTGTCTGTCCAAACAACAATTTTCATTGACTTAGATTGGTCGGCTATGACCCCAATACCAATATTCTTTGGTCCGTATTTTGTGGAGACTTTTCTGTTTAGTTCTACAAAGCCCATGAACTTAATGTTGACAGTTACCTATAATAAACATAGAACATAATTTACTAAATGTATTTCTACATGTCTGCATCATCAAATATGCAGCTATCAATTTGAAAACATTTAGACAAAGATATGAAATACATGTATCTATATAGATAGGTAGGATGTATTAGATGAAGTAACAAATAGTGTTGCCAAATGAAAACATCTGTCATCTTGTTTTTAAAGGGCATCAGAAAGCATTAGAACTATATCAAGGAAAGGGTTTATCTAGTTACAATGTTGTTTTCAATTTGAATTATCTTGTAACATTTAATTGATAGTTAATTATCATGTCAAGAAAAAAGTAATCTAAGCAGTAGTTGCAGGTGTTCATGCAACATTTACATTACGCATGGGGTTGGGGTGCGGCAGTTATGTACATTAACACACAAAGTTTCAGAGCATTTGAAGTACTGTATTTCCATATCATGATAATGATATTGTTTGCAATGAAAAGCTGAATTGTGCGCCAGAAATCTGCGAACTATTTGCTCCTTTCTTGGGTCTGGAATTACAGTTGACATTCATAGCATATCTTTACTGGATGACTACTGAAGACACAAATCAAACATGAACATGTTGCTTATGTTTCAAGTTGTTCTATGGCAAATGTACAGTGTGCTTGTTTCAGTAAACAAGAGCGCCAAATGTTACGATATAACCCTTTGATGGAGTTATGTACTCTTGGCTGTTGATGGAAGTTATGATGGTGAATAAGTGTTTTAAGTTTCAAAACAATATTTGTTCTGGTGATTTGTTTGTTTAGAGTTTAACGCCGCTTTCAACAGCTTTGGTCATATCACAGCGGTCAGTGCACCTACCCATGTTTTCCTTGCTTTCCCACACCAGTACTTACACAACATTCTGTGAAGCCACTGACTACTTTCTCACATAGATCAGAGGTGAGAGGCAATGGAAAACATCACCCGAAATAATGTCGCCGCAACCGGGTATCGAACCCGTGACCTCCAGATCACGAGTCAGATACGCTATCAATTGAGCTACTCGGTGGGGCTTAGAAATGGCAAGTTACAAGAAAACATTGTGGCATTTATAAGGAGGAATTGCTCATGTGTTTAATATCTTTTTTTGTCACTGTCTTTTTTCTAAAAGCTTTCTGCTGCAGAGGGGTCAGAAAGGTGCTATATATATGAGGGAAAGGGTTTAAGAGTTAGCTACAAATCTCATAACTTAACTGTCAAACAATGGATTACCAACTGCCTTGCAGTTAATTACAGAAGTATCCTTATTGCAAATCTGATTGTTAACCCTTTCCATCATATAGATGCTTTTTAACACCTATGCAGCAGAAATCTTTTTGAAAACATAGTGACAAAAGAAGAAATTGCTCAAAACTAGCAATTCCTCCTTACCACAATGTTTTCCAATCAATTTATGGGATTTCTCAATTTTTGACAACATATGTCCAAAGTCTTTTGCTGCTCAATTGTCATATGATGAAAAGGGTTAAGTAATTCATCTGTTTGAAGAACTAATTGAAAACAATGCAAAAATGATATATCATACCATTTCGAATTCAGCTTTGATATTTTCTAAAGTTTCAACTGTCTTTGCTGCTTCCGAGTTTATGAATGTCGAATACTTCTTTGAAAATGTCAACTTCACTGGACTTTTGATGATTTCTGTGGACCGCTGAATTTTGACTTCTAGCTCATTATTTCGCCCTGGAACCATGTTGGCCTTCAATAATCGGAATGAGTCATCTGATTTCGAAGCCGTTTGAAAAGCTTCATACTTTTCAGGAGTAAAGCATAGAACTCGTCTGGATGTCGTTTTAGATGTCTGCAGCTGTGCAGTAAAGTACCTGAGAAAGAAAGAAGGTTTTTATGTTATGACCATAAGTTTTAAGTTTGTGTACATGAATACAACCAGGGAGGTCCCAGATACAATTGAGCAATTTCATCTTTTGCCACCATGATATCAAATCTATTCAATAATTGTAAACAAGTTGTTAGCTGCAGATATGTTGCACGTGGGAAAGGATTAAAGGTCCTACAGTTCTCTACTTTTAACTTGTGTAAAGCACAGACAGTAAAAGTTCGAATTTTGGGGATTATCAAAGTGTGTTTGTTTTATTGGGGTTTTACGCCGCTTTCAACATTATTTCAGTTATATCAAGGTGACAACAGTTCACTTATTCATGATTCCTCGGTAAACAAACCAGTACTAGGCTAGATTATCAAAGTAGAATGTATTAACAGTTCCCTAATGCTCCTTTCCCAAAAATGCATATATACAGGTTAACCATTATTTCATGTCAACATGGGAATGAATCAATTTGTCAAGCAAAGATGGTATTCAACATTTCCCAAAGCACGTTTGTTGTTAGCCCATTGTTTAATTCAAAGATGACTTTTTATTTAACCCTTTCCGCTATACGACAATATTCTGCAGCAGATGACTTTGAACAAACTTTGTAAAAAAAGAAGATCTCTTTAATTAAATGGATAACCTATGACTAAAGTGGGAAAACATTGTGGAAAAAGGAGAAATTGCACAAAACATTTCACCTTATGGCACTATGTTTTCAAATAGCCATCTGCTGCAGAGGCGTCAAAAAGCGTCTATATGAGGGAAAGGGTTAAAAACTGAAATGTATTTTATTGTTAAGAGTGCAAGGAATTGAGTTAAATCTTTCTTCTTGTTCTTGGTTAATCGTGTCAACATGCGATTGTTCGTCATCATTATACTGATGCCCTTCTTCTAAATGTGGATGCTCATTATCAAAAGTTTCACTGCTATTTGGACTATCATCAGTATTTTTGTATCTAACTTCCAGCTGAGAAACATAGTCGGCAAGACACCAGTTATCTAACTGTTTAGGTCTCTTTGAATACCTCTTTATGATATTGTCTGATTCTATATTAGTAGAGCTTGCAGGATTTCTCTAGTGAGTCCTTATATTTCAGTAGAAACGTTCTGTCAGCAGGTAAAGAAGTATTTATAAATGTTACATCTCTTGTAGCTTTAGTAAGTGGCAGTTGCAATAGCAAGTAGCAGGCTTCTTGAGCACTTACTTCAACACTGTTTAAGAATTTGTTACCAATATGCCGTACTTGTTTTCTAAGCTCCATATTTCCTAGTCTAGCTTCTCTGCATGCTTCGCTCATAAGTATGCTCATTCCTCGTTGTGCCTTACTTATATACGATACAATGTATACTGCACATGCATACGGATCTAAGACGAATTGTAAGTCATGATTAGCACCCCAGGCACTACGAATGGGTTTCATATATGCATTTACTCTTGCTTCTTTGACGTTTCTTTTCAGAAAAACCTTGGGACAATTTAAAGAACTTTGTATTGCTTTAATGTAGTCATCCTCTTTAACGCCAGCCTGAGATAAGAATTCCTCATATGTAATGTCAGTGTCTTTCATCTCATCCAACTGTTTTTGAATAGTAGCAAAAATGTCTTTAAATCTTTTTTTATCAGCAACATCTTCCAATGGCTCAAGAATAGTAGAGTGTTTCATAGGTGGAATGGGAAATCCAAATCTACAAACTGCCTTTTCTTTTTTTCTACATGATTTTGAGTGTTTATGCACCTGTAATTCAACAAGTGGTTCATCTTCTACTCTATGACATGAAACATACCTGTAAATGAATGTAACCAAGTCCTTTACAGGGTGAGTCTTGAAATTCGGCGCATTTTGAATCCATAATAACATGTGTATATGTGGTGATCCTCGCTGTTGGAATTCAACACGATAAAAATGGTCCAAAACATTTCCCAGAGGCGCATGATGACTTTTAAGCACTGTATTGATGAATTCTTGTACTCGATGATCAAAAAATCTGACACATGTAACTGGATCTCTTTGCACTAGTTTTGTTTTCTCCATCCATGACATAGCATCCACATCTTCATCTGACAATGTTTTACCATCATTTATTTGAGACAGCATATTAAGTAAATCATGCCATCTGGTATCAGCTGATGAAAGAGATATGAACCATGTGGGTAATCCTAATTGCCTAATCATAGCAAAAACATCTTTTTTTCGTGCTTCGAAGTAGGGAGGACAATTTCTCAATGTACGGAATATATAATAACCTTCATCTAATCTGACTATGCTGTGAAGGCAATTGGTATCAAGCATATCTGAAGCAGTGAACTTTTTCCCTTCTGTTTTACATCTTCGCAAAGCTAAATGCACTTTATCTGATACTTGTTTTAACTGAACTTTCTTAAGTTTGAAGAAAATGTTCGGAACATTTGATGCTACTCTTCTATCGACATGTCGTAGCTCCATTTTGCAAATGTCACTATAATGAATTGGAACAACTCTGTCACGATTTGCTGCACGTTTTTGTCCACAAAATATAGTAGGAAATGACAGATACTCTGCTTCTTCATCTTGATACAAACTAAGAGGTGTCTGACCCTCACCAGGCGCAAATGTATAGACATTATCATGGGATGGATCTGCTGAATCCAACATGGTGTCACTGTTGCCAATAACCTTATCAGTTTCATCTATTTCACTGAAATGATCTGAGTCATAATCTAAGTGTGAACAATCTTGCTCGTCCAATGTATCACTATTACTTCCATCTATCCCAAAGAATTCCCTGACATTTTCATTGCTATCTGTTGTAACAGAACTTAACCAATTCCCATCAATAGTTATACCAGATTCCTTATACATGCAACTGTGATTAGTTAGCCAGTGAAGTGCACTTATAACATGCAAAGGTCTAATGTTTTCAGTAAAGTCGCATTTCTTATATGATAATTTCTTTTTAAGCTTCACTGGTATTGTACATTGACTATCAAACGTTCTGGGTAAGCTATTAATAACAGGTTGAATGTCTACTGGTACATTCACTACATTTCCTTTAATAGACAACTGACCTCCTCTTGGTAACTCTCTTATCTGCATGAAAGGAATTCTAAGCGAGACTAGTCTCTCTTCAAGCTGATGTAATTCTAATTCAGTTGGCTTAACTGGAAAAGCATTTTTATTGAAGACGGACATTGATGGAATCTTGTTATTCTTTAAGTTCTCAAGACAAGTCTTGCATATCCACTCCGAGTCTTCAACTGAATTGTATTGAGTGAAAAACTTTTCAATTTGATCAATGGATAATTTGTGTTTGATTTTGTCTGTTAGCACTACAGAATGCTTAAACCATGTCTGTTGGCAACATGTGCAAACAAACACTGGGCCTACTGAAATAGCAGTTCTGAATTTCTCAACACATGTTTCCATATTTATTCCGTATCTCTGAGAATTTCTGTAATCTTTCTCTTTTAACAGGACATCTGGTTGTACTCTCTTATGACGTCTGATCTGCTTATTTCTTTCATTTTCCTTTTCTTTGTAATTACTGCATGCACGTTTGAACTGTTTTTTCATTCTTTCAGCCTCTTGATAATGTTGACGACCACGGCATTTATGCATTGATTTTAGAGTATTAAGTTGTTCTTTTTCTCGTCTTTCAGGAGCTTCTCTAGCTTTGCGTTTACTAACATTTGTTATAGAACGCTCTTTCTCTTGTCTCTCAGGTGCTTGTCTAACAGTGCGCATTGATTTCATTGTCATTGAACGCTCTTTCTTTGGTCTCTAAGGTGCTTGTCTAACGGTGCGCATTGCTTTCTTTGTCATGGAACGCTCTTTCTCTTGTCTTTCAGGTGCTTGTCTAATGTCACACATTGATTTCTTTGTCATAAAACGCTCTTTCCCTTGTCTTTCAGGTGCTTGTCTAACAGTATGCATTGCTTTCTTTGTCATGAAACGCTCTTTCCCTTGTCTTTCAGGTGCTTGTCTAACAGTGTACATTGATTTCTTTGTCATGGAACGCTCTTTCCCTTGTCTTTCAGGTGCTTGTCTAACAGTGCGCATTGATTCCTTTGTCATAGAACGCTCTTTCCCTTGTCTTTCAGGTGCTTGTCTAACAGTGCGCATTGATTCCTTTGTCATGGAACGCTCTTTCCCTTGTCTTTCAGGTGCTTGTCTAACAGTGCGCATTGATTCCTTTGTCATGGAACGCTCTTTTCCTTGTCTTTCAGGTGCTTGTCTAACAGTGCGCATTGATTCCTTTGTCATGGAACGTTCTTTCCCTTGTCTTTCAGGTGCTTGTCTAACAGTGCGCATTGATTCCTTTGTCATGAAACGCTCTTTCTTTTCTCTCTCAGGTGCTTGTCTAAGGGTGCACATTGATTTCTTTGTCATTGAACGCTCTTTCTGTTGTCTTTCAGGACCTTGTCTAGAATTTGTCATAGATTTATTTGTCATTGATCTATCTTTAATTTTGTGTTCTTTATCAAGCCGATTGATTCTCATGTAATTCCTCATAGTTGTTTCGTTTTAATTGTTTACAATCTTTCCTTTTTCCTATACAAGATGAAGTAATATCCTGGTATGTCTTTTTGTGATTGTGCCTACATGCTTGATCATTAAAGTACCTTTGCATAAGCAGCGATGAATATGCTTTAGTATCACTAATCTTAATATTGTCAATTTCAGAATGATTCTCTTGTCTAATCATAAGATTTACTGGTAACATGTCGAACTGTCCTGATAAATCAACATGCATGCTGTCATACAATGCATACATAAACGTTAACAAATCTTGTACACATATGAAGGAAATAAGCATTGATCTTCCATCTGGACATGACAAACCATCTGGACCATGGGAATGGGAGTCAAACAAGTAATATACGCCTTCTTTTTTGAAGACAGCTGAACAAACCGCGCCAGTCATAAACAGAATGTAAGAAGATTTGTGAAAAGCTGTATATAATGACAGATAAAGGGATGGTAAACCTGAAGTAGTCTGTTGTTGAATACAAACACCTGATATGACATCTGACTGCTCAATCACTATTTCTTTATTAAGAACAATGGCATCTGTTGGTATTTCATCAAAATTCAAAAGCACACTTTTAAAAACTCCTCTTTCCTTTAATTTAAAAATTGTTTTATTGTACAAAAGATCACCATCAATAAGGACACTATCTAGGTTCTGTATAGAGTTCAATTCTGAAAACTTTGCATATATTAATGAACATAGAGCATTGGCAGTACATTGGTTTCCACGAGAATTAACACCAAACATCTGATGGCCTTGGTGAAATGAACCAAGCACCAATGATTGTGGTTTGAAAGGACTATTGACATTACGGTCATATGAATACAATTCATTTCCTAATGCATAGACTGGAGTAGCTGTGTACAAGTGTCCACTTGCCCATTCACCATCTGTCTCATTACATGTACCAAGGGTTAAAGAACTGCTGTTTAACGTTTCTTCATCATGCTTGTACGAAGTTTCATATCCGGACTCCAAACATATATCAGTAACATTCTTAGGTTTGAACCCAGACTCAGACTTAATGTTATTACTATCTGTTTCAACTAATTTTTCACCATCTGTCTCATTACATGTACCAAGGGTTAAAGAACTGCTGTTTAACGTTTCTTCATCATGCTTGTACGAAGTTTCATATCCGGACTCCAAACATCTATCAGTAACATTCTTAGGTTTGAACCCAGACTCAGACTTAATGTTATTACTATCTGTTTCAACTAATTTTTCTTTCTGTAACCCTGCGAAATCTGTCTCCATACCACAGGATCTACCTTGGAATTCTTTAGTACTTCTATCACAGTTCTTATCGGATTTCAATTTGCATTTCAATTGTACATCAAGAGCACTCAAGTGCAAATCTGTGTAAATCAATGATTCAGATGGTGTTTGCGGGTGGGCTAGTCCCCCATCTGAGTTTTCTATGACACCCATTAATGACTCAGATGTTTTTTGTGGGTGGGTTATTCCCGCATCTGAGTTTTCTATGACACCCATCAATGACTCAGATGTGTTTTGTGGGTGGGCTAGTCCCCCATCTGAGTTTTCTATGACACCCTTAAATGACACAGATGGCCTTACATCCAAAAAGGAAGATGAAGGTAAAGGGTTGGCTAGTCCCCCATCTGATATTTCAGTGACAGCCACCGGAGGACTCCCGCTATGATCTCCACCAGGCCCGTCAACCTTGCGCATTAGCTGGTGTCTGATTGCATCCTTTCTCGCCTTTGCAATCCTCCAATTCTTTTTCTTTGGCATACTTGTACCAACACAATTCCAAAACTGTAAAAGAAATGTTTAATTAGGAAATGTATTTTGCTATTGAGTGATGAATTGATTAACTTATATATCGTTTGAGGTTGAAATATCTATTAATGCTATTTACAAAAACAGATGTCTCCCCCTCAAATATCTGTCAAAATCTCTCAAAACATTCGCTCACGATTTGGGAGACAGACGACAGACAGACAGTCGAGACATGGGTTCTGCACATCGCCTTGATGAGGTGAACATGTGACCCAAGTTTCATGAAAATCCTTCTAGCTGTCTTGGAGATATGGACCAGACACGATTTGGGACAGACAGACAGTCGAGACATGGGTTCTGCACATCGCCTTGATGAGGTGAACACGTGACCCAAGTTTCATGAAAATCCTTCAACAAGCCTTCTTGGAGATATGGAGTGGACACAATTTGGGACAGACAGACAATCGAGACATGGGTTCTGCACATTGCCTTGATAAGGTGAACATGTGACCCAAGTTTCATGAAAATCCTTCAAGCCGTCTTGGAGATATGGAGTGGACACGATTTGGGACAGACAGACGGACAGACAGACAGGCAGACAGTCGAGACATGGGTTCTGCACATCACCTAGATGAGGTGAACATGTGACCCAAGTTTCATGTAAATCCTTCAAGCTGTCTTGGAGATATGGAGCAGACACGATTTCGGACAGACAGATAGACAGACAGACTGACCCCAAGGACAAAAACAGTATATCTCCCCTTTATACAGGGGATACAGGGGGAGACATAATTAGTGACTGAGCAGGGGTTATAATGGATGACCTTGATCTTGGTAATCATAAACCTCCTACCTTTCGTCACAAACAATTCCTTGTCTTTATAACTGCAACTCCCACTTTTCTGTTAAGTCCAATGCTGCACTTCAATATACACTTACACTATAATGTTTATTCAGCTATAAACACAGTTTAATACACAATTTAAAAATAACTCACAAATAAAGTACACTATAAAGTATGTTTTATAACAGTACTTTAAACATTGTTGTTTGTTGTCATAAACCTCCTACATTTAGTCACAAACAATTTCTCGTCTTTTAAAATGCAACTCCCAGTTTTCTGTTAAGTCCAATGCTGCACTTCACTATACACTTTCACTAGAATGTTTATTCAGCTATAAACACAGTTCAATACACAATTTGAAAAAAACCTCACCAGTTTCACTATAAAGTATGTTTTATAATAGTACTATGTTTTATAATAGTACTTCCAATGTTGTTATTTGTTGTGATTTACACCTAGCAAGCATAAAGAAACATATTATTCCATATGTTAATAAACCATTTCATAAAAACAAAAGAAATTTAAAAACAAATCGAACAATTGGTCAATCGAAAGAAATCAAATACCAGGTTAAAAGGAAATGGTCATCAAGGAGGTTAACATTCAGGACGAGGCCCTCTTTTCTCTCATGGTGAAGTTCAAATACTTTTTTCAATATTTCAACTTAAGTATTGTTTACATAAATTTCATCAACAGTTTTGTAAATAGTGATACTAAATAACCAAGATACTTCTTCACTTCACCAACAGCACTTACCTGGTACTGATGCTTGCAATAGTCACAAAACTAATTTTTAAAAGATACGAATTCCACTTGGAATTCATAAGAAGCAACATGGTATGAAAAAAACTTGCAAAAACCATCACAATGTTGATAAAATGCATTATTGAATATACCCCTGAAAAGAAAAAATAGTACATGTATATCATTTATCAACTTTTGATGGTCACCCTAGCAACATTTCTACAAAATTATTAAATTATTTAAAAATCGGCCAAATAGTTTAGGAGATGAAGATTTTTTAAGTTTTCACTATAGCCATATTAGGCAAAACAGCCCTGCCCCCTGGCGGCCATGTTTTTTCAGTTTTTCAACCAATCAACATGGCTTGAAGAATCTGATAGAGGGTCACCCTACAAAATTATTTGAAAATCAGTCCGACTCTTTCGGAGGAGAGATTTTTTAAGTTTTCTGTATAATATAAGGCAAATAAGCCCTGCCCTCTGGCGGCCATGTTTTTTGACCAATCAACATGGCTTGAAGGAATCCAATAGAGGGTCACCCAAGGAACATTTCTATAAAAGTATTTGAAAATCGGCTCAAACATTTTCGGTGGAGAAGATTTTTTAAGTTTTCACTTTAGCCATATAAGGCCAAATAGCCCCGCCCTCTGGCGGCCATGTTTTTTGACCAATCAATATAACTTGAAGGAATCTGATAAAAGGTCACCCAAGGAACATTTCTACAAAATTATTAGAAAATCGGCCTGACACTTTTGGAGAAGAAGACTTTTCAAGTTTTCACTATTGCAATATAAGGCAAAATAGCCCCGCCCCCCTGGCGGCCATGTTTTTCAACCAATCAACATTTCTTGAAGGAATCTAATAAAGAGTCACCCAAGGAACATTTCTACAAAATTATTTGAAAATCGGCCTGACACTTTGAGAGAAGAAGATTTTATAAGTTTTCACTATTGCAATATAAGGCAAAATAGCCCCGCCCCCCTGGCGGCCATGTTTTTCAACCAATCAACATTTCTTGAAGGAATCTAATAAAGAGTCACCCAAGGAACATTTCTACAAAATTATTTGAAAATCGGCCTGACACTTTTGGAGAAGAAGATTTTTTAAGTTCTCACTATTTTTTTCTTTCGGTTTCCATGGAAACCAGAATTACAAATGGATCAAAAAAAATTGAAATAATTTAGTAGAGGACATTGAGAGGATGCTTCCCATGAAGTTTCAACCAAATTGGCCAAGTGGTTAGGGAGAAGAAGTCGTTTAAAGGAAACAGTTAACGCACGCACGCACGCACGCACGCACGACGGACAATTCGCCATGACATAAGCTCACCTGGCTTTCAGCCAGTGGAGCTAAAAATCAGGGAGGGAAAAACAAAATACTTACAAACAAAATGTTTTGATCTCTGGCTCCCTTTCGGGACTTTGATCCGAGTCTGAAGCGTTGTCATTGACGATTCCAAGCTCTTCAACAATGTCCGTCTGATGTTGTGTCAGGAAAGTGGGCGGGGCAACCGGCACCATGTAACTAAAGAGCCATAGTGGTTGAATACAAGGTTCATGTAGAAACAAGCTTTCATGTTTTAAGATCTGATAGCCATGCAGAAGCAATTTAAGGCCTTTGAAAAACATAATGTGGCAAATTCCGAGGAAAAGCATGACAAAGCAAGACAAATATTTTTAAATTTACAAGATAGAGTTGAAATCATTGTGAAAAAATTCTCAATTTGCTATTTATGTTTTCAACTCTATTTAATAAGAATAGAATAATGCTTTCTTTTATATACATATTCAACATTTTTGCCAAGATGCTTTCAAAGTTGTCTGCTGCAGTTATACATCACAATCATTGCACAAAACAGATCTATTTTACTTGGCACAATTTGTTTTGGATATGAATTTATAAGAACAGAATCAGATGTTGTATGATTATAAACTATGAATGAAATGTTTAACCAATAAACTCATTGTAAAACTATCATGGTACATTGATGAAATGAAAATAGCAAAATTGAACCAATCAAAAATACTTCAGCCGCTTCTAGCAATATGGGGTCTTAAGGACACACCTCTATGACATATTGGCTTAAAGTGAGTAGGGCTACACTTCTAGGCTTTTTTGTCAGAAGGTGTGTTTAGGTTTGCATCACATATATGTGGGCCGTGAAGACTATGGTGAGACTGTGCAGATGCATAGGCTCATCTGATTCTTCACTTTGTGTAAAGGCATTTAAGGAACCAAGTCACTAGACACGGCCTCATTCTACGTCAAACTCTTTCTAGCAAATTGTACAGTTTATCATGTCAAACATTTCTTACAGGGCTTTTGAAAAGGAGCCTTTTACATGCTCACAAATCGTTGCAGGGCTTTTGAAAAGGGGCCTATTTCATGTTCACAAATCGTTACAGGACTTTTAAAAATGGAGCTATTTAATGCTCACAAATTGTTACAGGACTTTTGAGGATGGGCCTATTTCATGCTCACAAATTGTTACAGGGCTTTTGAAAAGGAGCCTGTAATGGTTTTTTTGTTAGTTTTCATTCTGTTTGGGTGTTTTTAACATTTCAAATGCTCTAGTAGTCATTGAAAACTTAAATTTGCTGATGTTAATTAACATTTAATGACATAGCCTACATTTGCTTTAAAATGTGATTCTTTTTCACATTATTTTATATGTATCATACACTGAAAAGTCAGTTTTGGCATGAATCTGTTCCAAATGTTAGCAGCAATGTCTCATAGGTATATACCTTTTCCTACACTGTTGTCTTATCATTTTATTATTGTTCTTTTGACAGCTGAGCAGGTCCAGTCCTTGATAAGGGTCTCAAATGTGCTAGTCTAATAGGTTTTAGGTGACATATTGATCTCCATGGAAGGGGCTCTTTGTGTCTCAGACATGACTCAGTCTGTAGTAAGCAAGCCTTTAGGCAACACTAAAACAGGATACATACTTATTTGTTCATATAAATTGAGTTTTTGGTGGTTTTTTATCATGAATGGTGACAAGAAACGGAGAAAATCCATGTTCAAACGTAAAAATAAATGTGGGTCGGAACGTCAAAGTGTTTCTAAAGTGAATATGTAAGACCGACTGCGGAAGAGGCTGAATTAATAGATGTAGACCAAGTTGTTCATGACGCAATGGCATCTACGTCAACTTCAACAGACCAGAAGCCAGACGTCATGTTGTTGCGACCCAAACTCAAACAGCCAAAGTACAAGTGTACTGGAAGCAGAAAGACAAGTTATTTGGGGTGAGTTCACATTATACAGCATAGAAATATACCTTTAAACTGACATTGACTTGATTTCTGCAATTTTGAGAGATAAATAAGGAGTTGAAAGTGCACTTAATTCTTCAAGTTTACCGACAAAGGGAGATAACTCAGTAGAACTTATGCACACAAAGCTAATTCAAGAGGTTTACAGTTCTGATCACCCATATACAGACTCAGTCAAACCCAAACACATGAAGGAAATACAATGAAATCCATACGTTAACTTTAAGAGAGAAAACATCCTGGGAAAAGGAGATATTGCTCAATATTTATAATCATTTCCACCTTTTTCCGCAATAAATTATGCCTGCTGCAGATGTGTTTTCATAGGAGAATAGGTCATGTAAATTAACAAAATGAGGAATCAGGCTTGTTTTTATACTCAATTTCAGCCAGGAGCATGACTGCTACAAAATGTTTCACGTCGCAAAGCTCTTACGAGATGTTTAATATGGGCAATATGGAGCAGAGGGCCAGTTTTCCAAACTGTCGAGGGAATCTCACATTCGACAAGAAAAGTGAAGACCGAAGAGGTCTCGTTTGGAGGGAGAGAATGACATGTTGCACATGTTTATATGTGTCTAAAATGCACAAGGTTTACACAGAGGTATCTTCCCCAACAAAGAGACGAGGTCACAAGATGGCTACAGCAAATCTGGGTATAAATATAGCGTTGACTCAAACCCCGATTGGGGGATCTAGTCTCGTTCGACTTTTGGCTGGTGGAAATATTGGGGGCCCATCACGTCGGGGCGTAACAAACAGTAGCAAAGCAGCTAGTGAAGTCATTGTTGCTGAGAATAAGACTGACAAGTCCAAACGACTGCAGCAGTTGCGAAAAATTAACCGGTGGCAAGGTCGGTCAGAAAATGAGATTCCTGTGCAGGTAGACGGCGTATATAACAACAACCTTTATTCTGGAGTTGGAAGAACCCCATTGGCAGTCGAGGCAGTCAGTAAATTATGCTCCAAGCATGGTTTTCACACAAAGGAGGATGTAGGGTAGTGTGATATTCAGGACGGTAAATGTTCAGCAACTGTCAATATGGAGACTAATAGTGGGGACGAGCAACAATGGGCCGAAACATGCTTCCGCAACCTTAAAAATGATGGCATGGAGGTAAAATTTGTAACCACAGATGGGGATGGAAAATCGTTTCAGGTGGCACGCCAGCTCCACGTTCCTGGATATACAAAAACTATTCCTGTGCACCAACTTGACACAAGGCATCTCGGTGCTAATCAGCGAAAGTACATCAAAGCATCAAACAAGGTTACCACAATCATGCCAGTGAAAATCAAGGCATGTCGGCAGTACACACAAAACAGGTTTGCATTAGATATGAGCAAACGCTGTCAGGCTGAACTTCATTATATCATCAAGAAGAAATCAGAAAATATCCTAGATGACACGCCCGTCATGATATCCACTATAAAGCAATGCTTTGTAGGGAACCATAGTCTGTGCCGGATAAATTCAGCTGTGTGCAAAGGGGAAACGAACAATAACTGGCTTTTCAACAGTATTTTTCTATCCAGCACATTCAAAATAGACATAAAGAAGGAGGAGAACAAGAAAATCTAAATGGAGATGATTGAATATTGCCTGGGAGATGAAACTGTCCAACTAATCAGGCTAATTCCAACACAGAGAAAGTCGAGGGGACAAATAGAGCTATTAAACGTTCTTTACCCAAAGACAAGATGTTTTCCAGGAAATTCCAGTCATGTGCATACTAGAGGTGTAACGATTCATTGATGCATCGATGTATCACAATTTACTTGTCTGATGATGCGTGTATCGGTTGAAAAACAAAAAGGCCTAAAAATCGCGATGCAATACATTCATAACCTGCGATGCATCGATACAGTTTGTCAAATATCGCTCATCGCGATTTCTACCTTACTAAAACAAGATAGCAAAACATCAACAGCGATACAAGTAGCAAGGTTTTTTTTTATTATTTACAAGCAACTCTACCTGTCCAAAATGTCCTGTTTACATTTATCGGAAAAAGAATCGTCTGCAAAATATTTTTTTTTAGTTTGTTTTACGTCGTACATTGCTAAATTCTGAATTGCCCATGGAGTTTCTTCTGGGCGGAGAGGTAATCTGCGATGCCACTGCAAAATATAAGGCCACTGTTTGGAAACACTTTGGTTTTCCCGGTAGAGATGTAGATGGTGTACTCCAACAAGATCGCACAAAATGCGTGTGTAAGTCATGATGAATGTGATTTGTTCATCAAGAGCTTTGTCGACAAACTTGTCATTTCAAATTTTGACTCATTTCAGTTTGTCACTGGCACTAACTGCCTAATTGGCCCCTAAACTGCTCGTAATCAAGATTTTCAGGCAATAGTAATTGAATATTATTTTTCACTAACACCAATGTTAAATGAATACTTGCTGCACATTTTACAATTTTCAGCAGAATAAATCTGGCACAAAGTCCAGGCACATAACTAATGTTTAGCTGTAATACAAATCTAACATCATTAATTGTTATTTGTTAATATAATAACTTATAAGAAGTAATAATGCCACATTAAGAGCTATATCTGAATTATAATTCATGTTTATTGTAGTAACACTGTAATACAATCAATAAAATGCATATACAAGACCTAATTTATTTTTTTTGTAATCATCAATTATACTTCCCAGGCTACTCTCCATCAAATCAAATATTTTCATGGCATTAATCAAATTATATTCACAATTAGTTTAATAAAAGTCTGTATCGTGATTCGCATTGCATCGATGTTAATTTCAGTATACCAGTGTTGTTGGTAAATATCGGTTATCCTTTGCTTAATAAAATTGTAATTTATATGCATGGTATATTGGTTTTCACATACGATTGAAAGTCCTATTTGTTCTAGATTTGTTTTAATACGATATGCCCAGTGTTCTTTTTTTTTGTTATACATATTATTGTTGTCGGTGTCTATTTTTAACATATTGTAAACTTTAAAATGAATAAGTACTATGTTCACTCATAGAACTTTAACATTGTTAAACAATATTTAATCATGATAAGTTTTCTATAAACGAACATCAGCACACGACCTAATTCTCCGTTCTCTTAGTACATATCGACTCGAGGATATGATATTTTAGATGTTTTCTTTAATAAATGGGGTCAACATTTGACAGGATGGCTTCGGCTTCAAATAACTCATAACCGATATTTTATCTACGTCACTGCCGATACAGACAAAACAAATATACAATTTAATTGAATTTACGTTGTTACAAACATACATTTATTTCATGTAATCAGTATAATTATTTAATCAATCAAGTTACATAATCAATGATTAACGACCTTCAAACTATCTTAATAAACAAGGTTTAATTCAATACTCTAACAGTTATAATGTGTGTAATGTGTGAACAACTATATCTCTTTGATCGGCATACCAACAAATAGTGGGCCGAATAAGACTAGGCCGAAAAATACCATTCCGAATACATTTTGGGCCGAAAACACCCGATACCGGCAAGCCGATCTGAGTTACTTCCCTTTGACCATAAGATGAAATGGGGTGTTTATTCTTAAAACAAATAATTTTAATATAACTATATATTGCACTCTTTAATTGATCGTTGTGATGGGTCTGTTTGGAACAACAGACTTGTCTCGGTGGAAATATCTCCATAACGGTTAAAACCACTATTGTTTACATTTTTAATCCGTGGGAAAAATCACATTCCAAAGTGATGACGTCATACGACCCCGTTTCCCTCTTAGTGTTTATGACTACAACACTATTTTTGGTCTCAACCCTTATCATATAGCATAGATAACATACTTATTTGGTGGCATTAACTCTATGATTGAAAGCTCTATTCCAGTATACCCAATACGACTGTTATCCAACATTTTTTCTGTCTATTTTTACAGTTGTTATATTCCCCCGTCTGCAGACAATCTGTAAAATCACAATCTACAGTCTTACAATACCAAGACACTTGCAATCAATACATTGTATGGGGTCAAAGTATATTTATTTACCTACCTCTACAGTTATTTTATTCCTGATGTAATTTTTAATCCATTTATTTACATTTTTTAGATCCATTATTTTAAAACACATTTCGTGAACAATCTATTTTTAGACCTATTTCTAGGTATACTCAACAACAAATTTACAGAGTGTTCTCCCTTTGACCATACATTAATTTCATATTAATCATTCAACAACTTTTTATACATAGAGAGCTCTGCTCTTGTAGCAGACAGCATTGTGTGCAAAGATTCTCGACAACGTCTCCGCTGTTCGGAGGTCCATTTTCGGATAGAACTAGGGTCCATGCACATTGATGTACAATTATCTATTCATCAAACTTTTTAACAAACACGGAGGCGGTGGTAGCTGGACTCGGGCCTGCCTCCTGTTATATGAAGTAAAATCTGTGTTGGATCAATTGCTCAAAATCTGATCTGACGCAATCTAGATCTGTTATATCATTTTTTAATATAATACGCCTTGCGTCCATTTAACTGTCAATGTTTAAATCCTTTTCATAAAGCAGCTTTTATACTCCTTAGGAGAAGGAGCCAGTGGAATATGGCCTGCGGCATATGGGTGTCCCCGTATACGCGGGCATGTCTTTCGTTGCGTGTCGGGGGAATGGCGATATCTGGGTCATTTGCGAAGGATATCCTCCCCGACATGTTCTGGGGTGCGCGCGGTTAGGGATATACATCTTGAGATGTGTAGTGGGGCATCTCTACTGAATCCCCTTTTCAGTCCAACACAGATTTTACTTTTCGTAATTGTATATGCTTTTTTAGGAACTTGTCCAAGATTTGATGGTGATGAATGTTTTGATAAATGTTCATGAAGATCAGATGCAAATTGTAGCCTATAGAGTGTTAACAAGGCAATTGCTGACGAACGACGGACGGACGCCGGACAACATGTGATCTGCTGATACAAGTTGTGTTGTTCTCAAGGATATCCTTCGCCTGTGTTCAAATATACATACACGGTAGCTACTTATGGAGCATTAACCCATTCCATTTGATAGTCGACGACTTGTGAAAACGCTGTGACAAAGGGGGAAACACTGGTCACAATGAGGTTTGTCTCGATTTGCCACAAAATGTTTGAATTTTGTGATTTAATATTTATACTTTCACTTCCACATTTTCTCAAGATGTTTCCAAAGTTTACTGCAAATTGATTGAGAGACGCTCAGGAACATTTGGGAATTTGCTAATAAATCCTAGAAGCTTTCTAGAAACTTCCGAAAATTACAGTTTCCTTCTTAACAGAATTTCGTCTAGATGACCCCTTCGTGCATAAGTGTCACATAACGCCAAGGTTTGTTTTCCTGGATCAGCGTTCAATTGTATGTGGGATTGAAAATCAGGGCTCTGTGTTCGATTCCTGCCCAGCGATTTTGGTTGACTGCAGACACATTGTCTTTGACTTGTACATTCAGTAATGAATTACTGAACTGTCGCCGTGATATCATCGACGTATATCAATGTTTTCAAAAGGACGAAGATATTTTAATAACAATAAGTCAATAATGACAGTGATAGGTTGGGCTACTTTTCGAACAATGTTTTCAAACTGTCCTATGAGTTACGCCAGACTCTTCAGTACATCTTCATGTGATGCTCAAAATTGAAGATCTGTTTTCGCCTGACACGATATTGGTACTTAATCCATGTTTAAACAAACACCAAGTCAAAACTTTATAGAATAATATAAAACATTTAATAATTGTATTGGTCTTTAAAAGCATAGTTAACTACATGCATAATAAAATGATATAAAATAAGGAAAAGTAAATGCAAATAATATATTTCTTCCTATCTCTTTCTTTTAACAGAATGCAAATATATTTCTCCCTCTTTCCCTGTTTATCTCTCTTTCTCTCGGAGTGTCTGTCTCCCTATATATATATATGTGTGTATACATGCATGTGTGTCTGTCTCTCCCCCCCCCCCATGTTTCTCTGTATGTGTGTGAGATTATATTTTCTGAATTACACAAGGTAGGCTTGCTAATAAGTACAGTAAAGAAATAGAAAAATAAATGATCTGAATGACGCATGGAAAAAGTTGCCAGATAAACACTGCTAGATAAGTTTTATCGAAAGTGTTAAATATATGTGGGTCATCATAAATGAAACAAATATAGATCAAGTCCTGAATTAATAAAATTTAAATCATTAATAGAAATATATGAATTAACTAATTTAAAATATAAATGATGGAAACCAAAAACCAATATTGATAAGATTTGTATCGACTGAGTGTACCAAACATGGCAGACTAAATAATGTAAACAAAGCAATGCATATTAACGAGAGAATGTAATCTCGTGACTAGGTAACCATGGCAACAAAAGAACATTCATGAAACACGTTCATGTTTTATAAGTGTTACTATGTAACAGTGTATATACATGTATTAACCAAGGATAGGATATTATAAAACTCTGATTACAGTTACCAAGTGTTCATTAGTAGACCCGTCATGACCGACATAGAGTCTATCTCTGTATACACAAATAGCTAAGGGCCTCTTCGACTTTACCGACTTGAAATCTACGAGAGACTCGAAACTCTCTAAACGAGAATCGAGTCGGTAAACTTTGTGGTGAAGCAGGTCACAAATATAAATATTATTGTTGTCTGGGTCTACACTGATCCCGTATGGCCGTGACCCTTCTATTGTTTTGTGATAGACTACTTTTCCCTTATCGTTCATACAAAGTACTTTGTGGTTATCCCAGTCAGTTAAATAGAACCTTCCAGAACAAACAGCGAGATCAGGCCAATAAGAGTGTAAAGGAGTGTTTATGGTTTTTATCGTGACTCCGTCTGTGGACATCACGCATATAAACCAGGGACCATAATCACCACTATACATATCGTACTCATCCTTACAGAGGTAAACAATCTGATCTCCACTAAAGTCTATAGACCAACAGTATTTCTTCGTTTTTATAGATTTAGTGATTACGGCAGGATTTTGTGTTAAATTAATAAACAATATTCTACGTTTCCCTGGCAACGTAACAGCTAGCATACATTGTTTATTAGGCTTTGATAGGTTGGGAACGGAAATATCAGTAGTGGAAACTATGCCCTGCTTAGTGGGTTCTCGTTTATCCCTTATTTCTGTTACACCCCAAGGTTTAGACCTAAACCGTATATAGCGTTGTAATATGTGCGAACCAATACTGAATACTTTAATACAATGATTATAATAATCACAAAGAACCCACCTTGTGTGATCCAGTCCACATAATCCAGATATACAATAATCCTCACTTTTATCCAATTCATGTTTAACATTAACTCTATCGACCACAGAAACTTCCTCTCTATCAAACATTACCTTTCTCTCACTATCACTCTCATTCTTCATTTCGCTCAGATATCTCTCGATCTGTCCATCTCTCTCACCCCCCTTACTCTCTATTTCTATCATACGATGGGATTTATCGTGCCTCTCATTACATCTACCACAAACATACTGTTGACATATATAACACAAAAATAAAGCGGAGATTTTACTTAAATCTAATAAAAAGCAAATGTCGCAGGTATGTTTATTCCACACTGGTTTAAGTGGTTTTACAGTTTGTAATGTCTCCTCTCTTATTTCATCGACTTTAACTTGACCGGACCTGTTTGTTTCAGCCATATCGGTGGGAGCCTGTGCCATTTTTCTGTAAAAGAAAGTGCACGTAATTAATTGACCATTTATAAAGAAAACGTAACATAATATTTCTGGGGGAAAAAATGAGTTACCAGTATATCTTATTTCATGAACTTGGTCTTAACTAGTCTAATAGTTTTATTTGAAATTTTAATTCAATGAGTTCATTATGTTAACCCTTAATAATTACTTTTAGATAACAGATAAGTGTAAAAATTGTAGTAAGAGGATACTGAAGTAAATGAATGACTGTAAACGGAATTTAACTTATTAATGTCGATTATGATAGTATATGTGCCATGATGAAAGGAAAGGACCCTTCGGTATTTATGACAAGTGTGGAAAAAGATCTGACAGTAAAACCCCTATCTGATCCATATTCACACTTCTTGTTAGACTTTTCTTGGACGTTTCAACCAGTGTAGATCAAGAACTGATTAAGCGAAAATGCAGTTTTATTTGGGTGTACACCGACTGTATGGTTTTCCCTGAGCAAATATCATATCTGATATATATTTAAACTGTTCATTAGAAGATGGATGTTTCCTTTAATAAGTTGCAATTAGTGTGCAGAACCAGATCAGATAACATGAAAGAGTAGTTTGAGCTGGGTCTACAGTGAAGACAAATATCCTTTTGGTTGGCTATGATCAAGGATCCTATTTCTACAACAATCACTCAGTCTACTGTTAACATATTCACAAATTATAATAACAAATCTTACCACTTTTTGGTCTGTTATCAATACCCAATAAATAACCAAACTCGAAGACCACCACGATGTAGATTTACTGACTGGCTGAAAACATAGGAATAAAAGACAATTAAAGTTAAAATCACATGCTTTTCAGTATTTAATTGAGAAATATATCATTTATATTCTGATTAACTCATTGTTTCACAGACAAACTGAGAATAATTAATTCATCAGGAGATGTTTGTTCGGGGTTTACTCTTGTTTTTACTCTATATAGATCCAGACACCTTAACATAGTGTATAAGTGAACTGTCAAATAAACGGGGCTGGTAAGACAGTAAACACTTTATATTTCTATGTATTCTGAATGTGTTATGAAATCATCATGCAACAGTTAAAAACTAAAGGACTTTAAGTGTCTGACCTACCATGTATATTGACATTTCTGATTTTAGGTTCAGATCACCCAGTCCCTTTATTAAGTCTTATCTGAAACAACTCAAGTTGGCTGAATTTCCTAACAAACTTGGGTAAGTAGTGTGTGAACTAGTTAGATCTTGATAAGACTGTGTGGATACACATAGTAATCTGGATCAACACTAGTCGTAAAGGCAAACGAGTTACTTGTCAGTTACTTGTCTAGGGCACGGTCTCTATACAGATATTGTTGCTTCAAGCTATATTTTATGAAGAAAATGCACACTTAGATCCATGATGTGTTTGATCTCGTGGTAAGTATCTTATAAAATTACCAATATCTTATAATCTATAGTTTTTAATGTTTTTTAAAGTATTTAATAGAAAGATTTATATCAATAATTGTAAAATAAGAAGAAAAAGCGAATGAACTATAATTGACTTACCCTCGATTCTTTTCTTTAGACACAATATTTCCCAAACACCAAACACAGATCACTGGTTTATTAGCAGACTTTCTGAAATAAAATAAATGACCGAGTGAATAATTTAATAAATGACAACAATGAAAGGCTAAACGAATGAATATAAATATAAATAAATAATATCTTTTAAATGAGCCGTGCTTTAAGACAATATACTACATGGTCATCTTAACCTGTTTTAACAAGCAAATTACCAAAGATCCATTTGGATAGCCATACTATCTGAGCCGTGCTTTTTAGGACAATATGCTGCATGGTCATCTTAACCTGTTTTAACAAGCAAATACCAAAGATCCATTTGGATAGCCATACTATCTGCGAGTTTCAGTATCTGATTAAACTATTCACTGTCTAACGGAGGCTTCAATCTTCAATCCTGATCGTCTCTCGGACTAATAAGGGACCAGTGAAAACCAGATCAAACTCCTTGGATGCGCAGGGTGATCAGGGTATACACATATAATAAATCCAATATTTGGTTTTCCTGAAAGGTTGCTAACATTGAATGAATAAACTGAAGAATGACATAAACATATTAACATGCACTAAAACACAATACCTTATCAACTAAATAAACCAAGAAGATAAACGTGATTATTTCAAAACAATGAATCTGCAGTCCACACGTCTAGATGCTCATGTTCATGTATTCTAAAAGAACGCTACGGTCGAGTTTCAAAATGACGTCATTATTCTAATGACATCAGTAATGACGATTCATATCATGCGCAAGTTTGTACTTTACTAGCCGTTCCCCGAGAAAACGATTATGGCCTCTGCGTAATGTATCGACCCCGATCAACATGCGCAGTCGTCGCAGGCTAATCCTGGCCGACACATTCCGTCTCGGGGCTAAGAGGTATAGAGTAATGACTCCTGAAGTAGAAAATTCACAGGAGGCGAAAAGTGTCTGCCCAGATTAGCCTGGGCGGCATGCTTAGACTGATCCGGGTCGATACTTTACGCAGAGTCCACAATGTTTGTTTTCTCGTGGGACGGCTCATATATAGTGATCCTCTTAAACATTTCCAGGCTAATTATTCATAAACAATGTTGAAGACTTTGATCAGATTGCATATAAGTGCGGCTCATTGTGAGTTTCCTGTACACATAGCGAGGCTCAATAACAGTTCGATCTATATTATAGTCAACTATATGGCTACTGAATATCATATTCTTGCCTCCTTCTCAAGTCAAAATCACACTAGTTAGTATTTAGCTTTTATTTGGAGACTCTGACCTCCTACTGAGGGTGCAGAGATGGCTACTTTTACGCTTCGCCAAGGAGCCCATTTTGTTCAAGAAGATTTTAAACTTTCCACTATAAGAATATGGTGAAAATTAACCTGCCCTTTATGGTAGTGTTATATCAGCTGACACTGCTTGAACAAGTGTTCCCCTATATACTGCATGTAAAACAGGTGAATCCAGAAGTGGGACCAATTTTAAACCAGTGGGCATTATTTGAACAATCATGGTGGAGGACCCAATACAGTGCTACACATCATATATCTAAGCTCTACGCATTTCTTTTTCAGACAAGGACATTTTTAAATGTTCTCCTTATAAAACAGGTGATCCGCGGGGCGGGGGTAAATTGTGTAATGTACATAACGTAGCTTTAGTACACCACTGTAAAACTTTATTCGGTATGTAATGTACATAAAGTAGCTATAGTACACCACTGTAAAACTGTATTCGGTCTGCAATGTACATAACGAGCTATAGTACACCACTGTAAAACTGTATTCGGTCTGTAATGTACATAACGTAGCTATAGTACACCACTGCAAAACTGTATTTGGTCTGTAATGTACATAACGAGCTATAGTACAACACTGTAAAACTGTATTCAATCTGTAGTGTACATAAAGTAGCTATAGTACACCACTGTAAAACTGTATTCGGTCTGTAATGTACATAACGTAGCTATAGTACACCACTGTAAAACTGTATTCGGTCTGTAATGTACATAACGTAGCTATAGTACAACACTGTAAAACTGTATTCGGTCTGTAATGTACATAACGAGCTATAGTACAACACTGTAAAACTGTATTCGGTCTGTAATGTACATAACGTAGCTATAGTACAACACTGTAAAACTGTATTTGGTCTGTAATGTAAGGGATATAATTGAGCTGTGCTCTAGATACTGTCAAGATTATTTCTGGACGAGTGTAGATTGTCCTGCACATCTATCCAATATGATCTCGGTGTATACTGTTAGTCAGAGGTAGTATGAAGGCTTTTGTTACCTAAACACATGAATGCATATTAGATTGCAACCATGTGCAGACTTATCTGTTTCTTAACTACTCGTACAGCACTTTGGTTGGTTTTCGAAAATCTCAGCTCAGTTACACATCTATTAGTTGAATATCTACTGACACATAAAGCATTGCGTTGAATCCGCAATTTCGACCGATTCAAACGGATTTATTTCATATTCATGTATATATCTAATACTTGACGTAACGTTAAAAGAAGAGGCTAAAAAGTGTAAAGCCACCCTGACACTGGAACGAATTTTGTCCCCGCAATGCCACGCAATGCGTCGTGGCAAGGCGTGCCATTTCGGTGCTACGCAGCGGAGCGTGAAGCCGTGTTTGCGGCCTGTTCGCCACTGTAAACCTGTATTCAATCTGTAGTGTACATAACGTAGCTATAGTACACCACTGTAAAACTGTATTCGGTCTGTAATGTACATAACGTAGCTATAGTACAACACTGTAAAACTGTATTCGGTCTGTAATGTACATAACGTAGCTATAGTACAACACTGTAAAACTGTATTTGGTCTGTAATGTAAGGGATATAATTGAGCTGTGCTCTAGATACTGTCAAGATTATTTCTGGACGAGTGTAGATTGTCCTGCACATCTATCCAATATGATCTCGGTGTATACTGTTAGTCAGAGGTAGTATGAAGGCTTTTGTTACCTAAACACATGCATGCATATTATATTGCAACCATGTGCAGACTGATCTGTTTCTTAACTACTCGTACAGCACTTTGGTTGGTTTTCGAAAATCTCAGCTCAGTTACACATCTATTAGTTAAATATCTACTGACACATAAAGCATTGCGTTGAATCCTTAATTTCGACCGATTCAAACGGATTTATTTCATATTCATGTATTATTCTTTGACTAGATTTTCATAACATTTTGGTCGGTTATATACATATATATTATTTTTCAGTTTACGTTTCGCAGATGCAGATAAATGTTATCCATACAGCATTGTATTACACCATTATTACAACGTAAATACATTTGATTGAAATCTTATAGAGGAGACACGGATTCTAAACACAATATATTACATCGAGACAAAATGGAAAGAAAAAAGAATGCACGGAAATGCGTATCTATCAGTAGTTTAAAACAATCTCAGAGACAATTTGTTAAGTCTAAAGCATACACTAAATCTTGTTGGATCATTGAAAGAAGGAATTAGATCAAAATACATGTAGATATATATATCGATATAGCATATATCTAATACTTGACGTAACGTCAAAAGGTGAGGCTAAAAAGTGTAAAGTCTCCGCAATGCCACGCAATGCGTCGTGGCAAGGGGTGCCATTTCGGTGCTACGCAGCGGAGCGTGAAGCCGTGTTTGCGGCCTGTTCGCGCACTGTACTCGCATAAGTTACGCACTGTCTACACAATGCGCGGACAAAAATGGGCCGCATTGGCACACATTGACACGAAATGGCACTACTTGTTTACGCATAGGTTAAGTATTGTTCGCGCATTGTTCACGTCTACCATACCTCATTGTCCCGCATTGTCCCGCAGTGTCACGCACGACACGCATAGTTCCCGCTGTCTTTCTGCATCGCAATGCATTGCCCCGACGACTTCGCGCATGCGTAAAGTCGTTGGCGAAACTTTTGGTCACGCTTTTGTCCCGCTTGGCGGCACGCTATATATAGCTTGTAGTTTCACACCTAACTTCATTCCTCGACCCGCTGTGGACGATTGCACGCATTGATATGCACCGTCGGCAGTGTTTACGCCGACTTCGCGCATTGTTCACGCATTGACATGCATTGATACGCACCGCCGGCAGTGTTCGCGCCGAATTCGCGCAGTGTTCACGCATGGTTTACGCACATGGTATGACAATTTATGCGTGCCCCCGCACCCTTCACACTCACCTCACGCTCGTTCACGAAGATTTTAATCATTGGCACGACGAATTGCGTTGCATTGCGGGGACAACATTCGTGCAAGTATCAGGTTGGCTTAACGCTTATTTAAAATGACGTGAACTTGACGTTCATTTGAGAATTAAGTAAAGATAACGTAAACGTAGTAATTACTTGTTTTAAGTCGTAGTTATATCCGGATTGAAATATAAACAATTTCGTCATAAGTTTCGATTTAAGCTTTAGATAACAGATAAATGTTCATATATATATATATATATGCAATGTGTCTTTTCAAAACAAAACAATAATCACAGAATTGGATTATTTTTTAACTCAATCTATGCATTACATACCGCCAAAGCCTTACAGATTATGATGTCAACTTTATTATTAAACAGTAAATACGTAAGGGGAGAAAAACCCGTTTTGAATAACATTCTTGGAAACGGAGAGAGTGTGCGTCATATAAGTAATTGATTAAAATATCTCACGTACGATTGAACATGCTTATATAGAACAGAACACAACTTTTATTTGGACTTAAACAAAATGTTTCTCGTCCATACATGATTACCAGTTATTTTCAGGTCATGATAATAAAAACATCTATATTACATTAAATCATACACAAATATATAAATATATAAACATGTACATACATACATACACATATACATACATTTATACAACCCCCCCCCCCCCACCACACACATATATACAAAGAAATACTAATACTGATAATTATATTAGTATTGCTCATTATACAACATACATTTATTTACAGAATTTGTAAGTGCAAGAGAGAATTATTAAACATTTCATGTATATATAAGTAGTTTCTTATCACAAGAGCGCATTTAATATAACTGATCAGGTTATTGATCGTTGACGTGTCCGTATATAGAACATAACAATTCACACAGTTTGTGTACACTAGGTCTATCAATGAAATGGTTACTTAAATATATTTTCCTAATTACTTTATATACATTACAAGTAAGAATAAAATGAAATTCATCTTCTATGTCGCCATTATTACATATTTTACAAAGTCGTTGGTTTCTCCCCACCCTGCCAGTCCCATATCGACCAGTCTGTATGTGTAGATTATGAGCAGATAGGCACAATTACTTTCCTGTCTGATTTCAAACTTATAAAATCTAAGTAGTGCTCGTATATGTGACCGTCCGTGCGATAAGGTTCACATTTGGTTTTGTGTGAAGAGTGTAGATTCAGATCAGCCAGTGCATCGGCACAGTCTGTTAAATATCTACTCTGTTCAAATATTACTTACACGAGAGTAATAGAAGTTTTTGTCAAATTGTATAGATTATGATAAGATGTAAAGGCGATCCGAACCTGCACTGCTCAGAAATGCAAACGTGTACCTTTTCCCGTGAAAACAAGTTGAAGAAATAGTATGTGAAAGTCATTTACATAGAATACTCTTCAATAAAAATATTTTAGACTAAGATGTTTTACAAAAACGTGAAAAGTGAAGTCGCAATATAAACTGAAACATTCCCTTAACAGTTCGCTGCATTTTGAATTGTATATATCTTACAAATACATGAAAAGTGAAGTCTTAAAAGTTAGCTGCCCTGCCAAATGTATATATTTACAAATACGTGAAAAGGGAAGTCGCAGTATTAAATGTAACATTTCCTTAAAATTTAGCCCCTTTTCAATTGTATATATTTAAAAAAACGTGAAAAGTGAAGTCGCAATATAAACTGAAATAAATATTTCCTTAACAGTTTGCTGCATTTCGAATTGTATATATTTTACAAATACACGAAAAGTGAAGTGTTAAAAGTTAGCTGCCCTGCCAAATGTATATATTTACAAATACGTGAAAAGGGAAGTCGCAATATTACATGTAACATTTCCTTAAAATTTAGTCCCTTTCCAATTGTATATATTTACAAATAGTGAAGTCTTAAAAGTTAGCTAACTTTCCAATTGTGTATATTTATAAATGCGTAAAAAGTGAAGTCTTAAATGTTAGCTGCCTTTCAAATTGTACGTGAAAAGTGAAGTCGCAATATGAAATGTAGCATCTCTTTAACAGTTAACTGCAGAAGTCGCAAGTTCGATGACTTTCCTAAATGGTATTCGAACAATAGGTAAGGGGATAAGATGCAACGAATGATAAGCAACATAATTTTGCCCTGATAGCAATATTAAATATAACATAATATAACATGTCCTTAACAATTAACTGCCATCCAATTGTATATGTATTTATATTTACATATACGTGAAAGTGCGGTCGCAATATTAAATATAACATTATATAACATGTCCTTAACAGTTACTCTCTATACATCACATCACATATCTTTACATCAAGGGTTGCAAAGCTATTTCCCCACTAACATTATAGTTAGTATGTTAGGTTCGTTATCATTGGATAAACCAGGAAAACAATATAATGTTCAAACCAAAAGTCAAAAGTTATAACTTACCGAATTCTCGAAGTTCACCAATAAAATCTTCTATCCTTTTTGCGCACCACTCTTTCCCCGTAAAATAATATGTTAGATACGTCCGAACTGTATGTAAGTAAAACGCGTAATGCCGGGCCCAAACGACTATGCAGTCTTGACAAACAACAATCACGTGATATTGCGCATAGATACCGTATACTACTTAGTAACGATAGGCGGTTATAACATTATAAAGTAAGTTATTACCTTATAAGGTAATGATAAAATGTACAAATATCCTGTGCTATAATTAGAAGTAACCCGATATGGTATGTTAGGATTGTCTACTCTGAAAACGTCTCAATAAAACTTTTTGTTCAAGTTTGAATACATCCTTTACCACAAACTTTTTCATTAGATTTTACTGATGTTTTCAACAATAGTTCATTCACATACAGTTAAGACCAGCATGAAAGAGCCACTCTGATTGTATTGTGATTGGAGCATTGAATGGTTGCAACAAATTTATCCATATTTTATTGACGAAATTTATCTATCGATTTTTGGGCCTATTTTTAATTACAAAGTCATTTGTTAACATCAAACATTGATGCATATATGGCAGTTAAAGACAAATATGGTATGAACATCAATATATGTTCATTTTGAAGAAAAGAGTATATAACAAGTATATTCGATAGAGCAATCGAGTGAGAAGTACGGCGCTCGTTGAAACCACTAAAAACATCGATCAAAACGACAATTTCGGAAAAGCGAGCAAGATACGGGATACGATACCAAGAATTTCAAAAAACAAAAGATTTGATGAATGAATTAAAATAATGTTTTTAAAATTCATCTTCTGCAGAGTTGTCAGAAAGCCCCTGTTTGTGGGAAAGGGTAAAGAGATGTGTGTATTACATACTTGTCGAAGCATTATTGAGAGACTCAATGTTTTAAAACAGTGAAATTATCTAGTGATACTTTTCACTATATATATATTTTTCTTTACATAGTCTCCTACACTGCATTGAAAATGTGAAATATCTCCATATATGACAGTTTAATTATTAAATAACAAATCATTATGGCATAGTTTTCAAAGGTTATCTATTGCAGATTTGTCAATATGTACCTGCAGGTGGAAAAGGGTTAACGTATTCCCATTTATAGACGCAACTGTAAAAGACAACTTAAGAAAACCTTGTGGTAAAATAGTAAAATGCTCATTATAAGCAATTTCTCCTTTTGCCAAAATGTTTTCAACAATATTAAAAAAATATATTTCATTTAAAGAGATTTCTCATATTTTTGCAAAGTCCACTGTTGAAGAAAAGGAGTATATGGGAACAGGTTTAAACAAGACAAAAATAGAAAAACTTAAACAAACAGATATCTTCCGTATCAACATATCGAGGGCTTGGCGTGAAACGGTTGTAACTAAAAATCTATTTTGAACACCCTGGTTTATGGGCAATTTTGACCCCTTTGTAAAAAACGCAAATTTAGGTGCCGTTGCTCATAACGAGTAATGGCACCTACATTTCCATTGTTTTCAAAGAAAAATGATTTAACACATTAAAAGACTTTATGGCGTGGTGATTAACCTTGGTAAAACAAATACCAATTTTAGTTACAACTGTTTCACGCTAAGCCCTCGACATTTATAAGAGCTAATTTGGCTTTTTAAAGCATATCTTCATCGGCTACAACTTTGTCGTGAAGTAAAGAATTTACCTTGTATGACTGAAAGGATTGTAAATGTCATTTTTGATACATCAAGGATATAATTATGTGTCATGAGCGATAGACCTATCTGAAAAAAAGAAATTGTAGAATTTCAGCAAAATTATCTTTTTCCCCACAATGTTACAATATCTTTCTTTACCGGCTTTCTTCTTTTAACCAAACGCATGCAGTTAACTCATTTTGATGAAAAGGGATAGGCAATATATTCGTTTCTCAATAAGCTGTTTAGCTAAAATTGGTAATTTATACATAAAGTCAATCCCAGAGTAACCTTAACTCTGATTTGTATTCAACATGCGATCTATGTAATGTAGACGCCTCGTATTTCAGACTGCCATATTAAATCAAAGACTATAATACAGACTTCACAAACAAACCGATATAACGCCGCAAAAACGAATCCATATAGCTTGGAGACCGGGCGGTCTTGTCTTTATATGCCAAGCACGGTAGCTCAGTCGGTTGCGATGCGGGCTTCAATACAGTGGTTGTGAGTTCGAACCCCAGCTCGGCCAACATTCTTTCCGACGTTTGACAAAATTCACTGTGACAATCGTCATCCACCAATGGACTTAAAGTCGTAGGTGTTACCATAGTGCGGCACCTTTATCAACGGGCGTATTAAAAGTGGGATGAACACGCATGCTAGAATTATAGTCAGCGTGCACTTTACACCTGTGCATCTGCTGAATACAAGCTATCAACACGTTAAGTTTGAAATTAATACATTTGAAAATAATCGAGAAATTTGCTGAACAAGAAATCATGAAACAAAGAGATAACTCTAAAAATAGGCATATTGGAATGATTTCAATCTTCTAACAACTTCAACAAAAGGCGTGCTATCGTTATTGTTCGTGTGCCCTACACTTGATTGCGCTTGAAGGCACACAGTCAACATGTATATGAGCCGTTCCACGAGAAACCAACACTATGGACTATGCATAACGTATCGATATATATATGTTCTCTATTATATGAGTTAGACAATTTCAATATACTCTCTTTAAACACTAATGAACATAAAAATGCACTTTCTTGAGCATACCATACAAACAAATTCTTCTGAAATTTCTTCATAGTTTATTTGTAAACAAAATGCATAAAAACATAAAAACATAGAAACACATTTTCTTGAGCACACAATACAAACAAAGACGTCCGTGACATTTCTATATAGGTTTTTTTTCTAGCATACAAACATACGAAAACATTGAGACTTGAATGAAAGCTTGAATGTTCCCTACTTGCTGCTCTTTAATTTCAAATGTATACGAGGCGTGTTTCACAAAGAAATTTAACAAAGAAATAATTACAAATACATTCTACTGGCTAGTATTTGTCTTTTTCTGATGACAACATTATGACAGCGCACCGAGTTAACTTTAGCATACCATATTTGATACCGCCTGTTTTTATAACTAAAATTGACAAGACCCATGTCATATTTAAAGCAAACCTGCCCAGTCTGGATTACTTGACCCTACCATTTTGTTAAGGCACTTTTTGAATATAAAGTACGCGGAGAACCAGACTAAACTTTGGTTCAGTGTCCACAAATACAGTGTAGGAAACCTACCCGGTGCAAGTTTCGCTGCCATGTACTTCTGTTTGTAACGCAAAGTACAGATATAAAGATTGAACCTAGTTTGTGTTTAGATTTCCCATTCAGATTTATTCTGATTATTAAAAGACATGCAAGGATAATTAAACAGCTAATCTGCATTAGGTACATATATAGCTAATACCTTGATAAGTGATAACTTTAAAAGCTGTTGTTATTGCGCGGGTGCCTCAGCACTAGTGCATATATTGGTTGTGAAAAAACTGTCACTGGTGCAATGGGCTTGCGCATGCGCCGTGTTAATCGTCTTGATCGCGCATGCGCCGTATTTTACCGTCAGCTCTCGGATATTTCCGTAGCAGTTCTTCACTAAACTGGTCCTCGTTCATGTTTGCGATAGAAGATTAAGATTAGTGAACCAGTCTCTTATATGCGAGTAGTTTTTTTATAATTAAAATGTAAATTAAAACCATAGTGTAACGTGTACCGGCGTTAAGCAATCGCGGGTCACCCATCCAGGCACTAACCGCGAGGAACGTTGCTTAACTTTACGAAAACGTCAACCATTCTACCAACGTCGCTATGAAAGCAGGCTTCCACTTTTAACATAACCTGAACTTTTTCGTTTTAATTTCTGTTTCTATTAGCTTTCTTTATCTCTTTTTCGCAACTCTTACTAACATTATTGTAGCTTGACGCGCACCTGTCTAGATCCCCACTAGGGGTTTGACATTAGAGGCAGATACATAGATAGCCCCACGAGATATGAGGCGACAAAGAAGGCACATGCTTTCAATTTGATACGTGATCTATAAAAGCCGACCGCATCAAATTTGCAACAAGTTTCGATCTAAGCCAATCTGGGAATGAATACTTAAGTATATAGAAAGAATGCAGTTAACATTAAATATAATTATATAACATGAATGCATTTTGTTTACATCAGCTTTCAATTCAACAGTTCAATACCTCGAAGAAATGTGTCGATTCATTTCAGCGGTCCTGTAAATTGACCGATTTTTTGTTTGCTACTCGCAAACACAGGACTGATATACAGTGACTGCGTCGTGCATAACAAAACAAATGATGGGCGAATTTCAAGACTATCTTTCCTTTCCAATGTTGGCCATTTATACTGGCGCATTTACCACTTACAACAGAACTGCAGCAACGACTTAGAATTACAGATAAGTAAAATATGAAAACTCGTGTATAAATGAAAGTGTTTTCATAGAATAGAGATGAGATGAGATGTTTCAAAAGCAAAAAATGCTCATCATGAATGAATTCTCTTTTTGTCACAATGTTTTCAAATTTGTCTGCAGCAGTTAAACCATTCGAGACAAGAGGCGTTTAAGATGTCACATTCTTTTTTCTTCAGCCGCGCTCTTACAACAACGGCCTCACGTAATTTGGGACAAGTGTCGATCTAAATAAATATTTCGAATCAATGCACTCTTATTTTTACATGACCCTGCACTGTTCGATTGTTAGGCCGAGAAGCTTTACGTCTATTTAACGCTGCTTCGATGTGGGGGTTTTATCAGATGACAATACGTAGGACAGCAACAACATCTGATGTTAGTTAAACAGTCATTTGATGTTAAATTTGTTTCCAAGAAATATCTTAAATGAAAATTCGTGTTTGATCTTTCCCCCGACTTAGTTTCAAATGATACTCAATTCGCTTTGATTCTTTACTTATTGAAATAAGTAATTGACGTCTGCACTTGTTTTTACCGTTTGACTGCTGGAATCGTGTCAATTTCAGCCATCAGTAAAGAGCTAAGTCAGCCTGCGTAATCTCGCCACCTGACCAGGATCTATAATGGTGGCTAGTAAACGCAGCATTTTCCTTTGCTTTATTTGTTAATTTATATGGTGTTTTAAGCCGCTTTCAACACCTTTTCAGTTATATCATGACGTGTCCTGGGTCTCTCTCTCTCTCTCTCTACCTCTATGTGTGTGTTTTTTCTCTCTCTCTCTCTCTCTCTCTCTCTCTCTCTCTCTCTCTCTCTCTCTCTCTCTCTCTCTCTCTATGTTTGTCACTCTCCCTCTGTCCTCTCTCCTCTCTGTCTCTCTCTCTCTTTATCTCTGCGTAACACAACGAGATTAGAGATATACACGTGGGCGAGCGGTATAGCCATATACGGGGTATGGGATGATCACATGTATACGGCGCCCCAGCCCTATAGTATTTATTGTATGTTTATTTAATGGCCCTATTCCACTACGACCACGAATCCCACGAATCACCAAAAGTGGCTAAATTATAGGATTCGGGAGGATTCGTGATATTTTGCAAATTTTCTGGTCTAATTCGTGACGATTCATTTACGATACATATATTTGGTTCGGCTGGAGTCCCGCGAGAATTGACTACGATGTATAAGAATCTATTACGAATACTGCCCGGACGTTAGGAATCAGTTACGACTACGCTAAGAACACACCGAATGCATGTACGAATCAGGTACGAATACATATTCTGTGGGGATTACCTACGAATCGATTACGTTTCAGTTACGATGCCCAAGAAACGCACTACGAAGTTGTTACGAATAAGCTACGATTTTTTTTAATCGTGGAGTTCGGGGCCAAAACTTTGAACAGTTCAAAACTTTTGTCACGAATTCCCGATCGCTCAAGAATTGCAAGAACCGACTACGAATATATACGAATGAGTTAAGAACTTCGCGAAATGATTACGATCCATCTACGAATCCTAAAATTTAGCGATTTTTGGTGATTCGTGGGATTCGTGGTCGTAGTGGAATAGGGCCATTAGAGAGAGGGAGAAAAGACAGGGCCAGAGAATCTGAGAGAGAGTGAGTCATGGGACTCTAGTTTAATCTATTTAAATAGATGAATGTACCACTATAGGATTTCGTTTATTTAACCTGCGTTTTCCTCGTGGACAATTTGATGTAGCTGGCCGGAGTGCTACATCTGTCGCTTTCTCTCTCTCGGTCTGTCTGTCTCTGTCTCTATCTCTGTCCTCTCTCTTTCCCCCTCTCTCTCTTTCCCCCCTCTCTCTCTCTCTCCCTCTCTCTCTCTCTCTCTCTCTCTCTCTCTCTCATCTCTCTCTCTTCTCTCTCTCTCTCTCTCTCTCTCTCTCTCTCTCTCTCTCTCTCTCTCTCTCTCTCTGTTTCTGTCTCTCTCTATGTTTTGTCACTCTCTTTTTTCTCTATCCTCTCTGTCTCTCTCTCTGTATGTCACTCTTTTTCTCTCTCTATGTTTGTCACTCTCTCTCTCTCCTCTCTTCCTCTCTCTCTTTCTCTCTCTCTCTCTATGTTTGTCACTCTCTTTCTCTCTCTCGGTCTGTCTCTGTCTCTCTCTGTCTGTCTGTCTCTCTATGTCCTCTCTCACTGTATGTCTGTCTGTCATTCTATGTCTTTTCTCTCTCTCTCTCTCATCTCTCTCTCTCTCTCTCTCTCTCTCTCTCTCTCTCTCATCTATCTATCTATCTCTCTCTCTCTCTCTCTCTCTCTCTCTCTCACAGATATATAAATATATATTTGTGTGTTGCTCTCTCTCTACGTTTGTCACTCTCTCTCTCTCTCTCTCTCTCTCTCTCTCTCTTCTCTCTCTCTCTCTCTCTCTCTCTCTCTCTCTCTCTCTCTCTACGTTATGAGGACATGTATTATCTCACATTTTTAATCTCTATTTGTCCTCAGACAGTATGGGGACATTTCCTATCTCACTTGATTTGAAAGAATGTGTGAACACAAAGCTGTTGAAGTATTATGGCTTCATCTTAACGAAATATCCCCAAAAAGTTATTTGAAGTTGCAAAGATATAGAATATATAGGGCAAAAATGTTTTGGGGACATTTGCCATATTTTATCTCAGTTGTCCCCAGACTTAATCTAGACATGTATTTTCTCAACTTGTCCTCAGACAGAATATCTCACTTGATTTGAACGAATGTGTGAACACAAAGCTCTCAACATATATTCTTCATTACTTTCCTCTTAACGAAATCCAAAAAGTTATTTGCAGTAGCAAAGAAATTGATAATATATCCAAAGACTGTTGCGGGGATATTTGCAGTATTCATCTCATTCGGCCCCAGACTTAATGGGGACATCCGTTATCTCAAATTGTTAATCCTTATTTTGTCCTCAAACAGTATGAGCACATTCGAAGTAAAGTCGAAGTATAGTGCTTCATTACCTTCATCTTAACGAACTCTCTCCAAAAAGTTATTTGCAGTAGCAAAGATATTGGTTATATAGGGCAAAGATGCTGTGGGCACATTTGCCATATTTATCTCGTGTCCCCAGACTTAATTAAAATTGGTCAAGTTGTTTTAAAGCAGCTGTTGTTAAAATAAATGGTTACTGATGATATTGCATGATGGATGGGGGTTATCACAAAAGCTCACATTTGCTAAAACCAAATATAAATTTCAGCTAATTGATTAAATTGTATGTATTTAGCTACAGTGTCATGTTGTCCCCACTGAGATTTGAACTCAGAACTCCTGGCTAGACCAGGTGTTTTACCAGTTAAAACTATAAGGTCTCAAAATGTAGCTAAACACATTGAATTTACGCTCAAGACTGTCTTCAAAGAAAGTCACAAATAGAAAATGTCTCATTTTCTTTACCAAAAAAGGGGAATTCTTAATAAATCAGAGCCTTTGATAGTTTTATTGTAGTTTAAAATGCCTAACAAATGATGTTTTTCTAAATATTGAATTGTTCTAATTACTGTTTAGATTTATGCAAGTTAATGTAACCATTTCCATTATCTCATCTTTTTCCTATGTTAAACATGAGCATTAGAAGTTTTTCAAATGTAATTACAAGGATTGAAATTATTTAATTATTATTTGAAGAGGATCACCAAAGAAAGAATTGGGCCAAATTATTTTCAAATCAGGCCACTATTTTCATAAATTGTGCATTTCCATTGTAAAGAGGACAACCGTTAATGAGCATTCTAATGAAAGTTGACTGCAATGGACCAAGAGGTTTAGGAGGAAACATTGTTTAACATTTTCCCACTTGTAGATGACTTTTGAAATCACTGTGGCAAAGGGAGATAACGCTCATGATGAGTATTTTATCCTTTTACAAACAATTTATGAAATCTATTACATAGTTTAGTTTTTATCCAACGAAATTTTCCATATTTGGGCCTGGCTGTTTTCAATGATGTCTGTGGGAAAGGTTTAGAAATTACATATTAGGAATCTCACTCATTACATCACATGATGCAAACCGACAAGCCGCTGGACATGGGGGTGATCAAAATAGCGGACCTTGAGCGTTTTGTACTCAGGTGAACAAAAAGCAAATAAAATGCCCCATTGAAAGAAAGTTCAGAATAAGCTTTAAACCATAGTTTGAAACAAACAACTAAAGTTTAAAAATATTGAGCAATTATTTCAAATTTTATCAATAATTTTACTTTCATTTATAGAGATTTTCCATATATTTTGCTTAGATAAACAAGTGAGAACTATAGCATAAAGTTCTTTTCATTTAACTCTTTCTGTGCCACAGGAAATTTTAAGGTATTTCAAAACAATGCAGTTTCAGATTATGAGCTGTTTTACTTGATTCTGCATGGTTCGTCTTAATATTTAAACAAAATATTCTGTCAGTGTGCAGAAAGTGGTGATCCAGAATTAGATATTAGGCTGCTCTGTTTATAATAATGAATTTGATTAAAGATTCAATTACGCCAAATACATCCCCTGACATGCCTTTATTTGCCTTTGTTTGCGTTTAAGATCATTGTAAATGTGTATAATGATTATGCAATGAAAATTATTGATTTGATCACTTTTAGTATGTTAATTGACATTGTTTGAATGTGAAAGTAGAGAATGCTAAACACTGGTTTTGTCCGGATTGGATGTGGTCCAAAATGACGGTAAGTAACCATTTTCACTTGGTGAATTCTTTCTTGCATAATGCATGACCCCCAATTTTTCTTGTTAACAAGATTTGCCTTCAATGTGGCCAAGTGACCTAGTTTCTGACCCATATTCGAACTTGACTTACAAACATTCTTACAATAATGCCATTGATACCTTATTGCGGGCACCTGCACAGCGCAAGCGGGTTGCCCGGTTGAGGAAGAGGTTGGTGTTTTAAATGATTAATTTGACCTTTTACTACAATGTTTTCAACATTACAAAATAATTTCATTTTTAACTTTTCATTTATATAGTGTTTCCATAATAATTGCAGTAATTGCTTCAAAAGCACTGTGAATCTCTCGTTTTGATTAGTTCAAAACCGATCACGTGACTAAAAGGAACTGCGTTTATTTTCCAATAACTGCAATTGATCACATGACCAGTTCACGGAACTACTTTTGGAAAATACCTTTAATTTCGTCAGTAAATCCTATAACAATGCCACAAATAGTTATGCCGAGGTCATATTCAGCTTAGTTTATTAAAAGTAATAATAAATAACACTCATGAGATATTATATCTATCACATAAAGTGACTTATGATTAAAATGTACTTAACGTTAACAATATTTCAAGATGAAATTTACGGGTTTTGGCGCCAAAGTGACTAACGTATGACGTCAAAATGCTGATGTGACGTCATTTTCCTAGTATTAGGTAATTTTCCAAGTATTAGGTCATGTTCATCCGCGTAAAGAACATAAACAAGAGGGCCATGATGGCCCTTGAATCGCTCACCTGATTTTTTTATTTTTTTTCACTTTAGCTATATAAGCCCCGCCCCCTGGGAGCCATAGTTTCTGACTAATCAACTTGGCTTGAAGGAATCTGATAGAGGGTCACCCTAGGAACATTTCTACAAAATTATTTGAAAATCAGCCAGAAACTTTTGGAGGAGAAGATTTTTTAAGTTTTCACTATAGCCATATAATGCAAAATAGCCCTGCCCACTGGCGGCCATGTTTTTTGACCAATCAACATGGCTTGAAGGAATCTGAAAGTGGGTCATCCAAGGAACATTTCTACAAAATTATTTGAAAATCGGGCTGACACTTTTGGAGGAGAAGATTTTTTAAGTTTGCACTATAGCCATATAAGGCAAAATAGCCCCGGCCCCCTGGCGGCCGTGTTTTTCGACCAATCAACATGGCTTGAAGGAATCTGGTAGAGGGTCATCGAAGGAACATTTCTACAAAAGTATTTGAAAATCTGCCAAGCAGTTTGGGAGATGAAGAATTTTTAAGTTTTTTTCGTTTCGTTGCCATGGAAACCAGAATTCTGCATGGATCCCAAAAATTTGAAGGAATTTTGGTGAGGTTATTGAGAGGATGCTTCCTGTGAAGTTTCATCCCAATTGACCCACTGGTTACTGAGGAGAAGATGTTGAAGATTTTTTAAGTTTTCACTTTGGCCATATAAGGCAAAATAGCCCCTGGCGGCCATGTTTTTCGACCAATCAACATTGCTTGAAGGAATCTGATAGAGGGTCACCCAAGGAACATTTCTACAAAATTATTTGAAAATCGGCCTAACACTTATGGAGGAGAAGATTTTTTAAGTTTTCACTATAGCCATAAAAGGCAAAATAGCCCCGCCCCCTGGCGGCCATGTTTTTTGACCAATCAACATGGCTTGAAGGAATCTGATAGGGGATCACCCAAGGAACATTTCTACAAAATTATTTGAAAATCAGCCCGACACTTCTGGTGGAGAAGATTTTTTAAGTTTGCACTATAGCCATATAAGGCAAAATAGCCCGCCCCCCCCTGGCGGCCATGTTTTTCAACCAATCAACATGGCTTGAAGGAATCTGATAGAGGGTCACCCAAGGAACATTTCTACAAAATTATTTGAAAATCGGCGTTACACTTTCGGAGGAGAAGATTTTTTAAGTTTTCACTATATCCATAAAAGGCAAAATAGCCCCGCCCCCCCCCCCCCCCCCCCTGGCGGCCATGTTTTTCGGCCAATCAACACGGCTTGAAGGAATCTGATAGAGGGTCATCCAAGGAACATTTCTACAAAATTATTTGAAAATCTGCCAAGCAGTTTGGGAGAAGAAGAATTTTGAAGTTTTATTCGTTTCGTTGCCATGGAAACCAGAATTTTGCATGGATCCCAAAAATTTGAAGGAATTCTGATGAGGTCGTTGAGAGGATGCTTTCTGTGAAGTTTCATCCAAATTGACACACTGGTTACTGAGGAGAAGAAGTTGACGCACGACGCACACCACACGACGTACGCCGGACGCCGGACAAAAGGCGATCACAATAACTCACCTTGAGCAAAGCTCAGGTGAGCTAAAAAAGAAATCCCAATTTTCAATTTATATAATTATGTCCCTTTTCAAACAATTCTTTCGATGAAAAAGAGCTGTTTCTTTCTTAAACTGCAATTATAAGGGTTTGATGTATGTTTTGGTACAGTTATAAGAGTATAACACGGAATTGCCAAATTACACAGCTGACATAATGCCCTCTACAAAATCAAATTTTGGTCCAATGTTCATGAACAGTCTGTAGCGACTTGGCCAGAAAATCTAGGGGTGGCGAGTTACAGTCGGCCAACATTCTTTCAAACTTTTGATAAAAGTAAAAGTAAATATGATAAGCCCGAACCGCCAATCGGTTTCCACCAATGAGCTAAGAGTCTATGTGGAAAATCTACTAACTGCTTGGAAAGAATGTTGTGCGAAGAAACACAGGTCAAATGGCTGTCGAGATATGACTGAAAGTAGTTGAAAAGAGTGCGTTTAAATAACAAGAGGCCCAAGAGGGCCAGTATCGCTCCACGGCCATAAGGCAAAAATAAAAATCTCCAAACAGCCCTGCCCCCTGGTGGCTATTTTTTTTATCAATCACCATGGCTTAAAGGAATCTTGTAGAGTGTCACCCAAGGAATGTTTCTGCAAAATTATTTGAAAATCGGCATGACACTTTCAGAGAGGATATTTTAAGTTTTCACTATAGCCATATAAGGCAAAATAACCCCACCCCCTGGCAGCCATATTTTTCAACCAATCAACATGGCTTGAAGAAATCTGATAGTAGGTAAGCTTAGGAACATTTCTACAAAATTATTTGAATATCAGCCAAACACTTTCGGAGGAGAAGAATTTTTAAGTTTTCACTATGGTCATATAAGGCAAAATAGCCCCGCCCTCTGGCAGCCATGTTTTTCGACCAATCAACATGGCTTGAAGGAATCTGATTTAAAAAATAAAAAATGTAAAGGTATTTAAGAGAGGACATTGAGAGGATGCTTCCTATGAAGTTTCAACCAAATTGGCCAAGTAGTTAGGGAGAAGAAGTGGTTTAAAGGAAAAAGTTAACGCACGCACAGACACACGGACGCACAGACGACGGACAATTCGCCCATGACATTAGCTCGACTGGCTTTCAGCCAGTGGAGCTAAAAATTAAACAAAGGGAAACAAGTGCAAGATGTGGAAAAGCCAATGCAGCACATGGGACTTCCAAGATTATGACCAAGACTTCCAAAATTCAGACCCAGGAAGTCAGGACTTCCTGTTTCAGAAAGTTAGTGCAAGCAATGTTTATATATATATGTATAACAAGAAAATGTGTCCATGGAACACGGATGCCCCGGTTGTTAACTATATTTTAAAACGGACGGACGAACAGTTGGTCCAACCTCAAATTGATACAATTTTTTAAACAATGATATGTTGATTGTCATTTGTGTGAAGTTTCATAATGATAGGACATCAGGTTCACTAAAATCTAACTTGACCAAAAACTTTAACCTGAGAATGGAATGGACGAACAGACAGACGAACAGACGAAGGGACGGACGAACAGTTGGTCCAACCTCAAATTGATACAATTTTTTAAACAATGATATGTTGATTGTCATTTGTGTGAAGTTTCATAATGATAGGACATCAGGTTCACTAAAATCTAACTTGACCAAAAACTTTAACCTGAGAATGGAATGGACGAACAGACAGACGAACAGACGGACGAACAGTTGGTCCAACCTCAAATTGATACAATTTTTTAAAGAATGATATGTTAATAGTCATTTGTGTGAAGTTTCATCATGATCGGACATCAGCTTCACTAAAATCTAACTTGACCAAAAACTTTAACCTGAGAATGGAATGGACGAACAGACAGACGAACAGACGGATGAACAGTTGGTCCAACCTCAAATTGATACAATTTTTTAAACAATGATATGTTGATTGTCATTTGTGTGAAGTTTCATAATGATAGGACATCAGGTTCACTAAAATCTAACTTGACCAAAAACTTTAACCTGAGCGGGACGGACGAACGGACGAACGGACGGACGGACGGACGAACGGACAGACTAACAGACCGGAAAACTATATGCCCCTCATACTTCGTATGCCGGGGCATAAAAACATTGTAGACAAAGAGGGTATTGCTCTTACAAAGCATACCTTTTCAACACTGTTTAACATGTTGTTCTGGATTTTAAATATTTTCCTTACTCAATAGCTATTAGGCTATATGTAAATGTAATGAAAACAAGAGGGCCAAATGACACAAAATACGCCTGTCCTGTTTTTTTGAGACCAATTAAGTATAGTGATAATTGGTTGTACATTAGGCAAATTTAGAGAGCAGACACTGTTAGTACAGTTTTAGCCATTTCGAGGGACATAAGTGTGTAGTGACTAAGATAACGTGGTAAGTTATCGAACTTGTCCGAGATATTATGGACAAAGGCTTCTAAAGTAATTGAGCTGACAAGACCAATTTTAGGTAATTTCTATAATTAAAGGGCGATAACTCTCAATTCACTAAAGCGATATGGCTAGTTATCAAACTTGTCATAGATATTATCCCAATACACATTCTGACCAAATTTGGTGATGATTGGACAAAGGCCTCTAAAGTTATTGAGCTGACAACATACTGGACGCCGCCCGCCCGTACGCTGCAGGTAAAACTATAATACGATCCGTTTTTTCAAAACGGGCGTATAAAAACAAAAACATTGCTGACAAAAGGAGCAATCTAGCTACAAAGTTTTCAACACTATATATAAATAGTTCTTCAAAATTTCCAAATATTACATTTTGCTTCATAAAGTAATCAAAGATAATGAATTTAAATCAGCATATCGGGGAAATACGAGTTGAACTTACCGACTAATCTCTAATATAACTACGATGATAGTTTAGTTTAAACTTATTTATTTTATATCGATTGCGAAACAAACCTTTGACTTAGATTAATCAGTCTCGATTTCTGCTTCCTGGAGACTTAACCAGTATGGAAAAATTCGAAAGTCAGAGCCCGCTCATCACGGGACTCAAACCAGGGACCTTTGAAACGAGAGGCCGACGCTTTACCTCTGCACCACTGTCTTCCACAGTGATAGATATGTGGGAAATGGTTAAAACTTGTGCCATTAAGTCTAAATATGATTTTGTTTGTGTGCCCTACAATGGGAATTTAAAGAAGATAGAATTATCTATATTTAAGTATGAAAGGCATTTATTTTTTATTGAGGTGAAGGTCATTATGTTTTAGCCCTATCATGGCAAAAGGGGTCTTGTTGCTTCTGTATTGTATTGTATGTTGGTATCACATCAAGGTAAAAGAGCTGGGCAGCACCTCATATTTGTCATAGAAACATACAGTCCCCCCTCCCTAGATCAACACCCTACAGAGGCAAGTTAACCCTTTCCCACATACAACAAATCTGCAGCAGACAACTTTGAAAGTATCTAGGAAAATTCTAAGGAAAGCTCTATAAATGTAGGTATAATTACTGAAAAGAGTTGAGAACACTATGGCAAAAGGGGAAAAAGTCATCTGCTGCAGAGGCGTCAGAAAGCTTTTTTATGTTGGAAAGGGTTAAAGATGTACAGTCGTTCTAAAGAGGTGTTGCTCTTAAGAGGTTTAAACATTCTCTGAATAGAATAATTTTTCGAATCATCTGAAAACTGACAATTTAGGAAAATGTTATGGGAAATGGAGAAATTGCTAATGGAGACCAAATGCCTTCTTTTCGTGCAATGTTTTCCACTCTATTCCCCTAAAATAACCTGACTTTTTTTAATAATACTGTTTGCTTTTTGTAAGAATATGGAGAATGTGGTTCTGAAGAGGTTGCTATTTGCTACACAGAGGTGACATTTTGAGAGACTACTTTGGTGAGCTTATAATTGCTCATCTTGATGTAGCAGAACAGGGAGGACTCGGATGAAATTGGGAAAATGTATAGTCCATCCTATCAGAACTCTAGGTATCGTTTGTACAATTAATGTATTTCAATCTCCAACCTCCTTTGACGACCCTTAAACCCTATGTTGTTGGTATTTAAAAAAATTGTCTCACTAAGATAATTATTTTGCGTACCCACGACATAGGGTCATGTATGTTAAGCCAAAACAATGATATTCTTTCAAAAAGGCCTGTTTACTCCTTCTTAACCTTTTCCCGCATATATACACACTCTGCAGCAGAAGACGACTTTTAAAAACATTGTGGCAAAAAAAGAAATTGCTCTAAACTTCTTTCAGAAATCATACATTTATTTATAGAGATATTCCGTACTTTTGTCTAGATGTCAAGATGGAAAGGGTTAATATCTAGCTCTCTGTCTTAAGTCTTTGATTTTCACAGATCTATGCAAGATTGAGAGCCCTTTCACAGCAGACTCGACTCTTCTTTATTTACAGTAACTCGATCATTAGTTACGACATTATTTACAAAATGGACTGTCAATTACTCCTATATTGTATACAATGATTTCAGCTTGACTGACAAAAGAAGACCTCCTCAAAGGTTAACATTTGTATAGACAGCAACGTGTTTTTAAAGATCCCTGTTTTTGATATCAAACAACCATGTGTTATCCCATTACTTCACACAGACGACATTTGACGCCTGTTGTTGCAGACGACTTTTGAAAATATTGCAATAAAAGGTGAAATTGCTCAAAACGAGCAATTTCACCTTTTATTGCAATATTTTCAACTCTTTATCAATATAATTCTTTCAGTTTTCTACATTTGTGAAATTGTTCGTCTGATGATTGTTAAGCAGACGACCTATGAAAAGCCATGTGAAGTAATGGGTTAAACTATAATTGGTAGAAAATTCCTGGTGAATACTTAAAATAATTGAATTGAAATATCTGTTTTATCAATTTTTTCCTATCCTTTGCTCAATAATTCCTAACCCTTTCCTATATACAACAAACCTGCAGCAAACGATTTTGAAAACATCTGAAGAAAATGTGGAACATCGCAATAAATGAAAGTCAAATATTCAATGGAAATTAAAACATTGTGGCATAATGAGAAATTGTTCACTATGTGCAATTTCTTCTTTTGCCAGAGGGTTTTCACATTTTGTGTGATGTAAATTTCTCAAATGCATCTGCATGTTGGAAAAGGTTAAACATTTTGGCAACCAATATTGGCTCAGACTTGCATGATTTGTTGGTGAAGACGAATGGTTGTTCCAAGATTGCATGTCCTTTTGACTTTTGAAAACATTGTTGAAAAGAGAGAAATTGCTCATAACAAGCAATTTATCCTTTTGCCTTGATGTTTTCAAAATTATATATTCAATAACTGTACTTTTATTTATAAAGATGTTCCATATTTTTGTCTTTATGAGTGGGCGTTCCAGCTTTTAGGAAAGGACACCTAGCGTGTTCTCGAGTAGCGTCCTTTTCACTGATTTGTATACGCTCATTATTTGTTTTGCTATCAATTTCAAGTTTAGCCTGCCTGCTATGGTTATAAATAACCAGTGTCTTTGAAAGTAATTATACAACCGTGACATTGTAGGGAATGAAAAAATCTAGGGGGCCCTAAATTAGAAAGGAAATCATTATTATCTAACGAAAGCTCTGAAAAGATTTTTAATGGGAATTACCTTGTCAGTCGTAAAAAAATCGATGCCCCTGTATACATATATGGAAAAGAAAGGACAATGCACGAAAAATGTTAACCCTTTCCCACTAACAGAAAATCTGCAGCAGACAACTTTGAAAACATATTGGCAAAAGTATGGAAACTTTCTATAAATGAAAGTATAGTTATCTAACAGAGTTGAAAACAAGGTTGCAAAAGGAGAAATTACTTGTTTTGATCAATTTATTCTATTGTGACAGTGTTTTCAAATGTCGTCTGTTGCAGAGCTAGAAGTCAGAAAGCAACTATATGTGGGACATTTAAGAGTTAACTTGATACAAGTACATGTAATGTTGGTAACTTTTATCATTTCCCACATCTCAACAAATCTGTAATAGACACCTATGAAAACATCTGGCAAAAAAAATAGAAAAATTTCTTCTTTTGTAACAATGTGTTCAAAACTCGTATTTCAACTATTCAATTATTTGTACATTCATAATTATATAGAGAATTTTCGTATTATTTGCCTAAATATGTTCAAAGTCGTCTGCTGCAAATTTGGTATACGTGGGAATGGGTTAACTTTATGGACGATTCCTGTCTATCCTCTGTGCGGCATAGACTTGTGGGGAAACGTAACATAAGCACTCAGGGATCAAGGTCAGGATGACGGTTTCTGTGAATTACGAAAGCAGCGACACACTGTGAACTTGAAATACAGTTGAAACAAGAGGGCCATGAGGCCCTGGAATCGCTCACCTGAGAATGGGCTATTTAAGACATAACTCTCTCATGCTTAAGCCAAACATGTGGCTTCCAGAGTGTTAACAAGATTTCCCTTAAATTTGGTCTAGTGACCTAGTTTTTGACATGACATGACCCATATTCGAACTTGGCCTAGATATCATCAGGACAAACTTTCTGATAACGTTTCAACATACTCAAGTTTAAAATGCGGCTTCAAGAGTGTTAACGAGATTTTCCTTAAATTTGGCCTAGTGACCTAGTTTTTGACCCGACATGACTCATATTCGGACTTGGCCTAGCTATTACTTAGACAAATATTCTGACAAAGTTTCAACATGCTCAAGCCAGAAATGTGGCTTCTAGAGTGTAATCAAGATTTTCCTTAAATTTGGCCTAGTGACCTAGTTTTTGACCGGACATGACCCATATTCGAACTTGGCCTAGATATCAAAAAAACAAACTTTCTAATAAAGCTTCAACATGCTCAAGTTTAAAATGTGGCTTCCAGAGTGTTAACAAGATTTTCCTTCAATTTGGCCTAGTGACCTACTGTTTGACCGGACATGACCCATATTCAAACTTGGCCTAGATATCACCAAGACAAACTTTCCGACAAAGTTTCAACATGCTCAAGTCAAAAATGCGGCTTCAGTAGTGTTAACAAGATTTTCCTTAAATTTGACCTAGTGACCTAGCTTTTGACCGGACATGACCTATTTTCGAACTTGGCCTAGATATAACTATGACAAACATTCTGACAAAGTTTCAACATGCTCAAGCCAAAAATGCGGCTTCAGGAGTGTTAACAAGATTTTCCTTAAATTTGACCTAGTGACCTAGCTTTTGACCCTACATAACCTATCTTCGAACTTGGCCGAAATATCACTAAGACGGCTTCAGGAGTGTTAACAAGATTTTCCTTAAATTTGACCTAGTGACCTAGATTTTGACCCCACATGACCCAGTTTTGAACTTGGCCGAGATATCACTAAGACAAACATTCTGACAAAGTTTCAACATGCTCAAGCCAAAAATGCGGCTTCAGGAGTGTTAACAAGATTTTCCTTAAATTTGACCTAGTGACCTAGATGTTGACCCCACATGACCCAGTTTTGAACTTGGCCTAGAGTTGATCGAGATATATGTTCTGATAAACTTTTATAAAGATTGGATGCAAAATGTTGCCTCTAGTGTAGTAACAAGCAAATGTTGACGACGGACGACGAACGACGGACGACGGACAAAAGGCGATCACAATAACTCACCTTGAGCACTACGTGCTCTGGTGAGCTAATAAAAATAAAAGGGTTTCAAAAACAAGAGGGCTATGAGGCCCTGGAATCGCTCTCCTGAGAATGGGCTATTTAAGATTTAACTCTTTCAGCGCTAATGGCAATATCATCAAGACAAACTTTCTCACAAAATTTCAAGCAGCTCTAGTCAAAAATGCGATCTAGTAGTGTTAACTAGATTGTTCTACAAATTGGCCTAGTGACCTAGTTGTTGACCTGAAATGACCCATATTCGAACTAAGTCTAGATATCACTAAGACAAACATTCTCACAAGATTTTCCTTAAATTTGGCCTAGTGACCTTGTATTTGACAGGACATGACCTATATTCAAACTTGGCCTAGAAATCATCAGGACAAACTGTCTGATAAAGTCTCAACATGCTCAAGTTTAAAATGCGGCTTCAAGAGTGTTAACCAGATTTTCCTTAAATTTGTCCTAGTGACCTAGTTTTTGACCCAACATGACCTATATTCAACTTGGCCTAAATATCACTAAGACAAACATACTGACAAAGTTTCAACATGGTCATGCCAAACATGTGCCTTCCAGAGTGTTAAAAAGATTTTCCTTAAATTTGGCCTAGTGGCCTAGTTTTGACAGGACATGACCCATATTCGAACTTGGCCTAGATATCATCAGGACAAACTTTCTGATTAGGTTTCAACATGCTCCAGTGTAAAGTGCGGTTTCAAGAGTGTTAACAAGATTTTCCTTAAATTTGGCCTTGTGACCTATCTTTGACCCAACATGACCCATATTCGAACTTGACCTAGATATCACTAAGACAAATTTTCCAACATAGTTTCAACATGCTCAAGCCAAAAAATGTGGCTTCTAGAGTGTTAACATGATTTTTCTTAAATTTGGCCTAGTGACTTAGTTTTTGACCAGACAAGACCCATATTCAAACTTGGCCTAGATATTATCAAGACAAACCTTCTGACAAAGTTTCAACATGCTCAAGTTTAAAATGTTGCTTCCAGAGTGTTAACAAGTTTCAACATGCGGCTTCTAAAGTGTTAACAAGATTTTCATTAAATTTGGCCTAGTGACCTATTTTTTAACCCTACATGACCCAGTTTCGAACTTGGCCTAGATATCACTTTAAAAAAATATCCGACATAGTTTCAACATGCTTAAGCCAAAAATGTGGCTTTTAGAGTTTTAACAAGAGTTTTCTTAAATTTGGCCTAGTGACCTAGTTTTTAACCCGACATGACCCATATTCAAACTTGGCCTAGATATCATCAAGACAGACTATCTGACAAAGTTTTAACATGCTCAAGTTTAAAATGTGGCTGCCAGAGTGTTAACAAGATTTTCCTTCATTTTGGCCTAGTGACCTGGTTTTTGATGCAACATGACCCATATTCAAACTTGGCCTAGATATTATCAAGGCAAACTATCTGACAAAGTTTCAACATGCTTAAGTTTAAAATGCGGCTTCCAGAGTGTTAACAAGATTTTCATATAATTTGGCCTAGTGACCTAGTTTTTAACATGTCATGACCCAATTTCGAACTTGGCCTAGATTTGATAGAGATATATGTTCTGATAAACGTTCATAAAGATTGGATGCAAAATGTTGCCTCTAGAGTGTTAACAAGCAAATGTTGACGACGGACGACGAACAACGAACGACGGACAAAAGGCGACCATAAAAACTCACCTTGGTGAGCTAAAAAGTTGCCATCTTGGGTTTTAACCCTTTCCCACGTCAACAAATCTGTAGCAGAAGACTAAAGGATAACAAGAGGGCCATGATGGCACTGGATCGCTCACCTGACTTTTTTTTCACTTTAGCCATTATAAGCCCCCCTGGCGGCCATAGTTTCAGATCAATCAACTTGGCTTGAAGGAATCTGATAGAAGATCACCTTAGGAACATTTCTACAAAATCATTTGAAAATAGGCCTGACACTTTTGGAGGAGAAGATTTTTTAAGTTTTCACTATAGCCATATAAGGCAAAATAGCCCCGCCCAAAGGCGGTCATGTTTTTCGACTAATTAACATGCCTTGAAGGAATCTGATAGTGGGTCACTTAAGGAACATTTCTACAAAATAATTTGAAAATCGGCCCAACACTTTCGGAGGAGAAGATTTTTTAAGTTTCCACTATAGCCATATAAGGCAAAATAGCCCCGCCCCCCTGGCGGCCATGTTTCTGACCAATCAACATGGCTTGAAGAAATCTGATAGTGGGTCATCCAAGGAACATGATTTCTACAAAATTATTTGGTAAGGTCATTGAGAGGACGCTTTCTGTAAAGTTACATCCCAATTGACCCACTGGTTACTGAGGAGAAGAAGTTGACGCACGACGCCTGTCGGACGCCGGACAAAACGCGATCACAATAACTCTCCTTGAGCAAAGCTCAGGTGAGCTAAAAAAGGAATGACGTGATCTATGTGGACAGCATAATCTCTTACCTGCTAGGATATAGATATTTTTCTCCTTTGACAACAAATGAGGAAAATAGTTAACATCCAGAACTTAACGTTTTGTGTTTTGCTAAAATAGACAGTTGAAAAACATATTAGAAAATGACAAATTGCTCTCTTTGAACAATTTCTGATATACATGTTACTGTAATAATTCATATTATTTTGTCAAAACCCAATGCTTTCGCTTCAGATGTGAATGCTCTAACCACTACTCACAGACAGATGTATACACAACATATTAATTATTCTCAAGTTTCATTCTGGCAATGCAGATTACGCAACAATATGTTACATGTGTGGTGTAATGGTACAGTGTATGCCCAAGGTACAGAATGCGCCGGTTCAATGCCCGGCCGTGACATACCAAATACTTTACAAATGGTAATGATGGCTTTCCCTCCTTGGCAGTCAGGGTTGTGAGCTAAGTATTAGGAATAATTGTTGAAAGTGGCGTAAAACACCATAACAAACGAACACATATATATTGAGATTAGTAATTTTGCTATGAGTGTTCTTCGCACATGAGCATATTTATGTTTTTGTGTGTTTTTAGAGACATTTTTATAACTTTATAAACTATATATATAGATAAACATTAAATATCATTAATATTTAATAACACGTACAGTTAAGGGTGTAACAGTATTCATGGAAACCCATTGAATACTCCAATAGTATAACCACATACGATAATTTTAAAAGTATCCAAGTACGCTTGGATCAAAGTGTTGAAAGTCATACTGCTTTTAATCATTTCTGAAGGTATACTGCTATCTTTGAAGTATTAAAATGCTGGTTTGATGTTATTACAACAAAAGCTATTGATTATGAGATCCTTTAAAACAAAAATCTATTTTAATGATTCATTTTGCAATTCTCATGAATTTGATCCATTAACAAGAGGCCCAAGAGGGCCAGTATCTCTCCACGGCCATAAGGCAAAAATCAAATTTCCAAACAGCCCTGCCCCCCTGGTAGCCATGTTTTTTACCAATCACCATGGCTTAAAGGAATCTTGTAGAGTGTCACCCAAGGAATGTTTCTGCAAAATTATTTGAAAATGGGCCTGACACTTTCGGAGGATAGGATATTTTAAGTTTTCACTATAGCCATATAAGGCAAAATAGCCCCACCCCCTGGCAGCAATATTTTTCAACCAATCAACATGGCTTGAAGGAATCTGATAGAGCAAAATAGCCCCGCCCTCTGGCGGCCATGTTTTTTTACCAAACAACATGGCTTGTAGGAATCAGATAGAGGGTCACCCAAGGAACATTTCTACAATTTTTTTTGAAAATCGGCCTGACACTTTCAGAGAAGTAGTTTATTTAAGTTTTCACTATAGCTATATAAGGCAAAATAGCCCCGCCCCCTGGTAGCAATGTTTTTCAACCAATCAACATTTCTTGAAGGAATATAATAAAGGGTCACCCAAGGAACATTTCTACAAAAAATTTGAAAATCGGTCTGACACTTTCGGAGGAGAAGATTTTTTAAGACTTAGTTTTCTCTTTAGCTATATTTAAAGGCAAAATAGCCCCGCCCTCTGGCGGCCATGTTTTTCAACCAATCAACATGGCTTGAAGGAATCTGATAGAGCAAAATAGCCCCGCCCTCTGGCGGCCATGTTTTTTTACCAAATAACATGGCTTGTAGGAATCAGATAGAGGGTCACCCAAGGAACATTTCTACAATTTTTTTTGAAAATCGGCCTGACACTTTCAGAGAAGTAGTTTATTTAAGTTTTCACTATAGCTATATAAGGCAAAATAGCCCCGCCCCCTGGTAGCAATGTTTTTCAACCAATCAACATTTCTTGAAGGAATATAATAAAGGGTCACCCAAGGAACATTTCTACAAAAAATTTGAAAATCGGTCTGACACTTTCGGAGGAGAAGATTTTTTAAGACTTAGTTTTCTCTTTAGCTATATTTAAAGGCAAAATAGCCCCGCCCTCTGGCGGCCATGTTTTTCAACCAATCAACATGGCTTGAAGGAATCTGATAGAAAGTTACCCAATGAACATTTCTACAAAATTATTTGAAAATCGGCTAAACACTTTCGGAGAAGAAGATTTTTTAAGTTTTCACTACAGCTATATAAGACAAAATAGGCCCCGCCCCCTGGCGGCCATGTTTTTCAACCAATCAACATTTCTTGAAGGAATCTAATAAAGGGTCACCCAAGGAACATTTCTACAAAATTATATGAAAATCAGCCTGACACTTTCGGAGAAGAAGATTTTTTAAGTTTTCACTATTTTTTTGTTTTGGAAACCAGAATTATGGATGATCAAAAAAATTTGAAGGAATTTAAGAGAGGACATTGAGAGCATGCTTCCTATGAAGTTTCAACCAAATTGGCCAAGTTGTTAGGGAGAAGAAGTTGTTTAAAGGAAAAAGTAAACGCACGCACGCACGACGGACAATACGCCATGACATAAGCTCGACTGGCTTTCAGCCAGGAGCTAAAAATCAGTTAAAGCTGGGTGTATAGATCAAAGTACGGTGAGTACTCAACATGAGCACATATTCTTATTTCTTCAAAGTAATTTATTTCAGTTATGGCTGCATAGATCTTTGTAGATTTTTAATATGTTGTTATATATTCTATAAACTTCATTTTATTTAATAAACCATTTTTCTGTTGCAATTAGTTTAATGTTTAAGTATGTTCTGACTGGACTATCAGCAATAAAGGCCCCTGAAATGGCATTGTGTGTTTTTTTTAAGTTTTCACAAATTCTATGGTCTAGAACAGAATAACCAAGTGCTAAAAATGTCTGCCAGTTTAATATTTATTTAATGCACTGAATGGAATAGATGGTAGATCCAGACATGACTGGAAAATGATTTAAAATGTTATAAATGCAAGTTCAGTACACAATGTAAATATTGCCATTTATCGACCGCCGTCTGAACTTTCATATCGGTGGAAGAAATGCTAACTGGTTCAGCGGTTGCATTTTCTCAAATGTAAACATGTTTTATGGATGCATCCGTTAAAGTCTTATCTGTAATGTTTGACAATTTATCAAATGCTTGTGAAAAGCAATCACTTAGCTGCAACACGAGGGCAGTTTTTGCAATAATTGCCTTATAAATTTTGATCTCTCGCAGACAACACAAAACTGACATTTTTATGGACGACTTGTTTGGCGAAAGTGGAACATAGTTCCGAAATAATTTACTCGATTAATAAATGTTCCTTTTCTAATGTGATTTTTTTTTGGATAGAACTTGTGATAAATGTGTTGATTATTTACTCATTATTTTTATGTTTTTTTATTGCATACTTGGTCACATTTCGGAAATAAATAAAATAAATTGGCATTAATTTCCATTTCTGTGTTTATCATTTAGAACATGTTCACATTAAATTCGGCGGATGACTCGAATATTTAAACAAACAATTTATTTACGAAGCTGGAAATGTCAGGGATTTTGTTACTTATTATTTGTTCTTAATAAATATTATTCATAAGTTCTATTCAACCACATTAATTGTTTATTTCTATTTAAATGATGCTGGTTTTGTGGGTTTTTTTTAAAAAAATCTAGAAAAAGAAGATTTTCTCTTTTTTGTTTTTAACTTTTGAAAATAGTGCGGGAGATTTTTTTTAATTTTCTTTTCTCAAAATTGAATAAACAGGAGCGGGAAATCCGACGACCAAGAGATCAGTTTGATGTGGCCTTAACCATTTCAACTTAAGATAATAGCAGGTTATGGTAACAACTGTCATAGATGACCAAGAACATTAATTAGTGATATATCTACTATGTATCTAGCTCTAATGAGTAAGACTACAGTAGTGCACTGGATCCTAATATTTCATACATTCAATATCACACTATGAGACATGACACAGGGGAGACAACTCTCCATAAACTCTAACAACACATAGCTTCCAAATTGAAATGATTAACAGATCCAATTGGTATTAAATTGTGTCATGACTGCAATGACAGTACCCAATTTAAATTTTATACCCTCACGATTACGTGTACTATTAATGAAGCAATTAAAGGCGTGTTTCTATGATAACAAATTTGTCACTGTATTTTTAGAATCCAGATTACTTCTGCACAACATGTTCTCAAAACGAACGGTGCATATGTATTTGCATACAAAGACTAATAATCTACAACATGTTTTCCAAATGGGGTCCAGACGATTCTTAACCTCTTCATTTCGTAACAGGAAAAACATGGCCGTTTGGTAACCGAACCTTTTCGTTACCGGAAAATGTTTGGCTGTTTGGTAACTGATACTGTTTGTACCCGAAAACAAATTGACTATTTCGTACCCGAAAATAAATCGTCCGTTTGGTAACCGAACCGTTTGTACCCGGAAAATGTTGGCTGTTTGGTTACTACTGTTTTGTACCCGAAAACAAATTGGCTGTTTCGTACCCGAAAATAAATTGGTTGTTTCGTACCCTAAAATATATCGGCTGTTTCGTACACGAAAATAAATCGGCTGTTTCGTACCCAAAAAATAAATTGGTGGTTTCATACCCGAAAATATATTGGCTGTTTCGTACCGGAAAGTGTTTTGGGCGTTTTGTAACCTATATCTTATTGAGCTCCTAATAGTGCTCAATATAATTTGCAACAGTGCAATATCTTTGAAAGTCTAATAGGTGCTATCTTGAACAAGTTTTTTTGTTTAGACGAAGAACACCTTTAATTGTCAGTCGAAAAAGTAACATGATAAGATATGGAACGCACTCATTCCTCAAATCTGCTTAAAACATTGTAACCCTTTCGTTTCGTAACCTAAATCTTATTGAGCTCATTATACGTGTGAAAGCGTTATAGGTTACAGGTACGAACACATCATAAGAGATAAAACAAGAGCTGTCGGAGGACAGCGCGGTCGACTATTCTACCGCTTATTTAAGTTCCTAAGATAATGGACTTTAATGTAGTTGCATGCAAAACATTATCAACCATTTCTTAAAGGGTTATAATTTGCATTATATGCAGGATAAAGTTATTTAACTTGATTATTTTCATCAGTGTGATGGTTAGGAAGGGTTGTATAACGTTCCAATGGAATGCATCAAGTAGTTACTAAGATATAGACTCTTAATGTAGTTTCACGCAAACCTTTAACCATAATTTCTAAGTAAAACAAGAGCTGTCGGAGGACAGCATGCTCGACTTTTTTGTGCTTTTTATGCACTCTTGGCTGTTGGTTGAAGTAATGATTGTAAAAATATTTGTGTAAGTGTTTAATCTATATCTCTATGCCACTACCGGTATATTCTATAGTTGTTTTGTATTAATTAGATAGATCATTTAGGTTATCTCTCCTCTCTCATCATCCGCCATTTACCATGTGATGTTTGCTATTTGAATCATAATAAAGTTACCTTAATAAGTTTATTGTGTGCCGTTCTTTACTTACTGGCGTGGTAGCAGCGGTGGGATACGAACCCACGCCTCAGAGGATACTGGTGTTTGAAAAAATTTGATTTGGTATGAATAACTTATATTATAAATAAAAACCAAAATTATAAATCGAAGAGGGCCATAATTCTTACAAAAACCTTTACTGAATAATGCACTCTTGGCTGTTGGTGGAGGTTAAGATGGTGAAAAGATTTTTGTAAGTGCAGGGGTCGAATTTAGCCAGATTTTCTACTTGCAATTTTTCGCAAGTGCTATTTTTTGTTACTTGCTAAATGAAAAAACAACTTGCATTTTTGAGTACTTGTTAGAACTTTAATTTTAAGCAACACAATGTTAACTACAATAATGCAGTACACTATTATGGTCAATGTAATGTAAACATGGTCCAAAACATGCTGTGTGTCTCAGTTTCTGGCTCCATATGGCAGAGTATGGGGTCTTTTCTGTCTTAATCCAGACAACCACCATCTTGTCACAGCAGGTTTTGGGTCATATTCTCTAAGGGCAACATCAGCAACTTTAATTCTCATCAAAATATCAAGTATTTCAGCACCAAGCATACACCACCAGTCAGATTATATTTTTCTCACATGATGCATTTAAGACTAAGCCAAATAACACACAGAAACAACCCCCAAATAATACAAAGTCAGGGTGTTCTGGTGAAGATTACATCGATAAATGAGCTTTAAGCTAATGTTCAAAAGTTAAATATGAAAAAAAATATATATTTTTTCCAGCACTGTACACTGGGGGCCTTGAGTAAAACCAAATGAAGAAAATACATTTATGAAAACTGATGAGCTATTGTTTTTTAATTGGAAACAGGAATCTAGAGTATCATTCGCGCGATCTGAGACATAATACTATTTATAAGCGTTTAATTCTTACCCATGGCTGAGGGCTCTCACTAGGCTTTAATTTTATGGCGAAGTGATGCGACCTAGGGAGAAGTGATATTTCTTGTTTGTCGATCATCACGCGTCGTAATCTCATCGTTTGGAATAGAAAACATTAAACAATGGTGAAATAAATCGGCCGAAATATAAATAACAATTAATAAGTGGACATCTTTTAATTATTTATTTGAATTGAACTCGGCAACTTACGTATTTCCTAGTTTGCGATCCAAACATTGTGTTCTAAAGTCGCCGAAATATAATTAATGAAGCTACCTTTTACTCGCCGTCCATTCCGTAAAGGTGTCAGGAAATTTGTAAAGAAAGCCTGTCGTAAGTGTCGCAAACAACGTAAATTATTTGTATCGGGTTTGAGATCCGAACATTGTGTTCTTAAGTCGCCGAAATATAATTAATGAAGCTACATTTTGTTCGCCGTTTCAGGCATTTCGTAAAGAAGTCAGTCGCAAGTGTCCAAAACAACGTTAATTATTTGTATCGGACAAACATACAATATCTTTATTAGTCGCCGGGCAGGAGCCCGCGACTTCTATTTTTAATAGGTTTTCTGAAATCACATGGGAGGGGGGATTATTATTAGAAAGAAACACTTTTAGATGTCTTGAACATATTACAATTGTGTTTGTTTAAAAACACTAAGTAATGACACATCTACAATGAAATAAATATTCCGATGTTTTAGGTATTTTCAGTTTCTTTATTTTGACTCGCATTTATGTTTTTTTGTTTTATTTACGAAGACAAAACAGTCCCTATTAGCTAGACTGCTATACTTTATTTTTCACTATATACTACATGTAATCAAAAGTCGATAACTACAAACCTTTACGTCGCAGTCTAATTTGTTTACTTACGCGCACCTGCGTGACTCGCGAATACCCACTGCGTAGATCAATCTCCTTTGCAGAGAGCCCCGCTCTTTACACTCACTTACAAATAGTAAATTATAGGTGATTTAAAATGTTTATTTAGTTTGAAACAAATGAAGAAAAGAACAAACCGAGATAAAACTGGTTTTAATGGAAAAATGACTTTGAACGAACACTCTCTGCCTATAAAGAGAGTTTCAAGAACGACACCTCTGCGAATAAGAAAGAATCGGGTCTTTTGTACAAAATCATTTCGTCCTTCACAATTTTAAATGTGTCATTTAATTCCCTAAAGGCATATAGCTTCCGATCTGCATATTGTTATGCATCATTTACACAAGGGCGCTCATCTTAATATAATTTTAAAACATGAGTAGTTTGTTGTTTTCATTATAAACAAGAGTACCGCAAACGGTACATAATACTCCCGTCAGGAATATCTTTGTAAGTTTCCTCTTTGTTTTGATATATTGTTTGTTTGTAAAAAGTTAATAAAGTCGTTCAGGAATAAGTTGTTAAAGAATAATGGGAAACTATGAAAAATGCATAACTCATGCAGAAATTGACAAATATTCTAAGTCCAAAAAGGGGCATAACTCATTCAAAAATTGACGAAATCCGAGGAAATGTGAACTTGATCTGTGAATCATGATTACAAAGCCATATACAAAATTTCAGATCAATAGCTCAAAGTATGTAGGAAAAAAGTGCGGAAAAAAACAATATTCTAAGTCCAAAAAGGGGCATAACTCATTCAAAAATTGACGAAATTCAAGGAAATGTGAACTTGATCTGTGACACTTGATTACAAAGCCATATACATAATTTCAGGTCAATAGCTAAAAGCATATAAGAAAAAAGTGCGGAAAACCAATATTCTAAGTCCAAAAAGGGGCATAACTCATTCAAATATTGACGAAATCCAAGGAAATATGAACTTGATATATATGTGACTCATGATTACAAAGCCATATACAAAATTTCAGGTCAATAGCTCAAAGTATGAAGGAAAAAAGTGCGGAAAACCTATATTCTAAGTCCAAAAAGGGGCATTACTCATTAAAAAATTGACGAAATCCAAGAAAATGTGAACTTGATCTGTGACACATGATTACAAAGCCATATATACAAAATTTCAGGTCAATAGCTCAAAGTATGTAGGAAAAAAGTGCGGAAAACCAATATTCTAAGTCCAAAAAGGGGCATAACTCATTCAAAAATTGACGGAATTCGAGGACATGTGAACTTGATCTGTGACACTTGATTACAAAGCCATATACAAAATTTCAGGTCAATAGCTCAAAGTATGTAGGAAAAAAGTGCGGAAAACCGATATTCTAAGTCCAAAAAGGGGCATAACTCATTCAAATATTGACGAAATCCAAGGAAATATGAACTTGATATATATGTGACTCATGATTACAAAGCCATATACAAAATTTCAGGTCAATAGCTCAAAGTATGAAGGAAAAAAGTGCGGAAAACCTATATTCTAAGTCCAAAAAGGGGCATTACTCATTAAAAAATTGACGAAATCCAAGAAAATGTGAACTTGATCTGTGACACATGATTACAAAGCCATATATACAAAATTTCAGGTCAATAGCTCAAAGTATGTAGGAAAAAAGTGCGGAAAACCAATATTCTAAGTCCAAAAAGGGGCATAACTCATTCAAAAATTGACGGAATTCGAGGACATGTGAACTTGATCTGTGACACTTGATTACAAAGCCATATACAAAATTTCAGGTCAATAGCTCAAAGTATGTAGGAAAAAAGTGCGGAAAACCGATATTCTAAGTCCAAAAAGGGGCATAACTCATTCAAAAATTGACAGAATTCAAGGAAATGTGAACTTGATGTGTGACACTTGATTACAAAGCCATATACATGAATTCAGCTGAATACATGAAAGCATGTAGAAACAAAGTGCGGAAAACAAATATTCTAAGTGCAAAAAGGGGCATAACTCATTCAAAAATTGACGAAATCCCAGGAAATGTGAACTTGATCTGTGACACTTGATTACAAAGCCATATACATGATTTCAGCTGAATACATCAAAGCATGTAGAAAAAAAGTGAGGAAAACAAATATTCAAAGTCCAAAAAGGGGCATAACTCATTCAAAAATTGACGAAATCCATGGAAATGTAAACGTGATCTGTGACACATGATTACAAAGCCATATACAAAATTTCAGGTCAATAGCTCAAAGTATGTAGGAAAAAAGTGCGGAAAACCAATTCTAAGTCCAAAAAGGGGCATAACTCATTCAAAAATTGACGGAATTCAAGGAAATGTGAACTTGATCTGTGAAACTTGATTACAAAGCCATATACAAAATTTCAGGTCAATAGCTCAAAGGATGTAGGAAAAAAGTGCGGAAAACCCGAACGGACGGACGGATGGACGGACGGATGGACGCACGGACGGACGGATGGACGGACATGACCATACCATAATACGTACCGTTTTTAAGAAACGGTCGTATAAATAGGAAGGAAAGAATTAAAATAAATTAACATGTTGTAGGGCTAAGTTTATGTTCGAAATTAAGTTTAAATTATACAACAATTTCAATGAGATTTAACTGTTTAGTTGATATTATATTTAGAAGGTGGTCTAATTTATAAATATTGAACTACATTTCAACATTTGTTAAAGTATGATATAATTAGGATGCTAAGCTAATATCATTTTGAGAAAAAGAGAAAACTCATGTCTTCAGCGATTTAACCCTTAATTATCTCATTGTTTTAAAAGTAGATTGCTGCAAATGTGTCCACTGTTGACTTTAAAAAAGGAAAGGTAAAATGACGTGCTATTGCATGCACATCCTAAATTGTCTGTTTTGTGGTTTTATTGAAAAATAATAAAATTCAAATATTCTGACAAACATCTTGAAAAGTGTATGTGGAATTCACAAATCTTATAATTATTCCTTAATGAAAGCATTGTATACATACTAAGACTAATGATTGGCAAGATTACTCATTTCCATTACTGTTTATGATCAATAATTAGTTGGTTGTGTGTATGGTCAACCTACTTTGGAATGGAGATTGATCATGAACAATGAAAGGCTTCAATTATCATTCACTTCGTTGACAAAACAATGCAAGTTATGATACATTTTCACTTGAGCCCATCCCTGATGTTCCAATATGCCCCTCAGTTGATAACTGTTTATTCAACTACTATGATGTTAGTGTTATGCATAACTGCACTATGGATATCCATACTATGAGTAAAATTATATAGGTTTTTTGTTGAATTGAGGAATTGTCTTTTGATTGGTTAATTACGAATATTATGACACCCCCATGCTACAGCATTTATTATGAAGCCCCGAAAAATATTCTACTGTGTTTTCAATTTCTCAATTATTGAAGACGATTTTCTCATTAAACGAAGAAAAGATTCACAACCTCATTAATACTATTGAAAGGGTTAACAAATAATTCGACTTCAATCTCATTTACATTGGATACGTATTCAATGATTTTACATGGGGCGCCATAATATTTGATATGACTATCGGTTCTTTGTTTATGCAAATTATACGATTTTGATTGGACAATCGGTTCAATGTCATTGTGTTAGTTAAAAATGATTTGTTCCTCAGCTTTAAATGTATATAAATACACACTCAGATGTCAAATATTACTGTTTATTGCGCTAGCGACACGGTAACTATTGCATGCGTACGGTAACATAAACATTATGGATTAATAGAAGAGAATTGCATAAACATTAAACCCACACAATTGTCCGTTTTAACCCCCTCGTCGCACGTAGATGAGTTGAATGTCATATGCGAAAAGCGCTGGCCAAGATCAGTCAGTATATATATACAGATTGATTTTTATCTGCACTTCGCACTTAATACATCACAATCTTTCCTAAAATATACAAGCAATGTAAGATGAAAAGATATAAGTTTGTAGAGTTTGATTTAGAAACACGGCTACGAAAGAGTTAATTACTTTATCATCTATGCTCACAATGTTCTCAAAAGTGTGTAAGAATTAAAATGTGTAGGGCATTGATATATATTTCCAAATTGTGACAAAATACATATTAACATAATTTAAGGGTATGTGTATTTACATAAGAGGATAACATATATACATTTAACCCACACATGTGTCCCTAACTCCCTATCTAATACCTTCACCACGTAAAGGCGATTAGAATATCCCTCGCGACATGTGCAGGTCAAGATTAACCTTCATATAGATGTTTTCTTAAATGGGGTCAACATTTGACAGGATGGCTTCGGCTTCAAATAACCCATGACCGATATCTTATCTACGTCACTGCCAATACAGACAAAACAAATATACAATTTAATTGAATTTACGTTGTTACAAACATGTAATCAGTATAATTATTTAATCAAACAAAGTTACATAATCAATGATTAACGACCTTCAAACTATCTTAATAAACAAGGCTTAATTCAATACTCTAACAGTTATAATGTGTGTAATGTGTGAACAACTATATCTCTTTGATCGGCATACCAACAAATAGTGGGCCGAAAAAGATCAGGCCGAATACATTTTGGTACGAATAAACCCGATACCAGCAAGCTGATCTGAGTTACTTCCCTTTGACCATAAGATGAAAGGTGGTGTTTATTCTTAAAACAAATAATTTTAATATAACTATATATTGCACTCTTTAATGTAATAATTGATCGTTGTGATGGGTCTGTTTGGAACAACAGACTTGTCTCGGTGGAAATATCTCCATAACGGTTAAAACCACTATTGTTTACATTTTTAATCCGTGGGAAAAATCACATTCCAAAGTGATGACGTCATACGACCCCATTTCCCTCTTAGTGTTTGTGACTACAACACTATTTTTGGTCACAACCCTTATCATATAGCATAGATAACATACTTATTTGGTGGCAATTCACTCTATGATTGAAAGCTCTATTCCAGTATACCCAATACGACTGTTATCCAACATTTTTTCTGTCTATTTTTACAGTTGTTATATTCCCCCGTCTGCAGACAATCTGTAAAATCACAATCTACAGTCTTACAATACCAAGACACTTGCAATCAATACATTGTATGGGGTCAAAGTATATTTATTTACCTACCTCTACAGTTATTTTATTCCTGATGTAATTTTTAATCCATTTATTTACATTTTTTAGATCCATTATTTTAAAACATCAACAAACACATTTCGTGAACAATCTATTTTTAGACCTATTTCTAGGTATACTCAACAACAAATTTACAGAGTGTTCTCCCTTTGACCATACATTAATTTCATATTAATAATTCAACAACTTTTTATACATAGAGAGCTCTGCTCTTGTAGCAGACAGCATTGTGTGCAAAGATTCTCGACAACGTCTCCGCTGTTCGGAGGTCCATTTTCGGATAGAACTAGGGTCCATGCACATTGATGTACAATTATCTATTCATCAAACTTTTTAACAAACACGGAGGCGGTGGTAGCTGGACTCGGGCCTGCCTCCTGTTATATGAAGTAAAATCTGTGTTGGATCAATTGCTCAAAATCTGATCTGACGCAATCTAGATCTGTTATATCATTTTTTAATATAATACGCCTTGCGTCCATTTAACTGTCAATGTTTAAATCCTTTTCATAAAGCAGCTTTTATTAGTCGCCGGGCAGAAGCCCGCGACTTCTATTTTTAATAGCTTTTCGGAAATCACATGGGAGGGCGGCTTATTATTAAAAAGAAACAAATCTAGATGATTTGAACATATTACAATTGTGGTTGTTTACGAACACTAATAAATGACACATCTAAAATGAAATAAATATTCCGATTTTTTAATGTTTGCAGTTTTTTTTATTTCACTCGCATTTAAGTTTTTTGTCTTATTTACGAAGACAAAAGTGGTCCCTTCAAGACGTGAACCAACACCCCCTAATGCAGACTCTTATGCGTCATCATTGAGGTCAATTTCGGATTCTCCTTTTTATAGCAATTTTAACTTACTAAATGTTGTTTTCATGTTCAAAGAGATGTCTTGATTTGTGTAGAATTCATTTAATAATGTTAATCCATGAATATCTAAAGTAGGAACTGTTTCTAAGCTAAATATAGACCCTATTCTGTTGTGTAGTTTCGTGACCTTTAACATCGATTTTCGCGCATGCGCATTTCGATATGAAAAAGCGAGTGATATTATTTTTTTTTAGACAAGTACAAGACGAATGTTTGACGCAAAGCGTCAAAGAGAAGCCGCAATATTTCGTTGTACATGTAGAAATAAGAAAAAAAGAACATTTTTAAATCCACAAACAATAGAACAATTTAAACTGTAGACGGTAATGCTGATATATTTCTCCTTTTGAAGACTTTTGTTTTCTTCAAATTACCTCCCTTGAAAGCAATACCAGGATATTTACCTTGTGATTCGAATAAGATTGACAAACATTGAAATTATATGAATGAATACTATTATTTAAATAAGTAACAACAGCAAAATTAAATTTAAGCCAGATAAATGTGTACACATTTCGTTAATTTTTTATAGATACCCTAATGTATAGGTATGAATATAACATTTATAAGCAAATGTTTTCATTACCATGTCATAATGTTTGAATAGACTAAGGAAAGTCAAGAATACATAAATAAATCAATGCAGTCTTTTCCGGCGACATTGATGCCTTGCATCAACTTTCTCTTGTACTCCTTAGGAGAAGGAGCCAGTGGAATATGGCCTCCGGCATATGTGTGTCCCCGTATACGCGGGCATGTCTTTCATTGCGTGTCGGGGGAATGGCGATATCTGGGTCATTTGCGAAGGATATCCTCCCCGACATGTTCTGTTTGGGGTGCGCGCGGTTAGGGATATACATCTTGAGATGTATAGTGGGGCACTTCTACTGAATCCCCTTTTCAGTCCAACACAGATTTTACTTTTCGTAATTGTATATGCTTTTTTAGGAACTTGTCCAAGATTTGATGGTGATGAATGTTTTGATAAATGTTCATGAAGATCAGATGCAAATTGTAGCCTATAGAGTGTTAACAAGGCAATTGCTGACGACGCACGACGGCCGGACGCCTGACAAAATGTGATCATAATAACTCACCTTGCACTTCGTGCACAGGCAAACGAAAAACGCTTTCTGATACAATTTGTGTTGTTCTCAAGGAAATCCTTCGCCTGTGTTCAAATAAACATACACGGTAGCTACTTATGGAGCATTAACCCATTCCATTTGATAGTCGACGACTTGTGAAAACGCTGTGACAAAGGGGGAAACACTGGTCACAATGAGGTTTGTCTCGATTTGCCACAAAATGTTTTGAATTTTGTGATTTAATATTTATACTTTCACTTCCACATTTTCTCAAGATGTTTCCAAAGTCATTTACTGCAAATTGATTGAGAGACGCTCAGGAACATTTGGGAATTTGATAATAAATCCTAGAAGCTTTCTAGAAACTTCCGAAAATTACATTTTCCTTTTTAACAGAAGTTCGTCTAGATGACCCCTTCGTGCATAAGTGTCACATAACGCCTAGGTTTGTTTTCCTGGATCAGCGTTCAATTGTATGTGGGATTGAAAATCAGGGCTCTGTGTTCAATTCCTGCCCAGCGATTTTGGTTGACTGCAGACACATTGTCTTTGACTTGTACAAGCAGTAATGAATTACTGGACTGTCGCCGTGATATCATCGACGTTTATCAATGTTTTCAAAAGGACGAAGATATTTTAATAACAATAACTCAATAATGACAGTGATAAGTTGGACTACTTTTCAAACAATGTTTTCAAACTGTCCTATGAGTTACGCCAGACTCTTCAGTACATCTTCATGTGATGCTCAAAATTGGAGATCTGTTTTCGCCTGACACGATATTGATACTTAATCCATGTTTAAACAAACACTAAGTCAAAACTTTATAGAAAAATATAAAACATTTAATAATTGTATTGGTCTTTAAAAACATAGTTAACTACATGCATAATATAATGATATAAAATAAGGAAAAAGTATAGATGCAAATAATTTTATTTCTTCCTATCTCTTTCTTTTAACAGAATGCAAATATATTTCTCCCTCTTTCCCTGTTTATCTCTCTCTCTCTCTCTCTCTCTCTCTCTCTCTCTCTCTCTCTCTCTCTCTCTCTCTCTCTCTCTCTCTCTCTCTCTGACTGTCCCCCTGTTTCTATGTATGTGTGTGATTGCCCCCCCCCCCCCTCCCCCATTATATTTACTGAATTACACAAGGTAGGCTTGCTAATAATAATTTACAGTAAACCATTTTAAACATTAATGACGCATGGAAACAGTTGCCGGATAATCACTGATAGATAAGTTTTATCAAAAGGGTTAAATATGTGGGTCATCATAAATGAAACAAATATAGATCAAATACTGAAGTAATACAATTTAAATCATAAATAGAAATATATGAATTAACTAATTTAAAAAATAAATGATGGAAACCAAAACCCAATATTGATAAGATTTGTATCGACTGAGTGTACCAAACAACACGGCAGACTAAATAATGTAAACAAATCAATGCATATTAATGAAAGAAGGTAATCTCGTGACTAGGTAACCATGGCAACAAAAGAACATTCATTGATCACGTTCATGTTATGTAAGTGTTACTATGTAACAGTGTATACATTAACCAAGGATGGGATATTATAAAACTCTGATTACAGTTACCAAGTGTTCATCAGTAGAGTACGGGCTATGACCGACATAGAGTATATCTCTGTATACACAAATAGCTTTGGGCCACCCCGACTTTACCGAATCTAAATCTACGAGAGACTCGAAACTCTTTAAACGAGAATCGAGTCGGTAAACTTCGTCGTGACCCCAGGCACAAATATAAATATTATTGTTTTCTGGGTCTACACTGATCCCGAATGGCCGTGACCCATCTATTGTTTTGTGATAGACAACTTTTCCCTTATCGTTCATACAAAGTACTCTGTCGTTATACCAGTCAGTTAAGTAGAACCTTCCACGACAAACAGCGAGATCAGGCCTATAAATGTGTAAATGAGTGTTTATGGTTTTTATCGTGACTCCGTCTGTGGACACCACGAATATAAACCAGGGACCAAATCTACCAAGGTACTCATCCTTACAGAGGTAAACAATCTGATCTCCACTAAATTCTATAGAATAACATTGTTTCTCCGTGTTTATAGATTTAGTGATTACGGCAGGATTTTGTGTTAAATTAATAAACGATATTCTACGTTGCTCTGGCAACGTAACAGCTAACATACATTGTTTATTGCCCTGCTTAGTGGGTTCTCGTTTTACAGAAAAAAAAGTTTTAATTGCAGCACGTAAGCGGTTTAACGGTTTAACATCGGACGACACACTGGCGGCCATTACGACCTGCTCAGTGGGTTCTCGTTTATCCTTTATTTCTGTTATACCGTAAGGTTTAGACCTAAACCGTAAATAGCGTTGTAATATGTGCGAACCAATACTGAATACTTTAATACAATAATTATTATTATCACAAACAACCCACCTTGTGTCATCCAGTCCACATAATCCAGATATCCTATAATCACGTTTATCCAATTCATGTTTAACATTAACTCTATCGACCACAGAAACTTCCTCTCTATCAAACATTACCTTTCTAGCACTATCACTCTCTTTCCTCATTTCGTCCAGAAATCCCTCGATCTGTCCAGCTCTCTTATCCCCCTTACTCTCTATTTCTACCATACGATGGGATTTATTGTGCCTCTCATTACATCTACCACACACATACTGTTTACATATATAACACAAAAATAAAGCGGAGATTTTACTTGAATCTAATAAAAGGCAAATGTCGCAGGTTTGTTTATTCCACACTGGTTTTTCAGTTTGTAATGTCTCCTCTCTTATTTCATCAAATAAAAGTTTATAACCCTTAACATCGGGTTCAACTTGACCGGACCTGTTTGTTTCAGCCATATCGGTGGGAGCCTGTGCCATTTATCTGTAAAAGAAAGTGCACGTAATTAATTGACCATTTATAAAGAAAAGGTAACATAATATTTCTGGGGGAAAAAATGAGTTACCAGTATATCTTATTTCATGATCTTGGTCTTAACTAGTCTAATAGTTTTATTTGAAATTTTAATTCAATGAGTTCATGATGTTAACCCTTAATACTTACTTTTAGATAACAGATAAGTGTAAAAATTGTAGTAAGGTGATACTGAAGTAACTGAATGACTGTTAACGGAATTTAACTTATTAATGTCGATTATGATAGTATATGTGCCATGATGAAAGGAATGAACCCTTCGGTATTTATGACAAGTGTGGAAAAAGATCTGACAGTAAAACCCCTATCTGATCCATATTCACACTTCTTGTTAGACTTTTCCTGGACGTTTCAACCAGTGTAGATCAAGAATTGATTAAGCGAAAATGCAGTTTTATTTGGGTGTACACCGACTGTATGGTTTTCCCTGAGCAAATATCATATCTAATATATATTCACACTGTTCATTAGAAGATGGATGTTTCCTTTAGTAAGTTGCAATTAGTGTGCAGAACCAGATCAGATAACATGATTCATAGACATGAAAGAGTAGTTTGAGCTGGGTCTACAGTGAAGACAAATATCCTTTTGGTTGGCTTTGATCAAGGATCCTATTTCTACAACAATCACTCAGTCTACTGTTAACATATTCACAAATCATAATAACAAATCTTACCACTTTTTGGTCTGTTATCAATACACAATAAATAACCAAACTTGAAGCCACCACGATGTAGATTTACTGACTGGCTGAAAACATAGGAATAAAAGACAATTAAAGTTAAAATCACATGCTTTTCAGTATTTAATGGGGAAATATATCAATTATATCCTGATTAACTCATTGTTTCACAGACAAACTGAGAATAATTAATTCATCAGATGTTTGTTCAGGGTTTACTCCTGTTTTTACTCTATATAGATCCAGACACCTTAAAATAGTGTATAAGTGAACTGTCAAATAACCGGGGCTAGTAAGACAGTAAACACTTTATATTTCTATGTATTCTGAATGTGTTATGAAATCATCATGCAACAGTTAAAAACTAAAGGACTTTAAGTGTCTGACCTACCATGTATATTGACATTTCTGATTTTAGGTTCAGATCACCTAGTCCCTTTATTAAGTCTTATGAAAAAACAAAAGTTGGCTGAATTTCCTAACAAACTTGGGTAAGTAGTGTGTGAACTAGTTAGACCTTGATAAGACTGTGTGGATACACATAGTAATCTGGATCAACACTATTCGCAAAGACAAATGAGTTACTTGTCTAGGGCACGGTCCCTATACAGATATTGTTGCTTTAAGCTATATTTTATGAAGAAAATGCACACTTAGATCCATGATGTGTTTGATCTCGTGTTAAGTATCTTATAAAATTACCAATATCTTATAATCTATAGCTTTTAATGTTTTTAAAGTATTTAATAGAAAGATTTATATCAATAATTGTAAAATAAGGAGAAAAAGCGAATGAACTATATTTGACTTACCCTCGATTCTTTTCTTTGGACACAATTGCTCAAACACCAAACACAGATCACTGGTTTATTGGCAGATTTTCTGAAATAAAATAAATGACTTGAGTGAATAATTTAATAAATGACAACAATGAAAGACTGAACGAATGAATATAAATAAATAATGTCTTTTAAATGAGCCGTGCTTTAAGACAATATACTACATGGTCATCTAAACCTGTTTTAACAAGCAATTCCCAAAGATCCATTTGAATAGCCATACTATCGGCGAGTATCTGATTTAAACTATTCACTGTCTAACGGAGGCTTCAATCTTCAATCCTGGTCGTCTCTCGGACTAATAAGGGACCCGTGAAAACCAGATCAAACTCCTTGGATGCGCAGGGTGATCAGGGTATACACATATAATAAATCCAATATTTTGTTTTCCTGAAAGGTTGCTAAAATTGAATTAATAAACTGAAGAATGACATAAACATATTAACATGCACTAAAACACAATACCTTATATCAACTAAATAAACCAAGAAGATAAACGTGATTATTTCAAAACAATGAATCTGCAGTCCACACGTCTAGATGCTCGTGTTCATGTATTCTAAAAGAACGCTACGGTCGGGTTTCAAAATGACGTCATTATTCTAATGATATCAGTAATGACGATTCATATCATGCACAAGTTTGTACTTTACTAGCCGTTTCCCGAGAAAACGAACATTATGGCCTCTGCGTAATGTATCGACCCCGATCAACATGCGCAGTCCGTGCAGGCTAATCCAGGCCGACACATTCCGTCTCAGGGGAAAGAGGTATAGAGTAATGACTCCTGAAGTAGAAAATTCACAGGAGGCGAAAAGTGTCTGCCCAGATTAGCCTGGGCGGCATGCTTAGACTGATCCGGGTCGATACTTTACGCAGTCTACAATGTTGGTTTTCTCGTGGGACGGCTCATATAGTGATCCTCTTAAACATTTCCAGGCTAATTATTCATGAACAATGTTGAAGACTTTGATCAGATTGCATATAAGTGCGGCCCATTGTGAGTTTTCTGTACACATAGCGAGGCTCAATAACAGTTCGATCAACTATATGGCTACTGAATATCATATTCTTACCTTCTTCTCAAGTCAAAACCACACTAGTTAGTATTTTTCTTTTATTTGGAAACTCTGACCTCCTACTGAGGGTGCAGAGATGGCTACTTTTACGCTTCGCCAAGGAGCCCATTTTGTTCAAGAAGATTTTAAACTTTCCACTATAAGAATATGGTGAAAATTAACCTGCCCTGTATGGTAGTGTTATATCAGCTGACACTGCTTGAACAAGTGTTCCCCTATATACTGCATGTAAAACAGGTGAACCCAGAAGCGGGACCAATTTTAAACCAGTAGGCATTATTTGAACAATCATGGTGGAGGACCACAATACATTGCTACACATCATATATCTAAGCTCTACGCATTTCTTTTTCAGACAAGGACATTTTCAAATGTTCTCCTTATAAAACAGGCGATCCGCGGGGCGGGGTAAATTGTGTAATGTACATAACGTAGCTTTAGTACACCACTGTAAAACTATATTCGGTCTGTAATGTACATAAAGTAGCTATAGTACACTACTGTAAAACTATATTCGGTCTGTAATGTACATAACGTAGCTATAGTACACCACTCTAAAACTGTATTCGGTCTGTAATGTACATAACGAGCTATAGTACACCACTGTTAAACTGTATTTGGTCTGTAATGTACCTAACGTAGCTATAGTACACCACTGTAAAACTGTATTCGGTCTGTAATGTACATAACGTAGCTATAGTACACCACTGTAAAACTGTATTCGGTCTGTAATGTACATAACGTAGCTATAGTACAACACTGTAAAACTGTACTCGGTCTGTAATGTTCATAACGAGCTATCGTACCCAACTGTGAAACTGTATTCGGTATGTAATGTAAGGGATATAATTGAGCTGTGCTCCATATACTGTCAAGATTATTTCTGGACGAGTGTAGATTGTCCTGCACATCTATCCAATATGATCTCGGTGTATACTGTTAGTCAGAGGTAGTATGAAGGCTTTTGTTACCTAAACACATGAATGCATATTAAATTGCAACCATGTGCAGACTGATCTGTTTCTTAACTACTCGTACAGCACTTTGGTTGGTTTTCGAAAATCTCAGCTCAGTTACACATCTATTAGTTGAATATCTACTGACACATAAAGCATTGCGTTGAATCCGCAATTTCGACCGATTCAAACGGATTTATTTCATATTCATGTATTATTCTTTGACTAGATTTTTTCATATCATTTTGGTCGGTTATATACATATATATATTTTTTCAATTTACGTTTCGCAGATGCAGATAAATGTTATCCATACAGCATTGTATTACACCATTATTACAACGTAAATACATTTGATTGAAATCTTATAGAGGAGACACAGATTCTAAACACAATATATTACATCGAGACAAAATGGAAAGAAAAAAGAGTGCACGGAAATGCGTATCTATCAATAGTTTAAAACAATCTCAGAGACAATTTGTTAAGTCTAAAGCATACACTAAATCTTGTTGGATCATTGAAAGAAGGAATTAGATCAGAATACATGTAGATAGATATCGATATAGCATATATCTAATAAGACGTAACGTCAAAAGGTGAGGCTAAAAAGTGAAAGCCACCCTGACACTGGAACGAATTTTGTCCCCGCAATGCCACGCAATGCGTCGTGGCAGGGCGTGCCATTTCGGTGCTACGCAGCGGAGCGTGAAGCCGTGTTTGCGGCTTGTTCGCGCACTGTACTCGCATAAGTTACGCACTGTCTACGCAATGCGCGGACAAAAATGGGCCGCATTGGCACACATTGACACGAAATGGCACTACTTGTTTACGCATAGGTTAAGTATTGTTCGCGCATTGTTCACGTCTACCGTTACGCATTGTCCCGCAGTGTAACGCACGACACGCATAGTTCCCGCTGTCTTTCCGCATCGCAATGCATTGCCCCGACGACTTCGTGCATGCGTGAAGTCGTCGGGGAAACTTTTGGTCCCGCTTTTGTCCCGCTTGGCGGCATGCTATATATATAGCTCGTAGTTTCACACCTAAATGGCATTATTGCCGAGCGCGAGGGTAAACAACGTCATAAATCATCAACACCTAACTTCATTCCTCAACCAGCTGTGGACGATTGCACGCATTGACACGCACCGTCGGCAGTGTTTACGCCGACTTCGCGCATTGTTCACGCATTGACATGCATTGATACGCACCGCGGGCAGTGTTCGCGCCGAATTCGCGCAATGTTCACGCATGATTTACGCACATGGTACGAAATTTTATGCGTGCCGAATTTCTGAAAATTTCAAAATTCTCTCTACGTCATGGCACGCACCCCCGCACCCTTCACACACTCCTCATGCTCGTTCATGAAGACTTCAATCATTGGCACGACGAATTGCGTTGCATTGCGGGGACAAAATTCGTGCAAGTATCAGGTTGGCTTAACGCTTATTTAAAATGACGTGAACTTGACGTTCATTTGAGAATCAAGTAAAGATAATGTAAACGTAGTAATTACTTGTTTTAAGTCGCAGTTATATCCGGATTGAAATATAAACAATTATATATATATATATGCAATACACGCAAACAGCGACAAACAAGTGTAAGTTACAAAATTGAAATCATACAAGAACATGAGTGATTTTGACTTTCCCTATGATTTTGCTGTTTTTGCAATTCTTTTTCAGCCAAGTCTTGTTGCCTGTGTCTTTGTTTTCGTTTCATGGTGACTCAGGGTTTCTGGGAATAAAATATCCTGCATTTCGCTTTGTTGAAATATAAAAAGAAATGTCTCCCTTCGTCTGCCGCTGTTTTCAACGTTTTTGTTTTTTAAATGAGAGGTTACGCTACTTTTTTCTTCTTATTTGATGAGTCTGAAATGATGTTGAAACAAATCTTTTCAATTTTGTAATTCAGAAATGCCACCAAATTGACCAGTTTTTACTCAATTGTATAATGCAAAAGAACTAATAGTTTGCATGACGTTCTGACGCGGATTTTAACGTAAGGGGACGTTTTTAAGACTAATGATTTTTTTTTATACATTTCATGTTTTTCAATAAAAAAAGCACAAAAAAAAAAAAATCATCATTTTTGCTGTGTGGTTTCTATGGGAAAAACGTATTTTTATGTATATTTTTTCATTTTAATAATTTAAAGTAAAACATATTTTTATACCTTTTAATACCTGCCCCATTCACTAGAGTAACATGAATTGATCGGTATGAGATAATATATCAGTTATTAATATATCAGTTACACTGGTAACGTATTTTTGACATAAAAAATTTAAGTGTCACTAATTTTATTTTTCCCTCCATGTTGTTTAATTCAACTGTAAACGGTTGAAAATGTCGCTAAATCCTTCCTGTAGTCTGCCGAGGAAACAGACGTAATTTTACGCTATATCAAAGATAATTTACGTTTTTAAGGCTGTTTTGTAGTTTTCGTCGCATATTTGTGTTCAAACTTATTTATTTAATGCCTATCGATGGATTATAGAGATATCTCAGTGAAATAGAAACTGGTAATCCACTTTTTCAAACAGTGAAATTACCATTTTCAAACAGTGAAATTACCACTTTTCAAGCAGTGAAATTACCATTTTTTGCCGGAACTACTTTCTTTCATGATTTATATTTGTTTAATTATGGAGTTTACTTATATTTTCTTTCATGCCCACTGATGAATTATAGAAATTTCTCATAAAATAAAAATCCTATAATTTCACTTGTGAAACCAGTGAGATTATGACTTTTTAATTGACGGAACAACATTTTTTCTCCATGTTGTTGACAGAATTTATGAAAAAAATGAGTCTCAAAACGAGTGGAAATTAATTTGTCGACACAATAAAGATGGTCTGTGCATCTAAATATGTGATAACACATTGAATATGCCCCATAAGGCCTACATTTAATGACGTGAATCAACACAAGTCAATGTTTATATGTAAATGATAGTTGTAGCAGAAACGTATATAAGATATCTTATCTACGTTCCGGGTGGTAGTGATTTTAAAATCGTATTGTGTCACTGGTATTAGAATAAGTATGTCATATCTAAAAGAGTTACACATAATACAACAAGGGAAACAAGATATGATTGAAAGTACGTAGATTGGCAAGCTTTACTTCCCTTTACCAGTGACGTCATTCAATGAATACACACATTGACATATTCTTCTACATGTATGCAAGAACCTGTACCTTACTGTAGATCAATGTTGCACAGATAGTGTATGCAATATAGTTCCGTAGCTCGAATGGTTTTGATATTAATTACTATTGTGGATAGTTGTACTTAGATGGCTATAATGAGGAGTGTTTCAATAAGGTTTACACGGGAGGAACACGGGAATGAAGCTAGATTTTCATATTTACACATCGTCCTATTTGCGTTTATATGTTTGCAGGCATAGTATAAACATATATGCGAAATATAACGAGTAACAGGCATCGAATAAATCAGATGTATCGTGATCGTAAGAATAGAGCTTTAGAGTAGGCATATTCCTATGATATATGAATAATGAACGTCGCTTGTTTTCATTATCAATAAAGATCTAGCCATCTTGGTCGATCGAGTCGACCCGTTTTGACTTGGGTTTTTTTCTTCGCCGATAAGCGATATAAAACATAATTTCCTTTGCAAAAGACTTCCATCCAAGAAATCTCCGTGATTATTTGACAATTGAAATAATTAATATCCTTTACATTTAAAAGAAATGGTTAAAATAGACACTTTTTTTTTTTAGCGAGACCTGCTTAACAATTTCAATGGCCGCCGCATTGTTTTTAATTCTGCACCTGGAGATTACTACGCTAGTGTAAATCGGTTTGGGGCTCTCAACGGGGAATGCATTACCAAGTCATCGACTTTTTACACCTCCGTACTTTCAAAAATCTTTATTTGAAGCATAAAATAAATAGAATAATTATTTGTTTCAGTGTATTATCGAAATTTCTTTCATCTCGTGAAAAGCAAAGGGTTATATTTTCACTCGTGGCTACGCCACTCTTGAAAATATCACCTTTGCTTTTCACTCGATGAAAGAAATTTCGATAATACACTGAAACAAACAATTATCCTCTATTTATTTTTCATCGATTGCGAAACAAGCTTTAAGCTTATATTAATCACGCTCGATGTCTGCTTCCTGGAAACTTAACCAGTACTCGCGCCGTTTTTGTGGAAAAATCCCAAAGGCAGAACCCGCTCATCACGGGATTCGAACCCGGGACCTTTGGTACAAGAGGCCGACGCTCTACCTCTGTACCACTGTCTTCCACACAATTTGTGTTACACTTCATCTTCATTTGTTATAATAATAATAATAATAATAATAAAATCTTTATTTAACGAAGGTTGCACATTAAGTAATACGAAAAAAAAACATAAATGGTTTTTTTCGCTTATAGTTAACGGGTGTGAGATATTTTTTTTTTTTTTTTTTCTTTTTTTCAATAACCCATGAAGCTTTCTGAAATGAAACTGGAAAAATCCATGCGGGCCGCCATTTTGGATATGTATAAAAAGCAGACGTAAAACACAGATTGAAAATTATTGTCGGCTTTTTTTTTTTTTTTTTTAAATCGGTATTTTGGGTATGTATAAAATGAGCAGAAAAATACGGATTGAAAATTATTCTCGTCTTTTTAATCATTTTTTTTTAAATCGATATTTAAGATCATTTAAGTGCTGTGTTTAATATGTGGCAATTAACATTTGTACGAAAAGTTAAAAATAAATGGAAATCTGTAAGAAATATGTTTTCCCGTTCGTCAAAAAAACGACAGCTTTAGCCTTCTACGCCCGAAACTAAATGTTGACTGTATCGTAGCTAAAGAAGGACGTGAAGTCATTTCCGTTACACTTCATCTTGGCGTAACGTCAATGGAGCGACGTCGTTTCCCGCAAAAAAGTGGTATCAACATGAAATACCCCAAATTCCTATACATGAGCTATTGACTCAATCATTCAAAGTATAATTATTTATCAAACATTGTGGCAAAAGGATAACTTTCTCATAAGGAGCAATTGTTCTTGTTGCGACAATCTTTTCCTAAATCGTTGCATAGGCCTCAGAAACCGTCTCTAATAGGGAAAGGGTTTAGCAGAAATGTGACCCCTTACATAATTTCTTCCAGTCATATTGACTGCTTGAAAAAGGCAGTCGCCAGTTGGCATCAGAAAAGGGCTGATCTATTTGCTTCTTTACCATAATGCAGGTGATCGATTAAGGATCATCTTGGCCCTCATGTTTTAACCTCGTTCATTATAAACGTATTCCTTGGTTTTCTGAAAGTCTTTACTTTATTATTTTCTGTTCGTAATAATAGACGTCAGCAATACGAATTGCAAATATGTTTTGATAATTCAAGACACATGACATTAACATTATTATTGTCTAGTCAATTACTTATAAATCCTTTTTTATGGCCAAAGTATGCTCTTTAATTTTTGTTTATAATTATCTTGCGTTTTTTTCGTAAATAGGTAGCACCTATAGATATATTATAACAAATGAATTGCATATGACTTATCTGCCATGTGGCCTTCAAATAGAAACTACATTTCAATTTGAATAAGGTGAATGTTAGTACGAAAAAAACCCATGAATGGGTCCCATGAATGGGTTTTTTCGCTTATAGTTAACGGGTGTGAGATTTTTTTTTTTTTTTTTTTTTTTTTTTTTTCAATAACCCATGAAGCTTTCTGAAATGAAACTGGCCAAATCTATGGGGGCCGCCATTTTGGGTATGTATAAAATGAGCCGTGAAACACGGATTGAAAAAAAATTATTGTCGTCTTTTTAATATTTTTTTTAAAATCGATAATTTGGGTATGTATAAAATGACACGAAAACACGGATTTTTTAAATTATTGTCGTCTTTTTAATATATATTTTTTTTAAATCGATATTTATTAAAGTGCTGTGTTTTGGGGGAATTAACATTAAAAATAAATGGAACTCTGTAAGAAATATGTTTTCCCGTTCGTCAAAAAAACGACAGCATTAGACTTCTACGTTGACTGTATCGTATTCAAAGAAGGACGTGACGTCATTTCCGTAACACTTCATCTTGGCGTAACGTCAATGGAGCGACGTCGTTTCCCGCAAAAAAGTGGTATCAACATGAAATACCCCAAACTCCTTTACATGAGCTATTTATCAAACATTGTGGCAAAAGGATAACTTTCTCATAAGGAGCAATTGTTCTTTTAGCGACAATCTTTTCCTAAATCGTCTGTTGCAAAGGCCTCAGAAACCGTCTCTAATAGGGAAAGGGTTTAGCAGAAATGTGACCCCTTACATCATTTGTTCCAGTCATATTGACTGGTTGAAAAAGGCAGTTGCCATGTGGCATCAGCAAAGAGCTGATCTTTTTGCTTCTTTACCATAATGCAGGTGATCGATTAAGGATCATCTTGGCCATCATGTTTTAACCTCGTTCATTATAAATGTATTCCTTGATTTTCTGAAAGTCTTTACTTTATTATTTTCTGTTCGTAATAATAGACGACAGCAATACGAATTCCAAATATTTTTTGATAATGCACAAAACATGACATTAACATTATTATTGTCTAGTCAATTACTTATAAATCCTTTTTTATGGCCAAAGTATGCTCTTTAATTTTTGTTTATAATTATCTTGCGTTTTTTCGTAAATAGGTAGTACCTATAGATATATTATGATACTATGATACAATGTACTTAAGATGGTGAATGATAGATGAGAACATGAAATGATAAAACAGTAGGCAGACACAAATGAACTGTTATGTTTGCTTTTATGCAAATATAAACATTGATATTCAACATGTTATTGAATTAAGTTGTTATTGGGATAGGGTCTTATTTTTCTTGTAGTATGTGATATTTCACTCTATGTTTGAAAGTTTTATTGTTGCTGATATTGCGAATTTCCAATGGTAATTCATTCCAAACATGTTCCAAAACTGTTCATGGAAAATGACCAGTAAAATGATGTGTTCATTTTTCTTAATCATTGTATCTGAAGCATATAGAAAGATGCGCATTTCATTTCTAAATGTAAGTGTATGAAACGTATTGTATTAAATAGAGTAATAAGGAAAATATGCAAACAAGTATTCAAGAATGTTTGGCGATTTTTGAGTTTGCCTGACCAATTTACGATACGTCTAACTAAGCTTTTAAAAGCGCTTGTAATTGTTGGAAAAGTTGAACACTTCTTTTGGATTAATTAATAGGGAGAGATGAACCTGCTTGTAACAGTATGTCGCTCTTCATTTTATTGAAGCACACTATAGGGATAATACACATTTTCGAGGGCGTGAACATCTGCGGACGCCCGCAAAATGTGTTTATGCCCGAGTGCGAAGCACGAGGGCATAAACACATTTGAAGGGCGTCCGCAGATGTTCACGCCCGAGAAAATGTGTATTTTCGTTATTATTGCATAATATAAGAGCAAACATCCAATATATATAGTCCGCTGTAACGTTCAGATTTATCGTTTACAATAATATGTCTAGATGAAATTTATGGGTTTTGGCGCCAAATGACTAGCGTTATGACGTCAAACCGCTGATGTGACGTCATTTTCTTAGTATTCGGTCCCAGTGTTTTTAAAATGCCTAGTATTTAACCCACTTTATCGAGCGTAAGAGATACTTCGGAACTGGTCAATCTTTCACTATTTCTATCACACTGTGATATAATACCATCAAATTATACAATACCTGACATAAATCGCCGACTTTCGGCCAGTAGCCGGGAGATGCAGCGTTTATGTTTTGTTTACTAACGGTGCCCGGGTAATGCATATGTAAAACATCTAACCGGTCTGAAACGGCACGTACGCGCGAGAATCGCTTTGTTTATACACGTTTTCTCGCCGTTTACGCCCGGTTTTTGCAATGTTTCTGTATCCCTTAAGCGGGCGTAAAACATAGATTTTATGCAATAATACGTTTATAAACATGATCAAACTCCGTGTAAATATTCGAGTTTACACACGCGGAAGTACGTCACACTTTGAGCGTGGATTACGTCATTTCATATGCGATGTTACTATCACTGATTTCTCATGGAGCGGCCCAATTGCACAAGGTCCAAATAGTGTCCAGAAGGCTGGCCATTAATATATAATAAGGAGAGCTAACATTTGACAAACCCTAGCCCCTGGATAATTCACGATTGTTGACCTGTGTCCAATTCCAGAAAACTTACTTAGCGTTGAGTAATTCTTTTAACAATTTCATGTATTAACAAAGTAACGATTTATATGAACTTAGTAAATTACTTAAACATTCCATCATTCATGTTTTACAAAATTTTCGAAAAAACTATAATGATGAAATTTACTTTTAAGTATTTTTAAAAGTCTTATATAGCGCTAAGTACGTTTGGTGGAATTGGAGCCTAGTCTCACATTGCCTACCATTTTCACCCATAAAATCTCATCTTAAAACTAACAAGTGGCAAAGAGAGAAGTCAACGTTATAAATAACGCTTCAGATTGAACACTTTTTTATATTTAATCATTATTTGTTTGAGGGAAATCATATATTTCTTGAATGGTCGTATGGTGAAAAGGAAAATCAAAGATTAGATTACATATATGTGTAATCAAATTGGTATTTTTTCAAAAATCTCGAAAGTCGATGTTCGTGTGGTGTTTTCTATCTGCTTACCACTTAAACCAGTATAGATCTGTAACAGAAATAGTGTTGGAAAACAGACGCTGGTCCATTTAGATTGTGTTTAATTAATGAAAATAGGTACACCGTCCTCATGTACAGTATGTTAGTTGTATCTCGGTAGTCAGCCCACCTACCATTTAAATTCTCGTACCAGTACATCGCTTTACATGCTTAACCCTTTCCCACATACAACAAATATGTGGCAGACGACTTTGAAAACAGAGTTACAAAAACTGAAAATTCTCCTTAAAACATTGTGGTCCCGGGAGAAAACAAACACTGTGGACTCTGCGTAAAGTATCGACCCCGATCAGCATAAGCATGCCGCACAAGCTTACCCGGATAGACACTTTTCACCTCCTATGGATTTTCTGTTTCAGGGATCATTATTCTATACCTCTATCCCATGAGACGGAATGTGTCGGTCTGGATCAGTCTGCGCGGACAGCGCAGGCTGATCAAGTCGATACATTTCGCAGAAGCCATAATGTTGATTTTCTCGCGGGACGGCTCCTATATATTTAAAGCATAACCTACTGACAAAGGGCCAATAATGAAACACTAAGCAATTACAGAATAATCCGTTTTAGAGGACATGATATTCGCTATTGAACCCATAAATTAGTAAAGCAATGACATCGCTCGATCGGTCCTTAATGTTGTGACTGCCTTATATAACAGAGAAATGTTAAAAATAACAGATGATGAAACCTATCTGTACCATTATTTCAAAGCTCGAGAAACTTAATATTTATGAGGCAGAGAGAGTTGGTGTTACTCTTTCGTGCGGCAATACGATCGGTCGGTGATCTTCTCTTTGATTGAAATAAAAAAAATCAAGACATCACACACAATTATTCCGGGAAAACAGACTATGGTCCCAGCAACTGTTGTTAATATATAATCAGAATTAAGAAAAATAATACAATAGACGTATTATGCATATTTCTGAATCCTTGCATTTGGAAATATTCAAAATTGTAACCTTCTGAATAATTAGTACAGATATTGCCTTATACGACCACATTCGACCAGTTGTGCATGTGTGTAGTTAAAAAGTTTTATATGTAGCGTTATAGTGGTATTTTTTTTGGTAATGGAATATTTCCAATTTTCCTTTGCTCGACGATAAGTTGGAGTTATGAAATTGAATTTATTAAAAACTCAAAAAAATAAGACAACTATATCTGCGCAAAAACTAATTAAGTAAAGAAACGGAATGTCACAATTAATGTACAGCTACGCCATGCGGAATTAAAATGAAACAAATTCTAATTAACGAGACGCGACTGATTTTGACGTTTAAACAAAGGGAGCAACACCGTGCACAACGTCAATGAAGGACAGAACAGAACATTCATGTTGAACATACTGCAAAGTTACTTTGGACACAAGTTGCAATAAATGACCTCTTTTAGCTAGCATAAACTTAGTGTTTAAGATGAGCTAATGTGATCACCATGTGGCAGTCAGCTTACACCTTACATGCTAACCAACATTTCCATTTAAAGCACTGTGTGAACTAAACTTAAAAGGAATGTTTCTAGTACGAAAGTGTTCAAATAATTCCATTCGATACTGAACTCATGGTTTACATGGTATCACAAATGGAGAAAGCAAACATTCTTTTTGCTCTAAAACTATTTTATTCTTTACTCAAATGTTCTTTCCATGAGTAATCAAAATATGTTGATAGGTTATAACACATGACCCTTAGGGATGGGGCCTGTTATCACTTTATGTCTATAAGGAAAACGTGTGAAAGTAATGATAAGGTTTCGAAGTAGGTTTCGGGTGGTTGTGGTAACCCTCTCGGTCTTTGTTCTAGCAAGTTTAATTTTTAAAAAAGAAAACACGGCCCCTAGGGGATGGGGATTGTTTAAATTAAGTGCACATACTTTCAACCTTTAAACCTTTTGAAATTAGGGGCTTATTTCAAAGTAAGTTCATAAACATATAAATGCTCTTTACAAAGCCCCCTAACAACGTTTTTCGAAATAGTTTGATCAGTCAAAAAGCATTGCCGCTGTGGTAGAGCTTGGTTCAATTTATATGCGTATATAGTGCACACACGCTCTTAAAACAAGTTACTCTGAAACTAGATCTACTGCCTTCATTCAAATTAGTCTAAGACAAATGTACCATTAAATAAGTATGCTGCAGATTTATTGTTTGTGAAAATGTGATAAATATCATGGATCAGAATACTGTATTGTCCTGTAAACATGAATACTCATGTGAGCGATCCGCTACATCATAGATAAACTTCTTTTAGGGTTGGCAAACATTAAGGGCAGATTTATATTCGATCGAAATAGTTTTAAAAATTAAGATAAGTGAACACTGCAATATATATATATATGCAATGTGTCTTTTCAAAACAAAACAATAATCACAGAATTGGATTATTTTTTAACTCAATCTATGCAATACATACCGCCAAGCCTTACAGATTATGTTGTCAACTTTATTATTAAACAGTAAATACGAAAGGGGAGAAAAACCCGTTTTGAATAACATTCTTGGAAACGGAGAGAGTGTGCGTCATATAAGTAATTGATTAAAATATCTCACGCTTATATAGAACAGAACAGAACAGAACACAACTTTTATTTGGACTTAAGCAAAATGTTTCTCGTCCATACATGATTACCAGTTATTTTCAGGTCATGATAATAAAAACATCTATATTACATTAAATCATACACAAATATATAAATATATAAACATGTACATACATACATACACATATACATACATCTATACAAGCCCACACTCACACACATATATACAAACAAATACTAATACTGATAATTATATTAGTATTGCTCATTATACAACATACATTTATTTACAGAATTTGTAAGTGCAAGAGAGAATAATTAAACATTTCATGTATATAAGTAGTTTCTTATCACAAGAGCGCATTTAATATAACTGATCAGGTTATTGATCGTTGACGTGTCCGTATATAGAACATAACAATTCACACAGTTTGTGTACACTAGGTCTATCAATGAAATGGTTACTTAAATATATTTTCCTAATTGCTTTATATACATTACAAGTAAGAATAAACTGAAATTCATCTTCTATGTCGCCATTATTACATATTTTACAAAGTCGTTGGTCTTTCCTCACCTTGCCTGTCCCATATCGACCAGTCTGTATGTGTAGATTATGAGCAGATAGGCGAATTTGCAAAATTACTTTCCTGTCTGATTTCAAACTTATCAAATCTAAGTAGTGCACGTATATGTGACCGTCCGTGCGATAAGGTTCGCGTTTGGTTTTGTGAAGAGTGTAGATTCAGATCAGCCAGTGCATCGGCACAGTCTGTTAAATATCTACTCTGTTCAAATATTACTTACACGTGAGTAATAGAAGGTTTTAGATGTAAAGGCGATCCGAACATACACTGCTCAGAAATGCAAACGTGTACCTTTTCCCGTGAAAACAAGTTGAAGAAATAGTATGTGAAAGTCATTTACATAGAATAATCTTCAATAAAAGTATTTTAGACTAAGATGTTTTACAAAAACGTGAAAAGTGAAGTCGCAATATAAACTGAAACATTCCCTTAACAGTTCGCTGCATTTCGAATTGTATATATTTTACAAATATATGAAAAGTGAAGTCTTAAAAGTTAGCTGCCCTGCCAAATGTATATATTTACAAATACGTGAAAAGGGAAGTCGCAGTATTAAATGTAACATTTCATTAAAATTTGGCCTCTTTTCAATTGTATATATTTACAAAAACGTGAAAAGTGAAGTCACAATATAAACTAAAATAAATATTTCCTTAACAATTTGCTGTCGAATTGTATATATTTTACAAATACATGAAAAGTGAAGTGTTAAAAGTTAGCTGCCCTGCCAAATGTATATATTTACAAATACGTGAAAAGAAACAGAACACAACTTTTATTTGGACTTAAACAAAATGTTTCTCGTCAATACATGATTACCAGTTATTTTCAGGTCATGATAATAAAAACATCTTTATTACATTAAATCATACACAAATATATAAATATATAAACATCTACATAGATACATACATACACATATACATACATTTATACAAACCCCCCACACACACATATATACAAACAAATACTAATACTGATAATTATATTAGTATTGCTCATTATACAACATACATTTATTTACAGAATTTGGAAGTGCAAGAGAGAATTATTAAACATTTCATGTATATAAGTAGTTTCTTCTTATCACAAGAGCGCATTTAATATAACTGATCAGGTTATTGATCGTTGACTTGTCCGTAGAACATAACAATTCACACAGTTTGTGTACACTAGGTTTATCAATGAAATGGTTACTTAAATATCTTTTCCTAATTACTTTATATACATTACAAGTAAGAATAAAATGAAATTCATCTTCTATGTCGCCATTATTACATATTTTACAAAGTCGTTGGTTTCTCCCCACCCTGCCTGTCCCATATCGACCAGTCTGTATGTGTAGATTATGAGCAGATAGGCGAATTTGCACAATTACTTTCCTGTCTGATTTCAAACTTATCAAATCTAAGTAGTGCTCGTATATGTGACCGTCCGTGCGATAAGGTTCACGTTTGGTTTTGTGAAGAGTGTAGATTCAGATCAGCCAGTGCATCGGCACAGTCTGTTAAATATCTACTATGTTCAAATATTACTTACACGAGAGTAATAGAAGTTTTTGTCAAATTGTATAGATTATGATAAGATGTTAAGGCGATCCGAACCTACACTGCTCAGAAATGCAAACGTGTACCTTTTCCCGTGAAAACAAGTTGAAGAAATAGTATGTGAAAGTCATTTACATAGAATAATATCAATAAAAGTATTTTAGACTAAGATGTTTTACAAAAACGTGAAAAGTGAAGTCGCAATATAAACTGAAACATTCCCTTAACAGTTCGCTGCATTTCGAATTGTATATATTTTACAAATACATGAAAAGTGAAGTCTTAAAAGTTAGCTGCCCTGCCAAATGTATATATTTACAAATACGTGAAAAGGGAAGTCGCAGTATTAAATGTAACATTTCCTTAAAATTTAGCCCCTTTTCAATTGTATATATTTATAAAAACGTGAAAAGTGAAGTTGCAATATAAACTAAAATAAATATTTCCTTAACAGTTTGCTGTCGAATTGTATATATTTTACAAATACATGGAAAGTGAAGTGTTAAAAGTTAGCTGCCCTGCCAAATGTATATATTTACAAATACGTGAAAAGGAACAGAACACAACTTTTATTTGGACTTAAACAAAATGTTTCTCGTCCATACATGTTTACCAGTTATTTTCAGGTCATGATAATAAAAACATCTATATTACATTAAATCATACACAAATATATAAATATATAAACATGTACATACATACATACACATATACATACATTTATACAACCTCCCCCCCCCCCCGCCACACACACATATATACAAACAAATACTAATACTGATACTTATATTAGTATTGCTCATTATACAACATACATTTATTTACAGAATTTGTAAGTGCAAGAGAGAATAATTAAACATTTCATGTATATAAGTAGTTTCTTATCACAAGAGCGCATTTAATATAACTGATCAGGTTATTGATCGTTGACTTGTCCGTAGAACATAACAATTCACACAGTTTGTGTACACTAGGTCTATCAATGAAATGGTTACTTAAATATCTTTTCCTAATTACTTTATATACATTACAAGTAAGAACAAGACGAATTTTGATGCAGAGCATCAAAGGACGCCGCGCATGATTTTGAAGCATGACTTAAAGGAAGCAGATGCAGTTCAGTACATTTAAATAACGTGTGAAAACAGACAGGATGTAAATATTTCGAACAAGAAGGCCAAATGTCCCTTTATCATAACCAAGAAGGCCAAGATGTGCCTATATTGCTCACCTGGCTACCATAGCCTATAATAAAAGGTTACCATACAACATGAAGTTTCTTAATTTTTTACCAATACACGGTTTCAAATCTGCTCTAACTAGATCAATTAGATAAAAAAAAAAAATCACATAGGTGCTTAAGTATTAACATTTAATGCCTCTAGTTATAAGTTACGTGTGACACAAGCTTTGGAAGGAGAGGGTGAAGTCTATTCTCCTTCCTGTTTATCAGAAGTATGATAACAACAAGAGGCCCAAGAGGGCCAGTATCGCTCCACTGCCATTAAATCTCCAAACAGCCCCGCCCCCTGGTTGCCATGTTTTTTACCAATCAACATGGCTTGAATATGAATCTGATAGAGGGTCATATATATATATATATATATAACAGATTTTTTAAGTTTTCACTATAACCATATTATAAGGCAAAAATAGCCCCGCCCTCTGGCGGCCATAGTTTTCGACCAATCGACTTGGCTCGAAGAAATCTGAAAGAAGGTCACCCAAGCAACATTTCTACACAATTATTTGAAAATCGGCCTTATACTTACGGAGGAGAAGAAGATTTTTTAAGTCTTCACTACTACACAATTATTTGAAAATCGGCCTGATACCTACGGAGGAGAAGATCTTTTAAGTCTTCACTATTTTTTTCTTTCGGAAACCAGAATTTTGCATGGATCCCAAACAGTTTGAGGAACTAAGGATAGATCATTGAGAGGATACTTCCTATGAAGTTTCATCCTAATTGGTCCAGTGGTTAGGTAGGAGAAACCGTTTGAAGCAAAACGTTCACGGACGGACGGACGGACGGACGCACGCACGTACGTACGTCCAAAAGGCGTTTGTTGGGTATTTTCCTTTGATGTTCTCTTGTAGGGTATACCCAACAAGCACATGGTTTATTCCGTAATTATCCCCCCTTTACGGAATAAATAGCATTAATATGTTAATTAGATACGCATAACAAAATTATATAAAAAACCCACTTATCAAGGTGTCTTATAAGGGTGGTGCGTGGGGTTTACGAAAAAGCACTACCCAACAAGATTACTCTCGTAAGTACGCACTCACGCACGGACACTCATGCACGCACGCACGAACGCAGGACGGACAATTCCCCATGACATAAGCTCGACTGGCTTTCAGCCAGTGGAGTTAAAAACGGGAGTATATAAACAAAAAATACGAAGTAATTTTACAAAGTTTAAAGATATTTATGATCAAAATTGAGCATTTATGAAATTAAAAGAAAAAGTTCACATGTATAGTCAACATATAGCAAGAATATAATGGTCTGAATGAACAATCTGTATGGGGGAACGTTTTACGTTTAGAAATACAACAGAATTTTATAAATAGGCAAAAACACCCGGCGAATTTTGGGCCCGTAAACCAAACAATTAAAAACGCGTAGCCTAGAAAGTTTGGGAAAAGTGAACTTTTTCTCTAAGCTTTGATGAATTGGGTCAGGGCCGTAAAACCAAACAATCAAAAACAGCGTAGCCTAGACAGTTGGGGAAAAGTTATTAAATACAAATTAAATGTGTCTAAAGTTTTGCTATAATGGTAGAAGACAAACGTATTTTGTATCTTGTTGTTTCTTAAACCAGTTAATACAATTTATTAATTCATAAATGTTGTGTTTTTCAATTAAAAAACAGAGGTTTTTTTAACAATAATAACATTGGTTTCTCCCTTTTCAATTACGTCACCCCATGGTACAAAATTAAAACCTATCCCATACTGACGCCGCGCTTCCACGCGGCGTCAATAAAATGAAATTCATCTTCTATGTCGCCATTATTACATATTTTACAAAGTCGTTGGTTTCTCCCCACCCTGCCTGTCCCATATCGACCAGTCTGTATGTGTAGATTATGAGCAGATAGGTGAATTTGCACAATTACTTTCCTGTCTGATTTCAAACTTATCAAATCTAAGTAGTGCTCGAATATGTGCGATAAGGTTCAAGTTTGGTTTTGTGAAGAGTGTAGATTCAGATCAGCCAGTGCATCGGCACAGTCTGTTAAATATCTACTCTGTTCAAATATTACTTACACGAGGGTAATAGAAGTTTTTGTCAAATTGTATAGATTATGATAAGATGTTAAGGCGATCCGAACCTACACTGCTAGGAAATGCAAACGTGTACTTTTTCCCGTGAAAACAAGTTGAAGAAATAGTATGTGAAAGTCATTTACATAGAATACTCTTCAATAAAAGTATTTTAGACTAAGATGTTTTACAAAAACGTGAAAAGTGAAGTCGCAATATAAACTGAAACATTCCCTTAACAGTTCGCTGCATTTAGAATTGTATATATTTTACAAATACATGAAAAGTGAAGTCTTAAAAGTTAGCTGCCCTGCCAAATGCATATATTTACAAATACGTGAAAAGGGAAGTCGCAGTATTAAATGTAACATTTCCTTAAAATTTAGCCCCTTTTCAATTGTATATATTTACAAAAACGTGAAAAGTGAAGTCGCAATATAAACTGAAATAAATATTTCCTTAACAGTTTGCTGTCGAATTGTATATATTTTACAAATACATGAAAAGTGAAGTGTTAAAAGTTAGCTGCCCTGCCAAATGTATATATTTACAAATACGTGAAAAGGGAAGTCGCAATATTACATGTATTATTTCCTTAAAATTTAGTCCCTTTCCAATTGTATATATTTACAAATAGTGAAGTCTTAAAAGTTAGCTAACTTTCCAATTGTGTATATTTACAAATGCGTAAAAAGTGAAGTCTTAAAAGTTAACTGCCTTTCAAATTGTACGTGAAAAGTGAAGTCGCAATATGAAATGTAGCATCTCTTTAACAGTTAACTGCAGAAGTCGCAAGTTCGATGCCTTTCCTAAATGGTATTCGAACAATAGGTAACGGGATAAAATGCAACGAATGATAAGCAACATAATTTTGCCCTGATAGCAATATTAAATATAACATAATATAACATGTCCTTAACAATTAACTGCCATCCAATTATATATGTATTTATATTTACATATACGTGAAAATGCGGTCGCAATATTTAATATAACATTATATAACATGTCCTTAACAGTTACTCTCTATACATCACATCACATATATTAACATCAAGGGTTGCAAAGCTATTTCCCCCCTAAAATTATAGTTAGTATGTTAGGTTCGGTATCATTGGATAAACCAGGAAAACAATATAATGTTCAAACTAAAGGTCAAAAGTTATAACTTACCGAATTCTCTAAGTTCACCAAACAATTTTCTATCCTTTTTGCGCACCACTCTTTCCCCGTAATATAATATGGTAGATACGTCCGAACTGTATGTAAGCCAAACGCGTAATGCCGGGCCCAAACGACTTTGCAGTCTTGACAAACAATAATCACGTGATATTGCGCATAGATACCGTATAATACTTAGTAACGATAGGCGGTTATAACCTTATAAAGTAAGTTATTACCTTATAAGGTAATGATAAAATGTACAAATATCCAGTGCTATAATTAGTAGTAACCCGATATGGTATGTTAGGATTGTCTACTCTGAAAACGTCTCAAAAAAACTTTTTGTTCAAGTTTGAATACATCCTTTACGACAAACTTTTTTATTAGATTTTACAATAGTTCAGTCACATACAGTTAAGACCAGCATGAAAGAGCCACTCTGATTGTATTGTGATTGTAGCATTGAATGGTTGCAACAAATTATCCATATTTTATTGACGAAATTTATCTATCGATTTTTGGGCCTATTTTATTTACAAAGTCATAAATGTTAACATCAAACATTGATTCATATGGCAGTTAAAGACAAATATGGTATGAACATCAATATATGTTCATTTTGAAGAAAAGAGTATATGACAAGTATATTCGATAGAGCAATCGAGTGAGAAGTACGGAGCTCGTTGAAACCACTAAAAACATCGATCAAAACGACAATTTCGGAAAAGCGAGCAAGATACGGGATACGATACCAAGAATTTCAACAGACAAAAGATTTGATGAATGAATTAAAATAATGTTTTTAAAATTCATCTTCTGCAGAGTTGTCAGAAAGCCCCTGTTTGTGGGAAAGGGTAAAGAGATGTGTGTATTACATACTTGTCGAAGCATTATTGAGAAATTCAATGTTTTAAAACAGTGAAATAATCTAGTGATACTTTTCACTATATATATCTTTCTTTACATAGTCTCCTACACTGCATTGAAAATGTGAAATATCACATATATGACTGTTTAATTATTAAATAAAAAAGCATTATGGCATAGTTTTCAAAGGTTATCTATTGCAGATGTGTCAAGATGTACCTGCAAGTGGAAAAGGGTTAACGTATTCCCATTTATAGACGTAAAAGACAACTTAAGAAAACCTTGTGGTAAAATAGTAAAATGCTCATTATAAGCAATTTCTCCTTTTGCCAAAATGTTTTCAACAATATTAAAAATATATATTTCATTTAAAGAGATTTCTCATATTTTTGCAAAGTCCACTGTTGAAGAAAAGGAGTATATGGGAACAGGTTTAAACAAGACAAAAATAGAACAACTTATACAAACAGATATCTTCCGTTTCAACATATCGAGGGCTTGGCGTGAAACGGTTGTAACTAAAAATCTATTTAGAACACCCTGGTTTAGGGGCAATTTTGACCCATTTGTAAAAAATGCAAATTTAGGTGCCGTTGCTCATAACGAGCAATGGCACCTAGATTTCCATTGTTTTCCAAGAAAAATGATTTAACACATTAAAAGACTTTTTGGCGTGGTGATTAACCTTGGTAAAACAAATACCAATTTTAGTTACATCTGTTTCACGCTAAGCCCTCGACATCTATAAGAGCTAATTTGGCTTTTTAAAGCATATCTTCATCGGCTACAACTTTGTCGTGAAGTAAAGAATTTACCTTGTATGATTGAAAGGATTGTAAATGTCATTTTTGATACATCAAGGATATAATTATGTGTCATGAGCGATAGACACTATCTGAAAAGAAGAAATTGTAGAATTTCAGCAAAATTATCTTTTTCCCCACAATGTTACACTATCTTTCTTTACCGGCTTTCTTCTTTTAACCAAACGCATGCGGTTAACTCTGCATTTTTGTTGAAAAGGGTTAGGCAATATATTCACTTCTCAATAAGCTGTTTAGCTAAAATTGGTAAGTTATACATAAAGTAAATCCCAGAGTAACCTTAAATCTGATTTGTATTCAACATGCGATCTATGTAATATAGACGCCTCGTATTTCAGACTGCCATAATATATATATATATATAGGTGCTACCTATTTACGAAAAAACAGCAAGATAATTATAAACAAAAATTAAAGAGCATACTTTGGCCATAGAAAAGGATTTATAAGTAATTGACTAGACAATAATAATGGTAATGTCATGTTTCTTGCATTATTAAAAAATATTTGTAATTCGTATTGCTGTTCAACAGTTGTCTATTATTTGAACAGAAAATAATAAAGTAAAGACTTTCAGAAAATCAAGGAGTACATTTATAATGAACGAGGTTAAAACATGACGGCCAAGATGATCCTTAATCGATCACCTGCATTATGGCAAAGAAGCAAATAGATCAGCCCTTTTTCTGATGCAACCTGGCGACTGCCTTTTTCAACCAGTCAATATGACTGGAACAAATTATGTAAGGGGTCACATTTCTGCTAAACCCTTTCCCTATTAGAGACGGTTTCTGAGGCCTATGCAACAGACGATTTAGGAAAAGATTGTCGCCACAAGAGCAATTGCTTCTTATGAGAAAGTTATCCTTTTGCACAATGTTTGATAAATAATTATACTTTGAATGAGTGAGTTAATAGCTCATGTATAGGAATTTGGGGTCTTTCATGTTGATACCACTTTTTTGCGGGAAACGACGTCGCTCCATTGACGTTACGCCAAGATGAAGTGTAACGGAAATGACGTCACGTCCTTCTTTGGCTACGATACAGTCAAAATTTAGTTTCGGGCGTAGAAGGCTAATGCTGTCGTTTTCTTGACGAACGGGAAAACATATTTCTTACAGATTTCCATTTATTTTTAACTTTTCGTACAAATGTTAATTCCCACATAACACAGCACTTAAATGATCTTACATATCGATTTATAAAAAAAATGATTAAAGAGACGACAATAATTTTCAATCCGTGTTTTTCTGATCATTTTATACACCGATTTAAAAAAAAAAAAAAAAGCTGACAATAATTTTCAATCTGTGTTTCACGTCTGCTTTTTATACATATCCAAAACGGCGGCCCCCATGGATTTTTCCAGTTTCATTTCAGAAAGCTTCATGGGTTATTGAAAAAAAAAAAAATCTCACACCTGTTACCGAATATGAATTAAGGCAAAGCCTCAGAAAGTTTCGGGATGTGCATTCAGTCTCAACAGATTTAATCACCTACTAAGCTGTTGTGCACTAACGCATTTACTATTTGCTCAATTGATAATGAATAGAGTTGTAGAGTTGTCACCCAGGGGTAGCTAGAGCATTCAAGTTTAAGCTGAGTCAACTTACTTCCCAATGTCAAAGACTACTTTTACCAGTGAATATTGAGGGAATATCCTGATAGCCATACTAATGCATTAATTAACATATAAAATATGGTTATATGTCTTTGGATAAATGCATCAACATTTTGAAGAAAAAACAACAGCATTTCTGCCAACTGAACTTGAAATCAAAGAGCAGTTGCAGAGGAAAAACGTTTAGATTTGTCATTTTACCCTTTTTTCTGATGTCACATTTCAGTATTGCTTTGAACTAATCAATATCACTTGAACAATTTATGTAGAGGGTTAATTTAAGAACGTTTTTTGCCAAACTATCTTGACATAAGACAAATTGTTATTTTACTCCCTTTCTGATACCGCCTGGCAGCATTGATCTTAAACCACTCTGGAAAGGGCAACATAATGGTTTTTTAAGCCAAATTATCTTGAAACAAGACCCCAAACTCTGATGATGCCTAGCAACATTGTTTTTTATTTAATAAATATGACTTGAATAATTGTATGGATGGTCACATAAGGAAAATTAATGCATCAGTGTTATAACAGCAACTTCCTTCTTCTATCATGCCACATGCGGATAATATTTTTCAACCAATCAATATGATTTGAATATTCTTATGGTTACATAAGGAACTTTCCTGCCAAATTATACATAAATACCAAAATACCTAAACATTGTGTCACTTTACTTCTTTTCTGATAGGGTAGTTTCCAGAATTCAACACAGAATTTATTCCTTTGAACATTTTGAAAGAGGACACCAAATCAATATTTCTGTGCAGTTCAGTTAAAATTGGTCAAGTATTTTAAAAGCAGCTATTCTTTAAATAAATAGTTGATGTATTGAGGATTATCACAAAAGCTGTGCTGATATTGATTAAATTGTATGTATTTAGCTACAGTGTCATTTTCCCCCACTGAGATTTGAACTCAGAACTCCTGGCTAGACCAGGTGTTTTACCAGTTAAAACTATAAGGTCTCAAAATGTAGCTAAACACATTTAATTTACGATCAAGATTGTCCTCAAACTTTCAAAGAAAGTCATAACTGGTAAATGCCCCATGTTCTTTACCAAAAAAAGGAATTCCTAATAAATCGGAGCTTGTGATAGTTTAATTGTAATTTAAACAAGAGGGCCATGAGGCCCTGGATCGCTCACCTGAGAAGGGCTTTTTAAGACTTAACTCTTTCAGCGCCAATGGCAATATCATCAAGACAATCTTTCTGACAAAATTTCAATCAAGCTGCTCCAAGTCAAAAATGAAATCTCTATAGTGTTAACAAGATTTTTTATACAATATGGCCTACTGACCAATTTTTTGACCTGACCAAACCCATATTTGATTTGGCCTAGATATCTTCAAGGCAAATATTCCGACAAAGATTCAAAATGACCCATAACTAAACTTGGCCTAGATAGCACCAAGACAAACTTTCTAACAAAGTTTCAACATGCTGAAGCCAAAAATGTGGCTTCCAGAGTGTTAACAAAATTTTCCTTAAATTTGACCTAGTGACCTAGTTTTTACCCGGACATGACCCAGTTTCGAACTTGGCCTAGATATCACTAAGACAAACATTCTGATAAATTTTCAACATGCTCAAGCCAAAAATGTGGCTTCCAGAGTGTTAACAAGATTTTCCTTAAATTTGACCTAGTGACCTATTTTTTGACCGGACATGACCCAGTGTCGAACTTGGCCTAGATATCACCAAGACAAACATTCTGACAAAGTTTCAACATGCTCAAGCCAAAAATGTGGCTTCCAGAGTGTTAACAAGATTTTCCTTAAATTTGACCTAGTGACCTAGTTTTTACCCGGACATGAGCCAGGTTCGGAATTGGCCTAGATATCACTTAGAGAAACATTCTGACAAAGTTTCATCATGCTCAAGCCAAAAATGTGGCTTCCAGAGTGTTAACAAGATTTTCCTTAAATTTGACCTAGTTTTTGACCGGACATGACCCAGTTTCGAACTTGGCCTAGACATCACGAAGACAAACATTCTGACAAAGTTTTAACATGCTCAAGCCAAAAATGTGGCTTCCAGAGTGTTAACAAGATTTTCCTTAAATTTGACCTAGTGACCTTGTTTTTTACCGGACATAACCCAGTTTCGAACTTGGCCTAGATATCACCAAGACAAACATTCTGACAAAGTTTCAACATGCTCAAGCCAAAAATGCGACTTCAGGAGTGTTAACAAGATTTTCCTTAAATTTGACCTAGTGACCTAGTTTTTGACCGGACATGACCCAGTTTCGAACTTGGCCTAGATATTACTTAGACAAACATTCTGACATGACCCAGTTTCGAACTTGGCCTAGACATCACGAAGACAAACATTCTGACAAAGTTTTAACATGCTCAAGCCAAAAATGTGGCTTCCAGAGTGTTAACAAGATTTTCCTTAAATTTGACCTAGTGACCTAGTTTTTTACCGGACATAACCCAGTTTCAAACTTGGCCTAGATATCACCAAGACAAACATTCTGACAAAGTTTCAACATGCTCAAGCCAAAAATGCGACTTCAGGAGTGTTAACAAGATTTTCCTTAAATTTGACCTAGTGACCTAGCTTTTGACCCCACATGACCCAGTTTCGAACTTGGCCTAGAGTTGATCGAGATATACGTTCTGATAAACTTTCATAAAGATTGGATGCAAAATGTTGCCTCTAGAGGAGTAACAAGCAAATGTTGACGACGGACGACGAACGACGGACAAAATGCGATCACAATAACTCACCTTGAGCACTACGTGCTCTGGTGAGCTAAAAACCTAACAAATGATGTTTTTCTAAACATTGAATTTTTATCTTACAACACTCAAATATTCTTATTACTGTTTAGACTTATGCAACCATGTCCCTTATATCATCTCATGTATTTGCTATGTAAAACATGAGTATAAGAAGTTTTTCAAATGCAACTACAAGTAGAATAAGCCATGTTTTTCAATGATTGAAATAATTTAATCATTATTTGAAGAGGATGAACCATTGGGCCAAATTATTTTTAAATCTGGCCAGTGTTTTCAAAACAAATGCATTTCCATTGCAAAGAGGATAAGCATTAAGGAACATTTTTATGAAGGTGGATTGCAATGGACAAAGTGGTACAGAAGGAGACATTGTTTAACACTTTCCCTTTGAAATCACTGTGGCAAAGGGAGATAACGCTCATAGTGAATATTTTATCCTTTTGCAAAATTGTTATAAACTGTATTCCATAGTTTAGCTTTTATCCAAAGAGATGTTCCATATTTTGGCCTAGCTTTTTTTAATGTTGTCTGTGGGAAAGGGATGAAGAAAATACAGATGAGGATTGTCACTCATTACATCACATGATGCAAACCGACAAGACCCTGGAAAGAAAGTCCAGAACAAGCTTTATACCAGTGCCGTAGCCAGACTTAAAAAAACACCGAGGCAGAACGGTCTATGGGGGGGGGGGGGGTCCGGATTTTTTTTTTTGCAAGAATCAATTTCCTGCATTCTGGAGTATCTTTGGTGGAATAAGTTGCATAATAAAAATATAACATTTCAACATTTTTAGTGCTATAACTTTTGATACTGTTGAAGTTAATTCTACACGGTTTACATAAATTTAGAAGAAAATTACTGTCACAATCATATGAGGCTTTGTTACCAATACCATAAACCTACTTTCAAACGTCTCACATATCGTCACTTTAGTTTTTGAATGCCAGTGCTATTCGATGGTGTCCTGTGGCGTCCCACAACTTAAGAATTTGTTTAGGGTTAACAGAAATGTTGTTCCTGTGGACGTAGGCAAGTGCCAAACCATTAAGTCGTGAGGCACCCATTGATGTCCGACTCCAGGTCTTAAGCCGCCTCAGTGAACTGAAACTCCTTTCACAAGTGCAAGAACCAACAGGCAGACACAGAATTAATTTGAATATTCTTGATATGTTGGGGAAAAAGACTTCGTCACATGCAGCTGCACCTTCTTCCAGCGTCATGACTTTGGTACAGCTTTTGTTTAACAAGGTCCATCGCAATACTTCCTGTTCAAAATCTCCAGGGTTCGGCAAGTCATCTAGAAATGCCTCCTTTATTTGATCTGTTAGAGCGGAGTCAAGATTTTGCATGTGTCCAGGAACAAGAATGGTTCCCTTAAGTGCGCCTCCTAGCTCAGCAGGGAATCGTGTCTTCATGTGTGAAATCATGTGGTCGAGGAATGGAAAGTAATAATTCAATCTGTAATGGTCTTGGACACTGGCGTTATCCAAAGATGAATTTGCACGGTGTCTCTGTCGACCAACTGTTCTTGGCTTTGACGGCACAACTTCAATAGATGCAGCAATTCTCACTGCGCGATTGTACAATTTGTCAAACATATCCTCATTTCTAATATTTTGGAGAATTTCAATGATGTTTTGTGCCTCAGTATGCGCCTTTAAAAGGTCACACGACTTTCCTTGAAGGCTGACAGACAGCGGGCGAACAAACCCCAGCGTGTACTGTGTAAGTACAGCAACTACAATGGTTTCAAATCGCTGCAAAGCGTGCATATAACTTGTTGCATCATGTGCAGATTGGCCTGAAGATTCATCAAACACTTGTTGTAGCGCATCGTATATCTTGTCATAATTTACAATTAGCGTGCTTATTGAGTCAACACGTGATAGCCAACGTGTGTCCGACAGTGTTGGCAAAGAATGTCGCTTTGACACGTCGTATAGTAGAGTTTCGTGCTCATGTTGAAGTTCTTCTTCAGTCAAACCAGCTAACAGATCAGACACATCTTTAGTCAAGAATGTTTTTAATATATGTTTCCGCTTTGCAGAATAGCCAAAGAAAAGGGTTAGTTCCTTGAATGCATTCATAAAGTTTCTTATTTCGGGTACTTTGGTGCACGATGAAACTATAACTAAGTTTAGACAGTGGCTTGCACAGTGTGTGAAATATTTTGCTTTGGGAAATAGATGTGTTATTCTCGCTTGAACACCAGACACGTGCCCACTCATGGTTGCAGCCCCATCAAACCCTTTGCCGCGCCATTTTTGAAGATCAAGGTTCCATTGTTCCAAATGTTCAACCATGGCAGTAGTTATAGTTTCGGCATCTGTTCTTGGTAGTGGTACGAATCCCAGAAAATCTTCTCTTACCTCAAGTCCAGATAGATACCGGATGCAGATGCTAAGCTGCTCGATTGTACTAGAATCAGTGGTTTCATCAGCCATAATGCTAAAAAACGGTGAATTAGCAACATCGGCAACAATGCTACCGCGGATGTGATTACCTATACAATCAATAATTTCATTCTGAATAGTAGGTGATAAGTACGTTGCATTTTTAGGGCAATCTTTGAGGTGTTTAGCAAGAGATGGTTCATACTGCGATATCCAGTTGATGAAAAATGCAAAATTACTATCCTCCGATTGTTAGATCTTGTCCCAATTTCCTCTTAAAGCAAGGCCTCTCGCTGACAATCGCGTTATCACATCTATAATGCTTAGCATAATCCTTCTGTTTTCAGCAGTTTTTTCGGCGTACGCAGTACTTATACTCTCATTGATTGACTTGCGTTCTCCTTTACAAACGGCCATGAAAGAATCATTTGCGGTTAAAGCATTCATGTGGACATTAGATGTATTATGAGATGTCAAAACACCTCTTTTGTTCCCAAGAGCATTCTTCCGGTCTCTGAACGGAACATTTATGAATTCGTCATGATAAGCGGTTTTGGGCGCAAATACAACACAGCACGCGCAAAAAACACCGTCAACTTGAGGGGAATATCGCAACCAACTGTATGTTTGTTCCCAAGTTGGGTTATATCGACGTTTAACCTTTCCGCCATGGGATGGATACTCTGAAAGCCTTCCCGTCGCGTTACTAAGAATATCACACTTTTGTTCATTTGTTAACTGATGCCGGTTGCGTGCTAGCGAAGAGATATCCATATCTGCATGTGTATTTCGTTCAGGTGGTAATCGCGTTTGTTCCGGGCCATAACTAGACTGCGATATATTATTTGGATCGGTGTGCGACGATTGGATATTAGCAGTAGACTTAACGTGTTCTTCAGTAACGTCATTGTTTACTTCAGCTTCTTCTTGAGTAGAGCCTGATTTTTCCCCAGTTAATGTTGGCTCCTGATGGCATGCATTTTTAAGCGTTGGTGCAGCATTAGTGAAGAACGCGGGTAATTTTTGTTGTGTTTTATTGTCCGTTCTTAATTTCTTAGAAGACTTGTCTTTTTGTTTTTCATCTTTTCTTTTATTTGTGATTTTGTTCGTATCGGTTACTGTTTTATTGCCACGCAAAAGCAAAGCTACAAAATGATTTGGCTGAAATACTGCACCGTCTCTATTATCCAGATTGCCATCTCTAGACCACATAATGGAGAGTACTGTAGAATGGCTATTACGGGATTCTGGTTGGATAGTAGCATGAAACATTGGCCTTATACCATCATTTGCCTCCGGATAGACAGACGTAACTTGTGTATCTAAAACTGATGATATTGCCAAAATATGAATCATAGAGCACCATCTGCGATCATTGCACGTGGAAAGGGCTTCATTTTCAATCAATGTATTTCTTTCACCGACATCGTCTGCATCAAGTAATAATGAAAACAAAGACCCATCATTCTGCGTAAACATGTTGCTTTCCTTTTTCAGCTTTCTTACGTGAGGATGATCTGTGTAGAAGGCGCTGTTAATAAACAGTTCGACAGCAACAAGAGTGCGGAGAGTTTTGCCTAGTGATTCGTTACCTGTAATAATAAAATGAATTAATCTAGTCGATGTTATGCATAGATTTAAATAATATGTGTAGATCATATTTGTTTTATTTTACTGCAAGATGGAAATGCCATTCCTCAAGTGGACACTCTATTTTGAAGTTATTTATTGCATATTTCTCGATACAAACTAATAGCATGTACGAGACGAGTGTTGATCAATAAATAACGTTTAAACTTGTTCTTTCATCATCATCTTTTTACTGTTTCCAACATGCTTCAAGGGCAACATATTATTCTAAAAGAACACAAATGCTCGATGACTTTTATTTCAAATCATGCCCGGCCGGGTAGCTCACTTGGTAGCGTATCTGACTCGTGATCTGGAGATCACGGGTTCGATACCCGGTTGAGGCGACATTCTTTCGGGCGATTTTTCCCATTGCCTCTCACCTCTGATTTATGTGAGAAAGGAGTCAGTGGCTTCGAAAGAATGTTGTGTAAGTACTGGTGTGGGAAAGCCAGGAAAACATGGGTAGGTGCACTGACCGCCGTGATATGACCAAAGCTGTTGAAAGTGGCGTTAAACTCCAAACAAACAAATTATTTCAAAATCACAAAATATAGTTTAGATCAATGTCTCTTAATCATTTAATTATTAAAGTTTGCGACTAATATAATGTATATACCTGTTATGATTATAGACGCACTATTAAATAAGCAGTTTCCATCCCCTGTTGTTCTCACTGGTACATAGTCATACCCTGTGTCTGTTGGAAGTAATGCCTCAGCCATCTCGTCTACGGCGTAACTTTCAGTATATGGTGTCACATTGTATGGTGTTTGCGGTAAAATAGTTTTGACTCTTTGGAAGATCCGTCTACATTCTTGACGATCATTATCTCGTATAGCTTGCTTAAGATTTTCGATTTCGGCATTCCGCTAAAATGAAAAATATACAATAAGAATTCGTACTGTATGTTTCAACAGTTCGCGCGTAACCACTACACAACGGGGGCTTAGATAAATTCATGCGTATATTTAAGATTTATCAACTCATACACCAAAAAAGCGCAAAGTGGCGCTTGAAATGACTTTAATAAATTCTATATAATATTATATAAGTTATGGTTAAGGTGTATACTTTTCATATTATTCATGACAAGTATCTATATAGTGTGTACTTACAATCATGTTTCACTTTGGCTCTGTCATCTTGGTTAAATCATAAACATTTGGTCGTCGACGCATTATAACTCGTTTATTTCTGGCACCGTTTGTGTTTACATTCTGCCCGGTGCATGTATATAGAGAATATTATGTCTTTGACGTAAGTTCTATATGAACTTTATCTGACGAGGTTTGGAGAATTGATAATTGGCGAGCCTTTGGCGAGACAATTATCCTATCTCACAGCCGAGTCTGATAAAGTTTATATCGAAAGTCATGGCCGTAATATTCTATTCATCTTGCATGTCAAATTATGTTTTCAGATAAATCATTCTAGCACGTTTTTAAAGTTTAAATACACAATTTTAACTAGCCCATTCATATATTACGTCACCTAAAATGACGTCACGCTCGTGCAGAAATCCGCATCGATATAAAGAATATATATACATAACTGCTGTTCTAAAAATAACTGTCATATAACCATTTAGGTTATTTGACACCCGTTAACTTACGTATCCGATACTATACAGTGTTCATTGCAAGATAAAACAATATTGATTCGTGATATATACCTAATGTTACATAATCAATAAGTCAACATTAAACGGTATGGTACCGTAGTTTGTAGAGCTTTTTATATTATATATTTAATATTCAGTTCTGGTTTGTGTACATTGAGGCAAATGAAGAGAAAGTCGAAAAGAGTTATTTTTAGAGCTAAAGAAATTGTTATATGTCCCAAAAAACACCGAGGCAGCTGCCTCGGTGTGCCTCAGTGTAGCTACGGCACTGTATACCCTAGTTTGAAAGAAACAAACAACTTAAGTTTAACCCTTTCCCTCATAATCATATTGACAAAATATGTTCAAAGTCATCTGCTGCAAATTTGTCGTATGAGGGAAAGGGTTAAACATATTGAGCAATTATTTCAACTCTTATCAATAATTTTACTTTCATCTATAGACTTTCCATTTGTTTTGCTTAGATGTTTTCAAAATGATCTGTTGCATATTTGTTTTATGTGAGAAAGGATTTAGGTTAATATTTTTTATTTAAACTGAAATTCCATTCTCATTTGGGGCTACACCCCTAAACTCGTGCTTCATCATTAATACAATTAAACTGTGCAAAGACAAAAAAAAACAAAAAAACTTTGTAACAAAGAACAATAGGTGTCAGACTAGGTCAAACTGAATACACTTTGTGGCAACATAATATAAACAATGTTTTTATGCCTTTTGGTAAAAATAACCATATTTAAGAATGCAAATCTTTTGAGTGCACAGTACATTTCACCTATTTGAATCAATAAATTTTTTCACAATTGAAGGTTATAATTTCATGCTAATCTAGTTTAACTGCCAATTTATCAAAGAATAATTTTAACAGACATCATCAATTTAACGCTTTGAAGCTTTCCCACATATAACAAATCTGCAGAAGACGACTTTGAAAATATCTAATAAAAAATAAGGAACATCTCTATAATTGTTAAAACCTATATAGAATGAAGATAATTTCTCACACATTGGTCAACATCAGCCCCTTTGAATGAATGTTAAAATATTTCATTTCATGTTGCCAGACGCATCTAAGTTGTTATTAACATCAGGGGCTGCACCCCTGAACCCCTGCAATTTCAGTCTGAAAGAACAAGTTTAGCTGTACACATAGAAAAAAAAAAATGTTTACATCTCATTAGAAACCAGCATGTACATTCCAAAATCCTTGATTTTATTGACTGTGTAGTGTACATGTACTAACATAATATGTTTAAACTTTAACCTATATGAATCCATAAAATCTTGTCGTAATTGAGGGTAGTAACAGAGTTTAGTAAATTCTGATTGAGAAGAAACTTTTTTCACCAGTGTGCAAAGTGGACGGCATTGGCGGTGTTTTGGTAGAACGTCTGCCTTTGGTGCGGGTAGTCCCACATTCATTTGGACTGGGGTGCTGCTTACCATGCAGGAGGTCGCAAATCCGATCCCCGGTCGGGTAAAGTCAAAACCTTAAAAAATGGTAATAATGACTGCCCTTCTTGTTGCTCAGGGTTGCGGGGATAGCATTACAACCGACTGGCTGGTGTCTGGATAAATGGACCAGTAGTACTGGTAACTTACACAGTACACGCGTCAGATAACTAGAGAATTGTTGAAAGCGGCGTAAAACATTTAAAAACACACAAAACAATGACACATTCGATTCATTGTTTCAAACCAGTACAAATGGGCAACTTGGATAGGGAATTGTCTTTTCTACAGATCTGCCAAGGTTCATTAGATTCTACACACTCACACCGATGGACCCACCAATTGATCACTTATAATTAATAAGCTGATCCATCGGTTAAATGAATAAAAATTGGTATTAACTAAATATAAAGAAATTTTATCTTTATCCATAAAGAAGTAACAATAACAAAATCTAAACCATCACTATAATGTCTGCCTCAAGGCGATGCAAGATTACAACATATATATGAGCAGAGAAGTAGATGAACGAAAGACGATATATACTGTTCACAACTTCAGATTTGACTACGAGTGCGTTAAACATTGGGTACGAAACGGAACCCTAGTTTCATTTTAAGCATTAAGAAGCATTGGACATGTCTGACATGGAAAGAATGTCGCATGATGATTAAAAACTATTTATGTAATCATATACTTGTGAGGATGCAGCTCAAACTTACATCATGGCTCGGCAAAACCACAGGTTCATGATGTGTTATACCCCCATAGAGTATATACCATATATAAAGAGAAGGTCTGCAACAAGGCTGCGAAGCACACACCACACCGCCTCAGTAAATCAACTCAAAAAATGAAAAAAACAAACAATATGTTCAAGAACTTAGTGTATATCAACTCTTAAATGATTATTCTTCATAAAAAAACTAACTTTCCTACCTCTTTAAACACTTATCGACAGTCACAAACGTTTAAACATCCCAAATACAACGGTTTTTTTCAAAATCGAGCTAAACCTGTCCCCTCGATTTTCACAACTTAACACTGGTGGAAACGATTCTGGATGGAATACGCATAAAAAACGGTAAGTGTCTCTTTTTATATACTAATTGTCCATCAATTGCACACAAATCTAAATCACTAAATGTACACACACTTTATAAAACGTCAATTTCGAGCGTACGGGCCCCTTTCTGTCAGAGCGCTGCCATTTTGGTTTGAACTAGCCGCAGTAAATGTGACGTCACAGCATAGATGTCTTCGATGTAATCTAAACTTTCATTGGTCGGTAAATCTCCCTGTTGGCCAATCGCTGAATGTAATTGATACACACCTTCATCTCTGAAAAAACAACAACATCGTGGTTTATCTTATTGGAATTCTATCTTATTTGTTACAGTTTACATAGTTTATATAGTTTATATAGTAATAGAGACCGAATTATACATTTTATACATAAGCGTTAGCTTCTATAGGTCCTTTTGACAATGGAATTGAATTTACATCAACAACTGGCGTTTGATTTAGTTTTATCCGGGCATTCCTGTTTTATTGGCGGTCAGGCGGGAGTTGGGAAGTCTTTTCTGATCGAGCGGATATACGGCGCAGTCTGTAGAACTGGGAAGAAAGTAGCCCTTACATGTACAACAGGAATAGCATGCAGCCACTTTTCAAAGGTAATAATCCATATTCAGCACTGTCGTGTACTTAGCAGTTTTAGTCGAATAATTTGTTTAATTTTAGTGATGCTATATTAATTCAATTGATGCCTTTTGACAAAACCAGAAAATGCATTCATATACAGTATCGGTCCCTGTTCTCGAACCTTTAGTTGAAGGACTGTTTATATATTTCCAAAAACGCATTATACAATTTATGTGAATTGGTGGTTTACTTACACATAAATTGTTGAATTTATTTGTTAGTATTGTTGGTTTTTGACATGAATTTATAAGTAATCCCATAAACCCTGATAAATGTTAAGAGGTTCGAGAACCGGTGTTTCCATGCAGGTACTCTTCCATGCTAATGGTAATCTAATGAATCGTCTCATTGGGTTTTGTTGCATGATTATGTTGCGGGTCTGAACCACGACAATAAGATATGGTGGTGTTATTAAAGAGCTGTATACGCCTCTTTATACAAACAAACTAATTTCTGATTTTATTGATGTTTAGTCTTTTTTTATGTAACCTGTACATTGCCTACGCATGTTACAAGGCATGCACCATTTCTGTTATGCCATCGTAACAGTTTATTGTTTCTTTGGTCTTGTTGTTTGCATTGTTTTTTAATGAAATGGGAACATTTAATTTGATTTGTAAGTTAGCTAAATAAAGTAAATTTAATGATAAGTATATCAACAGACTTAACTTTATCCATGTCGATAAGGATTTAGCCTATTACATAACCCTTTCCCTGATGTAGAAGCATTCTGACACCTTTGCAGCAGTGCTTTTTAAAACATTGTGACAAAGGAATACTTTGCTAGTTTTGAAACGTTTAACAATTGTACTTTTGCAACAATGTTTTCAACTTTTTTCAGTAATTATAGCTTTATTTATAGAGCTTTTCCTTATAAATGCCTAACATTTTTCAAAGTCTTCTGCTGCAGATTTTGTGTATGTGGGATTTCAAGAGTTAATTGCAAACGTTTGTATATTTTGTTGCATTTTAAAGTAAAAACAATTATGTTGTATAATTTACAGGATTTGAATGCTATTACAATACATAAATGGAGTGGCATTGGTGATGGAAGATTCAGTGGCTCCAAGTTATCTGCGCTTCTAACCCATGACGAAAAGTATACAGATTCAAGGGACCGGATTTTAACCACAGATGTTCTCATAATCGATGAAGTTTCTATGCTTAGCATGTGCCTATTTAATAAACTAGAACAATTGTGTTGTTTGAAGAATGAAGACCTTAAATTTGGCGGAATACAGATTGTATTAGTGGGTGATTTTTATCAACTTTCCCCAGTGTGTAATGCTAAATATGGAGACATGGGTGAGTTCTGCTTCAACAGTGATAAGTTTCCACTACATTTCATCTACCTTCCGGAAGTAATGAGGCAAAGTAATGAAACACTAATTACGTTCATTAAACAACTATCACTTGGCAAGATGGAAACTACAATGCTTCATTACGCTAGATCCCTATCAAGACCAATTGCCGAAGAAGAGAAAGCTATCAAATTATTTGCGAATAACGTTTTGGTGGACATGTTTAATCGAGAGTGTATACTCAAGGTATTATTTCTTTTATTACTTCATAAGCACATTAACCCTTTCCCACATACAATTATGCAGCAGACGACTTTGAAAACATCAAAACAAAAAACAAGATTTATAACAGGTTTTTTTACCTTATATAAAAGGGGCCATTTAAAGGCCCCTTCCCCTCAGAAAATAAGCATAGTTTTTCCCCTAAAAATATAAATTCCCTCCGAATCATTGCCGAAATGCAAAAATTGCCACAGTAAACATGACAATTCTGGACTCCACGAGGACTCTGTACATAGATACACTCAATCAAGACAAGATGTGAATGTCTTCCAAGTTAATTGTTGACAAAGCAGAAAATGTAAAACAAGACACCATTAGTAGATATCGGTACAATTTCCCCCCTTTTTTTCATCAGGGGGTTTTTACTAAAATGCAGTCCATTCTCAAACTTCCCCTTTTTCAGAAAAAAACCCCTGATGAAACAACTCTTTTAACTGAAAACATTACATTATGGCAAAATGAGAAATTGGTCGTTTTGAGCAGTGTTTTAAAAAGACGACTGTTGCCTCTGACTGCTACACGTATGGAAAATGTAACAATCATTTTAGGAGGAAAAATAATATATAATCTCTGACATCTCTGCCTCTAAGTGTTCTCAACTTATAAAACGTTTGCTGTTGAATACTTGATTTATTGATATGAGTTTAACACTGTTTTGCACAGTATTTCAGTGATATGTTATTTCAGTCAAATAACTAAAAAGCTCAAAACACTGGCAAAAGGGGAAATGGCTAATGATGAACAATTTCATCCTTTGCCACAATGTTTTCATAAGTTATCTGCAGCAAAGGCGTCAGAAAGCATCTATATCAGAGAAAGGATTAATACTGATAACAATAAGTACTGAAAATAAATGTTGTCTTCAATTTCTTTTTAGATACAAGGACAATTATTTGTGTTTGAAGCTTTAGACTCCGGCAGACCAAGAGATTTGGATTCCTTTGTGGTTCAAAAAACTTTATGGCTAAAAATTGGAGCTGATGTAATGTTATTGAGGAATCTGACAGACAAGCTGGTAAATGGTCTGCGTGGAACAGTATGTCGTATTGCTGAGGAAAAAGTAACTGTCAACTTCCCTAGTATTGGACAAATTGCTGAACTTGAAAGAATTTCCTTTACTGGTAAGAGAACGAAATATAGACCAAACTTGTCGCAAATGCCTAACATTTGTTTTTGCTCAGTGATGTTTTACAGTTCGCAAAATTTTATTAGTCCTTAAAGTTAATGTAATTAGCGATAAAAGAAGAACTATGAAAAACAAAAATAATTTTCAATTTTTCAACCATATGAATCTACTGCCTGTTGAAACCAAACTGTGAGGTGAAAAGCCAAAAAGGAATTATAAGGATACACGTAAGTGACGTTATATCGGCCACTGAAATTCTTGTTATGTGGAAAAAAAGCGGGTGGATGACTATAAAGATTATTAACCAATCATGTTTTTATTTTCAATTCCCCGCTAATTAAATGGTTTTACTTGAGGTCATAAAACCATTCAAATCTTGATTCAATAATTGATTGATTGGGGCTTAACACCGTTTTCAAGAATTTTTAAGTCATAACACGGCGGCCAGTTCACCTTCTCATGTGTTTCCTAGCTTTCTTACACCAGTAATCTACAACAATACTAAAACTTTCTAAGCAACTGGCTGCTTCTCCATATATAGACTAATAGTCCATTGGTGAAAGGCGATTGACACTTGTCACAATGACATTTGACAAACGTTGGAAAGGATGTTGGCCAATCTGGGATTCGAACTCGCAACCCCTGCATTGACAGCCCACGTCGCTACCGTCTGAGCTAACTGGGCTCAGCTTAGAAATAAGTAATCTTGAACAATAGTGACTGTTAGTAGACTGTGCATAATCATGCTAATTTGATGCTGGTTATAATGTTCTAAATGCAAGTGTTTGTCATATTTTAATACAGTGTTTGATCCAGCATCCAACAGTAATGTTGCGGAGAGGCTACAGATACCACTGAAACTTGCGTATGCACTTACAGTTCACAAATCACAAGGCATGACATTACCACAGTAAGTCCCTTTCATTTAATACATTAACTGTAATAAAAAATCAAATCTACTGTTTATTTAAAAATAAATTCAAAAAATGCTACTTAAGGTTACACCTTCAGTTAGATTTTCTATATTTTTTTGTCTGTTGCATATTTGTTTATGTAGGAAAGGTAAATGCACTCAAACATTTTCCATCCTTTTAATTGTATTACATGTTGTAAGCAAACCAGCTATTTTCAATCATAATGAATGAACTAGATTTGTATAAATGATCTTATTTTAAATGTGCCATTGTTTTTGTTATAAATAGATCTTCAAGTGTTTGTTTAATACAAATTGGCTGTTTAACAGAGGTGACCTATGACAGAAGTTTGACTGTAAATGTCAACATAAAGATCAACAAATTACTATTGTTGATCAAACAATGTTGACCCTTTCCCACTTTAAACAAATCTGCAGGAGACAAATTTGAAAACTATTAAAAACAATATGGCAAAAGAAGGGATTGCTTATTATGAGCAATTTCGCACATTGCCAAAATGTTTTCAATTCAATACAATAATTTTACTTTCAAATAAAAAGATTTCACATGTATTTGCATTATACATATTATTGCATGAAACCTATTGGTTTAATTTTAGATAGACAATCATACTTACATAAATCTGATTTCAGGGTTGTAGTTGACTGCAGGAATATATTTGCGCCTGGACAGTTGGCAGTTGCAGTAGGTAGGGTCCAGTCAGAGGATGGATTGCGTGTTATTCATTTCCATGAAAGTGCAGTAATACCACAACCTGCTGTGATACAGGAATTTGGGACACGACAATCCGAGCCAGTCATTGATGACCATTCTTGCTGTTTCAAGAACATAATAAGGTTTGTATGACACTTAATAACTATCAAACATATGTGCAGCATACAGTCTAGGTTCATTGACACACCAAAGTCAGAATTTATGACTAATAGTCCAAAATAACGTTATGTTCTTTAAACACTTCCATAACTAGAGGAATTTGTAATGTCTCCAAGAACTGCCCTCACTGAGTTTCGCATTATTTCCTCAAGGCCATGTGTATTTGAAGTTTAGAATGTTTATTATCTTCTGGATACATTTTTATACGACCGTTTCTTAAAAACGGTACGTATTATGGTATGGTCATGTCCGTTCGGGTTTTCCGCACTTTTTTCTTACATACTTTGAGCTATTGAGCTGAAATTTTGTATGGCTTTGTAATCATGTGTCACAGATCAAGTTCACATTTCCTCGGATTTCGTCAATTTTTGAATAAGTTATGCCCCTTTTTGGACTTAGAATATTTGTCAATTTCTGCATGAGTTACAAAGAAGTTCCTGACGGGCGTATTATGTACCGTTTGCGGTACTCTTGTTTGTTGATGTATTTGGCGTTATTTTCCCTGAATCTGTATACTAGGAATTTATGAGCATCATGTCTCCTGGAAATGTTATGTTTGTGGAACTTTTGCCTTATATGGCTGTAGTGAAAACTTAAAAAATTCTTCTCCTCCGAAAGTTTCGGTCCAATTTTCAAATAATTTTGTAGAAATGGTCCTGGATGACCCTGTATCAGATTCCTTCAATTCATGTTGAATTATATAAAACAGAGGATACATTTTTTGTCAATGTATTTGGCGTTATTTTCCCTGAATCTGTATACTAGGAATTTGTGAGCATCATGTCTCCTCGAAATGTTATGTTTGTGGAACTTTTGCCTTATATGGCTATAGTGAAAACTTAAAAATTCTTCTCCTCCAAAAGTGTTCTAAAGGCTGATTTTCAAATAATTTTGTAGAAATGGTCCTGGGTGACCCTGTATCAGATTCCTTCAAGTCATGTTGAATTATATAAAACAGAGGATACATCTTTTGTGCATGTATTTGGCGTTCTTTTCCCTGAATCTGTATACTAGGAATTTGTGAGCATCATGTCTCCTCGAAATGTTATGTTTGTGGAACTTTTGCCTTATATGGCTGTAGTGAAAACTTAAACAATTCTTCTCCTCCGAAAGTTTCGGTCCAATTTTCAAATAATTTTGTAGAAATGGTCCTGGGTGAGGCCCTCTATCAGAATTCAGATTCCTTCAAGTCATGTTGAATTATATAAAACAGAGGATACATTTTTTTGGATGTATTTGGCGTTATTTTCCCTGAATCTGTATACTAGGAATTTGTGAGCATCATGTCTCCTGGAAATGTTATGTTTGTGGAACTTTTGCCTTATATGGCTATAGTGAAATCTTAAAAATTCTTCTCCTCCAAAAGTGATTTTCAAATAATTTTGTAGAAATAGTCCTGGGTGACCCTGTATCAGATTCCTTCAAGTCATGTTGAATTATATAAAACAGAGGATACATCTTTTGTGTATGTATTTGGCGTTATTTTCCCTGAATCTGTATACTAGGAATTTGTGAGCATCATGTCTCCTCGAAATGTTATGTTTGTGGAACTTTTGCCTTATATATGGCTGTAGTGAAAACTTAAACAATTCTTCTCCTCCGAAAGTTTCGGTCCAATTTTCAAATAATTTTGTAGAAATGGTCCTGGGTGAGGCCCTCTATCAGAATTCAGATTCCTTCAAGTCATGTTGAATTAAATAAAACAAAGGATACATTTTTTTGGATGTATTTGGCGTTATTTTCCCTGAATCTGTATACTAGGAATTTGTGAGCATCATGTCTCCTGGAAATGTTATGTTTGTGGAACTTTTGCCTTATATGGCTATAGTGAAATCTTAAAAATTCTTCTCCTCCAAAAGTGATTTTCAAATAATTTTGTAGAAATAGTCCTGGGTGACCCTGTATCAGATTCCTTCAAGTCATGTTGAATTATATAAAACAGAGGATACATCTTTTGTGTATGTATTTGGCGTTATTTTCCCTGAATCTGTATACTAGGAATTTGTGAGCATCATGTCTCCTCGAAATGTTATGTTTGTGGAACTTTTGCCTTATATATGGCTGTAGTGAAAACTTAAACAATTCTTCTCCTCCGAAAGTTTCGGTCCAATTTTCAAATAATTTTGTAGAAATGGTCCTGGGTGAGGCCCTCTATCAGAATTCAGATTCCTTCAAGTCATGTTGAATTAAATAAAACAAAGGATACATTTTTTTGGATGTATTTGGCGTTATTTTCCCTGAATCTGTATACTAGGAATTTGTGAGCATCATGTCTCCTGGAAATGTTATGTTTGTGGAACTTTTGCCTTATATGGCTATAGTGAAATCTTAAAAATTCTTCTCCTCCAAAAGTGATTTTCAAATAATTTTGTAGAAATGGTCCTGGGTGACCCTGTATCAGATTCCTTCAAGTCATGTTGAATTATATAAAACAGAGGATACATCTTTTGTGTATGTATTTGGCGTTATTTTCCCTGAATCTGTATACTAGGAATTTGTGAGCATCATGTCTCCTCGAAATGTTATGTTTGTGGAACTTTTGCCTTATATGGCTGTAGTGATAACTTAAAAAATTCTTCTCCTCCGGAAGTTTCGGTCCAATTTTCAAATAATTTTGTAGAAATGGTCCTGGGTGACCCTGACCCTCTATCAGATTCATTCAATTCATGTTGAATTATATAAAACAGAGGATACATATTTTGTGTATGTATTTGGCGTTCTTTTCCCTGAATCTGTATACTAGGAATTTGTGAGCATCATGTCTCCTCGAAATGTTATGTTTGTGGAACTTTTGCCTTATATGGCTGTAGTGAAAACTTAAAAAATTCTTCTCCTCCGAAAGTTTCGGTCCAATTTTCAAATAATTTTGTAGAAATGGTCCTGGATGACCCTGTATCAGATTCCTTCAATTCATGTTGAATTATATAAAACAGAGGATACATATTTTGTCAATGTATTTGGCGTTATTTTCCCTGAATCTGTATACTAGGAATTTGTGAGCATCATGTCTCCTCGAAATGTTATGTTTGTGGAACTTTTGCCTTATATGGCTATATAGTGAAAACTTAAAAATTCTTCTCCTCCAAAAGTGTTCTAAAGGCTGATTTTCAAATAATTTTGTAGAAATGGTCCTGGGTGACCCTGTATCAGATTCCTTCAAGTCATGTTGAATTATACAAAATTGAGGATGTTCTCAGTGTGTTGAAAAATAAAATCATAACGTAATGTTCTTTAAACACTTCCATAACTGGAGGAATTTGTAATGTCTCTAAGAGCTTCCCTCACTGATATGGCTATATATAGTGAAAACTCTTCTCCTCACAAAATTGTTAGGCCGATTTTCAAATAATTTTGTAGAAATGGTCCTGGATGACCCTCTATCAGATTCCTTCAAGTCATGTTGAATTATACAAAATTGAGGATGTTCTCAGTTTGTTGAAAATTTAAATCATAATGTAATGTTCTTTAAACACTTCCATAACTAGAGGAATTTGTATACTCAGAAGTTTTCGAGCATCATGTCACCTCCAAATGTGATGTTTGTGAAACTTTTGTGTTATGGCCCTTGAATTATAAACCACACCAGAATTTAACTGAATACAGTTGATGAGAAAAAGAGAGAGAGAGAGAGGAGAGAGAGAGACTTTCAAGGTATTAACTTACAGGCTATAAGACTATGCCAGAGGTTACCTGAATATAGGAGACAGTATCCATGTATTAACTTGTGGGCTATTACACCACCCCAGAGGTTACCTGAATACTGGTGAGAGAGAGAGAGAGAGAGAGACACTATCCAGGTATTAACTTGTGAGCTATTACACCACCACAGAGGTTACCTGAATACTGTTGAGAGAGAGAGGGAGACACTATCCATGTATTAACTTGCGGGCTATTACACCACGCCAGAGGTTACCTGAATAATTGAGAGAGAGAAAGACTTTCCTGGTATTAACTTACGGGCTGTTAGACCACGCCAGAGGTTACCTGAATATCGGAGAGAGAGAAATGTTTCAAGTTATAAAAAGTTAAATTCTGATGCATTTTATTGGAGGGCTCGAAAAGGTTGCTGTTGATTTTCTTTTCCTGTTCTGATTGAAAGAACTTTTAACACTGAAAGCATAACTTTCACACTTTTCATATGTTCTCCCAACATTACTTTTTCGTGATACAGCACTTTGTCCGAGAATTACACTGTTAATATTCCGTCTGTATTGCAGCGCTGTGGGGTTAGTATTTGAGCCATTAAACTTTCCTCTATGCTGACAAAACTGGTTCTCTATGGCATCAGAGTTAATCATAGCTGGATTGATTGACCATCCTGGGTTTTCAGATAATATTGTTAAGCAGATTTGGTCAAATCCAATGAGGCATGACTGGATGTCTTCATGACTCTCCCTAGACAACAATGCAGCTTGTTGTTCTTTTTTCGTTAAGTTTTGATCATTTTTAATGTTTTCTTCCCATTTTAGAAACCATTTCTGGACACATATATTTTCAGCAAGTCTGGTATCTTCCAGGTTGGTAACTGGTCGTCTGTCCCGGAAGTTAGCCACAATTTTGGATGTGTTTTGTAGAAATTCAATAACTCCATTAAGGACATTCCCTTTGTCACCCAGAATTTGCTTGTAAGACAGCATTAAGTTGAGCATGTCACTACTGAGAACATCCTCTGCCAATTTATTCCTCATCTTATTTGAATTTGATGGAAACATGTGTTCGTCAGTTAGATGTCTGTGAATTTGGAACGGGTTTTGTTTGTCCCATTTATAAGCGTCAATAAACATATTCCAGTGTATTTCACCTGATTCTAACTTTAAACATTTAATACATTTTCCAATTCCACTTTTAAGGACATTATTTCTAATTTTTTTGAAACAATGTGAAGGATCCATTAGAAAAATGAGTTGCTTCTTTGGATTGACAGGTGATTTGGCAGTCATTTTGTCTTTTATCATACTATTTCCTGGGAAATGTAAATGCATAAATGAGCGATTACTGTTGGCTCCATCCATTGATATATATTTGACGTCAAAGTCATAACATCTTAGTTTTTGAACCGCATCCCAAACTAGTATGTACAAGTCGGAAGCATTTACTTGACGAGTTACAAAATGGGCAAATGGAAAACGAAAGCCTGTTATTCCTTGAAACATTATTTGGAGTACATGACACCCAGGTTGTTGTTGATGCTTTCCTTCTTTAATGACTTTCATAAAGTTCCCTTCTTCTCCAACATCAGTAAAGCCAACAAGTTCAAGGTTGGAGCCGGACTTAACTATGTCAATATTTTCCTGTATTGACATTTCGTCGATCAAAATACCACCTACTCGACCTTCTGGAGGAATATTTAACCTAGTGGCTTCGACATGCATCCAGTTAAAAATATCAGCATGAAAACCTGGTTTTTGATCTATACTGTTCTTATACAAAATAAGTAATCTTTGACTGGGCAGAGTTAACAGACCCGATTTTCTTAGTGCTCTGTAGCCTTCAGGACTACGAGTATACAGATTCAGGCATTCACTAATAATCTTTTTGTCCCATCTGTTCTGCTTGTTATGTGCAGAGTTTTTTACTTGCGAAAGCATTAAAGTTATTAAACTTTTACTTGCATTGGGCATCAACTGACAAAGTGTATCCTCCACTGAAATCGAGTCTGAACTGCAACTGCTCTCTTCAGTTTTGAAATGCACAGTCATTGTTTGGCACATTTTGCAGTTTGGATGTAGCCTTCCAACAAACGGAGCAACCATCTTACATCTAACAGACCTAAGAACACGGACTGTTTTATCATCAACTGTTAAAAGTTCCTCAAGAATGTGTTTTTTTCTAACATAGTCCATGCCATTATATAATATGCCTTGACAAAGGCGAATACTGTCAACTTGTTGACATATGTTGTGTAAACCTTGAGAAGTTGGATTAAATTTGTTCTCAATTCCAATAGCACTGAGGTCAACTGTAACTCCTCTTACAGATACATTTAAAGTTAAATCACTGGATAAAGAAAGAGTTTTAACAATATTTATGTTATTATTACAGATGTTACCACTGTCTGTGTTTAGTTTTACAACCATGTCAGAATATGACAATACACTGTAATGGGATGGGCAGTTCTCTTTTATGATATTAGCATCAAACTTGTCTGTGCTAGAATTTGAATGCTCCTTCCACTTCAGTAAAAATACTGTAATTTTTTTCCCTTCTTTCTTGATACGTTTGTGAAGCCCAGGAAATACTTTATGCACTACCTTGGAAAAGGTTAAGTAGTTGGGAGGCTTGTTTTCATCCTTTACAAGAGCTGTACATATTTTGTACGCATCATAGATATCCTCACCTTTGAGGTGACCATCTTCACTGCTTTCAAAGCTTTCAACCAACCTAAGATATGAATAAAAACATGTTTATAGTGAGTGTATGTAAACAGCAATTTTTAGGTATAACACATAGTATAAATTTGGAGCCCAGCTGTGCGAAAAAACCTAAATTGTGGATTAAAGTTTTGACCCAGATCAGCAGGCTTACCATGATTAGACATTTTTCGCCTCTATCCACCTAAGACTGAATGTTTCAGTCCGGATCAGTCTACACAGACTGTGCAGGCTGATCTGGGTAGATACATTACGCTGAGGAAAAAATGTTTGTTTTCTCACTGTAGGGCTCAATCATTTTCCCACATACAGCAAATCTGCAGTAGACAACATAAATATTGACAATCTCTGAAAGAATGTATAATCTTTAAATTTAAATGTTAAATAAAGTTGAAAACATTATAAATGGCAAAATGGGAAATTGCTCATAATCAGCAGTTTCTACTTTTGTCACAATGTTTACAAAATTTGTCTGCTGCAAATGAGTTAGCATGTTTCTATATGCTGGAACGGGCTATATGAGTGAAAGGGGTTAACTTATTTTACTTCACCATAATACAGTATGGTCATTTTGAAGGTGATTTTACTTTAAAAGTTTTCACTGTTTTAGATACAGTGATATTTGCCATTTCTATAATAAACTTAATTTTATTAATTCCAGAACTCCCACCATGGAATCAGATACAAGTTTAGATGTTCCAGATTGTGAATGGGATACAGAAATCGACATTGACACTGAGGATATGTCAGATGCAGAAATGGACAACATCATTAGTACAATTTCTGAAACATTTGTAATGGAGGAGGAGGATATACAGCTACCAGAAGAATTGAATTTAATAGAAGAGCTTCAAAATCTATATATTAAGGAACCAACACTTAAATTTCAATGTAATGTTAATAACCTGCTGGATTACCTTTTGAAAAACAAATACCTTGTCGAAATATTTTGTAGTTGTCAATGGAAACAAATATGTCTTTTCTATGACAAACATGTTAATGTTCAAGACAGTGGGGTAGCCCAATCTTGCTTCCTTTCATTTCATAAGGAATTACAGGGGTATATGACAGCTTCAAAGTATGATCAATCTTGCACTGCCTTGTTTAATATGTTTCTTTCTGCAAATACAAGCTCAGACACAACTGAAGAGCAGTATCATGTGTGTTACAGTCTGATGTCATTACTCCGAATTTTGTTGTTTAAAATTAAGTCTAAAAATTTACCAGTTTGTAAAAAAAATGTTAGCAGCAGGCTTGTTACAAGTAATATGTCTGATACAGCAATAGGAAAAATAAGATATGTTGGTGGATATGTCATTGGTAAACTTAGGTACATGCACTGCAAATCCATCAAGTCAAACTGCAACAAAACATCATCACAAGCAGTCTCTAAGTATGAACATTCAAAAGTCGCTCTTGACATCTTAGATGTAATCAAAGTTTCAGAGCATCACATTATGACTATAACTACAGAGGCTGGTAGTTTGCATGAAACATCACGTAAGCAAAATCTTAATAGGGCTCTAACAAACATTTCTGACAAAGCACATAGTTTTTTTACTATGCTAACTGACCATATCTTAAAGTTACTATCAGGCTCTAATGTGTCCGAATATGGAAGTAACATATGTCAGATTATGTATGATAAAATAATTAAAAACATTGCTTTGTTTGAGATGTTTGTTGGAATTTGTCAAAATAATAATTGTGACACTGAAGAGTGTGATGTACAGCAAGTTATACTAACAGTTGTAGATAAAGTTGTAGTTATTGAAACCCTGTACACTGACATATTGAAAAAAGTTTTGTTAGTGCTTTTAAAACAGTTCACAAGGGACATGCTTATGAGTTTAAAGGTACAAAAAAAAATGGAACATAGGAAACAAATAAAAGTTAGTTCTAAACAAAGTAAAACTCCTGTTAATAGTCTGCAGCCAAAAGCATGTAAAAAGAAGTCAGTAAAAAAGAGTTCAAAAAAGCAACCAGCTGTATGTAAGCCTGTTTCAGAACCAGTTGCAGAACAAAATAGCTCTTCAGATTTTTCAGATGTTGAACAAAGTGATGATATTTGTTGGAAATGCCATAAGTTGTATGATGAAGAGGAGGAATGGATTGGGTGTGATTTTTGTCTTAAATGGTTTCACAGGCAGTGCTGTGGAATAAATTCTGCATCTGCATGGAAAACAATTTCTAAGTCCAAGGCCAAGTTTGCATGCCCAGATTGCAAATAACTATTGTTGCTTCATATGAAAAAAAATATAATTAGGAAATAGATCTCATTTTGAGTGATATACCGGCTCTTATATCATGATGTGTCGTTCAGGTGTGTATTAATTAATCACAAAGGCCGAACGGCCTGAGTGATTAATTTATACATACCTGAACGACACATCATGATATAAGAGCCTGTATATCACTCAAAATGAGATCTATTTCCTAATTATATTTAAATAATTATTGTTGCTTCATAGGAAAAAAAATATAATTAGGAAATAGATCTCATTTTGAGTGATATACCGGCTCGTATATCACAATTTGGAGTTCAGGTGTGTATTAATTAATCACGAAGGCCGAATGGCCTGAGTGATTAATTTATACACACCTGAACGACTGATCGTGATATACGAGCCGGTATATCACTCAAAATGAGATCTATTTCCTAATTATATATTTTTTATAACTTAAAGGGATACAAATTAAGGGTGAACTATGTTTTGGCATGACGTTGTTTTCCTTGATCACATGTAGGCTATTCTATCTTTACTCCCCATTGTATTTGTTTTAAACAACCTTTACAGTTCAAATTTCCAAATGGCATTTACAACAAAAGCTTGTGACTTCATTCATAAAATGTCAAGCACATTGTATTAACGCATGCACACTAAGAAACGTTGTATGAAAAATATGCGGGAGGGAATTTCAACAGCCAATTTAGAGTGATATACTGCATTTAGATCAAGCTTAAATCATTCTTAGTGTATATAGAAGAGAAATTGTCAATAGTGTTAGAATTTGAGATTAACCTCATACGACAATTCTGCAGCAGACAAATTTGAACATATTTTGTCAAAAAATAGAAAATCTATATTTATAATTGAATGGATAACCTATGACTTAAAGTGGAAAACATTGTGGCAAAAGGAGATATTGCTCATTTTGGGCTATTTCGGTTTTCAAAAAGCCATCTGCTGCTGGGGCGTCAGAAAGCGTCTATATGAGAGGAAAAGGGTTAAATAAGAGCTGTCAAAACAATATTTCTCATTAAATTGTTGCAATGTTTTCAAATTTATTCAATATTGAAACTTTCATATATATATAGATATTTTTCAAGCAAAAATCTTTTTGAATAATAGGTGGCATTAAAAAAAAATTATCTTTATTAGCAAATGTACATTTTGCCACAAATTGTTTCATATACTGAAAGAAGAAATTGTCCAGCCCTTGCAGATGCCATTCATCTTGATCTCCTCTATAACCAAGAGCTAGTGTGTTTAAGTTTTCTAACCTTTATGAATTTGTCATAATTTCATTGTGTTTGTTAGTATATTTGAACAGTTGCAGTGTTGGACATTTATACTCATTTCTTTCATAATTTGACATTTGTTAAAATGAATTATTATCTTACAATTTAACAATGATCAGTTGATATATATATATAATTTCACAGTACAAATTTTAACATTAATGGTATAGATGCTTTGACTTCCATTTTAGATTTGTTGGAAGATATGTTGACATTTCCCTGCATTATTATGTATCATTGTGGAGTATTTTTACTGTGTATAAATGTAAATAACAAGCAATAACTGTGTATATGCACATTAGATTACAAGTATGTGAAGGTTTATCTATGGTGTACATTCATAGGGATATGATGATTAGGAAAACCTGATCATTAGGATATATATTTATATACAAAGGTCAAGATAAGGTGTTCACAGATATTTTCCACGCATTATTTCTCTTATTATCCAACCAAATCCTATTTTGTGGGTACTCAAAGGAGTCATCTCACTAAGACGATTCTTTTCACCACCCTCAACATAGGGTTTGGTTGAGTAACAAGAGAGATATTATTAGGAAAATACCAGTTCACTCCACCTTATCTAGTCCTCTGCAATTTACAATGTTCCTCAAAAACAGGACTGACACAATGATGACCATTGTAAATGAAGGTGTGCCAATTTGCTTATATGGCACATTTTTAGCTTGAGTATTCGAACTCTGCAGCAGACAGCTTTTTGAAAACAGTGTCAAAAGAGAAATTGCTCAAAACATACAACAACAGCAGATGGCTTTGAAAACATGTACACAAAAAGTACACATACATCTACTTCCTTACCCTTTCCCACATACAGACGCTTTCTGATGCCTCTGCAGGAGACGACTTTTGAACAAAAAATCTCCATTTGCCAGAATGATTTCAACTCTATTCAATAATCATACTATCATTGATAGAGATTTTCTATATTTTGGACTTGATCATTTCAAAGTGGTCTGCTACAGATTTATTGTATGTGGAATAGGGTTAACAAAATGATGTGCCTTTTCGATGAAAATTAACTTGTAATATATTCATTTATAGAAATGTCCCTATTTATGTGTACATGTTTAGGGTCTGTTAGCCAAGGGCAATTTTTAACCCCCCCTTTCCCAAATACAACAAATCTGCAGCAGATGACTTTTGAGACATTGTGGCAAAAGGAGAAATTTAGCAATTTCTGATTTTGTCACACTGTTTTCAACTTTATTTATCACTTAACCTCATTTCTGCATATTTTTCACTTTTTGGCCTTCATGTTCACAAAGTCCTCTGCTGCAGATTTGTTGTATTTGGGAAAGGGTGTTTAAAAACCGTCCTTGGCTAACAGAACCTCATCGAAAGTTAACCCTTTCCCACTTACCACAAAAACTACAGCAAATGACTTTGAAATCATCAGGGCAAAAATATGGAAAATCTCTTAAAATGAAACTTTAATCTTTGGATAGAATGGAAAACAGTGTGACAATAGGAAGAATCGCTCCTGATGAAATGTTTTCAAAAGTCGCCTGTTGCAGATGCTTCAAAAAACAACAAATCTGCATCAAACTTCGAAAACATCTCGCCAAAAGCACAGAATTGAGTTTTGCGCTGCTTTATCCCTTTCCCCTAACAACAATTTTGCTAGACAAAAAAAAAAACAACAGAAAGCATCTGTTTGTCAATGGAAAGGTTTATATAGTATTTCCTCTGTGAAAAACTATTAATTACTTCCAGTGAGTTTATCACGTGGATTTCTCTCTTAACACTCCTTTTACCAAATATAGACGCTTTCTGACGCCTCTGCAGCAGACTTTTTTCGAGAACATTGTGACAAAGGAGAAATTACTCAAAAAGCAATTTCACCTTTTGCAACAATGTTTTCAAGTTATTAATTTAATTGTATTTTAATTTATAGATATTTTTTATGTTTGTGCATGATTGTTTTCAAAGTCCTCCGCTGCTGATTTGCTGTATGTGGGGAAAGGGTTAAAAGGAAGAATTACTTTGTTATGACCCAAACTCAGATTGAACTAGGGTTTCCCTTCAAGACAAACCTTTCTAACATTTAGCATTTTATTTAAAGGATTTACCCTTTCCCACATACAACAAATCTGCAGCAGATAGCTTTGAAAAGATCTTGGCAAAAACTATGAAAAATATCTATTCATGAAAGTGCAATTAGTGGAAAGAGTTGAAAACACTGTACTACAAGGAGAAATTGCTCATTATGAGTAATTTCTCCATTTTAAACAGACATGTTTTTCAAAAGTCATAGGTTATCCCTTCAATTAAAGTGATTTTCTATCTTTCGACAAAATATGTTCTAAGTCGTCTGCTACAGAATTGTCGTAAAACAAACGGTTAAAGTTTGGCATGCAAGTTACTTTCATGCACATACATGTATCTCATTAACCATTGTTTACTATAGAAGTCGAGCATGCTGTCTTTTGGACAGATCTTGTTATAATAATTGTATGAAAACATATCAATTAGTATAATAGGATAATGAAATAAGTTGCTTAATTTCTATCATCATTGTTATATATTGTTATATATATATGAAAAAGGCTCCTGAATCAGCCCCCCCCCCCCCCTCTCTCTCTCTCTCTCTCTCTCTCTCCATCTCGATCTCTCTCTCTCTTTTTTTCTCTTACTTTTCTCTTTACAGTATTCAAGTAACCTCTGGCGCGGTCTTATAACCCGTAAGTTAATACGGGATACTTTTTTCTATCTGTTTCTCTCTCTCTCTCTCTCCAGTATTCAGGTAACCTCTGGCGTGGTCTTATAACCCGTAAGTTAATACCTAGATACTTTTTCTATCTGTCTGTCTCTCTCTCTCCCTCTCTCATAAGTATTCAGGTAACCTCTGAAGTGGTCTTATAACCCGTAAGTTAATACCTGGGTACTTTTCTCTCTCTCTCTCTCTCTCTCTCTCTCTCACGAGTATTCAGGTAACCTCTGGAGTGGTCTTATAACCTGTAAGTTAATACCTCTAGATATTTGTTCTATATGTCTGTCTGTCTGTCTGTCTCTCTCTCATAAGTATTCAGGTAACCTCTGGAGTGGTCTTATAACCCGTAAGTTAATACCTGGATACTTTTTCTATCTGCCTCTCTCTCTCTTTCTCTCTCTCTGCAGTATTTAGGTAACCTCTGGCGTGGTCTTATAGCCCGTAAGTTAATGCCTAGATACTTTTTCTATCTGTCTGTCTGTCTGTCTGTCTGTCTGTCTCTCTCTCTCTCTCATAAGTATTCAGGTAACCTCTGGAGTGGTCTTATAACCCGTAAGTTAATACCTGGATACTTTTTCTATCTGCCTCTCTCTCTCTTTCTCTCTCTCCAGTATTTAGGTAACCTCTGGCGTGGTCTTATAGCCCGTAAGTTAATGCCTAGATACTTTTTCTATCTGTCTGTCTGTCTGTCTGTCTCTCTCTCTCTCTCATAAGTATTCAGGTAACCTCTGGAGTGGTCTTATAACCCGTAAGTTAATACCTGGATACTTTTTCTATCTGCCTCTTTCTCTCCAGTATTTAGGTAACCTCTGGCGTGGTCTTATAGCCCGTAAGTTAATACCTAGATATTTTTTCTATATGTCTGTCTGTCTGTCTGTCTTTCACCCCCCCCCCCCCCCCCCCCCCCCCCCGCAATATTCAGGTAACCTCTTATATGATAACATGTACTTATTTTAATTTCAATAAAATGAGTGATAATTGAGTTATGAAAGTGTTTGATTATACTATTAATGCCCTATTAGACATTTTTTCAATTTCTAAAAACTAAATCCCGCAGGCAACATGTCGCCAACTCATCATAGTGAACGTTTATACCATGCTTTTTGGGAATCCTAGGATGCACAGGTACATGATGTGTTATACACCCATAGAACATAACACATCATGTACCTTTGATATGATGATATGATGCAAGGTTAAAATGCCTATGAAACGTTACAACTTTTTACCTATAAGTGTGACCTTGACCTTTGAGGTACATACTTGGGTCTTGTGAACGACACATCACCTCAGCGTGGTCAACATGTGTGCCCAGTAACTTGGTCCCATGATAATGGTTGATATGTTGATACACAGGTTCATGATGTGTTATACCCCCATAGAGTACATCATGAACCTGTGTGTTGATATATGGGCTGGAAAAGGTAGTTCTGTCAAACAGTCATTTTGACCTTTGACCTCTACGGAAGACCTTGATAGTTGAGGTACAGGCCTGTGTCTTGTGCGTGACACGCCACCTAATCATGGTGAATGTTTGTTTCAAATTACTTTGAAATCCTATGATGCGTGGATAAGATTTGACCAGGACACGGTTCGGAAACATGGACTCATGGATGCACGCTAGCATGAACATACACCAAATCACCACTGTGACAGCTATATATATGGTACATACTATATGTGGGTATAACACATCATGAACCTGTTGAACACACAACAAGCAGGCTAGAAAAAAACGGGATTCCCAAAAAAACAGACCTGGGGAGCTGTTTATCTGAGCTCTAATGATTACAAACATTGATTTTGTTTGGCATTTATCCTTTCTTTAACATATATCTTCAACATATCCCTTTTTTTTAAGTAATAAGATCATATTTACCAAGATACAACACTCATCTTGAAATAGAATACTGATTTTAACTTTTATGTTTACATTTTTCAATTTTTGAAATTCCCTCTCTGATGACATCATACACAGGAAACTGTGACATCATTTATGACGTTTACACATGTTGTGATATTTTTATTTTAAATAAACGTATTTTAATGCAAAGAAAAGTCAAAAAATAAGTTTGATAAATACTAAAATGCTTCTATAACATAGTGTTTTAATTCTATTTATTTATTTGAACAATTTTGCAAAATACTTTTTTTATTAATTTTGACCAATCAGCTGCAACGTACCAATAACTATTTTGCCCGGATATTTTGAACCAAAATGGCAGCGCTCTGACAGAAAGGGGCCCGTACGCTCGAAATTGACGTTTTATAAAGTGTGTGTACATTTAGTGATTTAGATTTGTGTGCAATTGATGGACAATTAGTATATAAAAAGAGACACTTACCGTTTTTTATGCGTATTCCATCCAGAATCGTTTCCACCAGTGTTAAGTTGTGAAAATCGAGGGGACAGGTTTAGCTCGATTTTGAAAAAAACCGTTGTATTTGGGATGTTTAAACGTTTGTGACTGTCGATAAGTGTTTAAAGAGGTAGGAAAGTTAGTTTTTTTATGAAGAATAATCATTTAAGAGTTGATATACACTAAGTTCTTGAACATATTGTTTGTTTTTTTCATTTTTTGAGTTGATTTACTGAGGCGGTGTGGTGTGTGCTTCGCAGCCTTGTTGCAGACCTTCTCTTTATATATGGTATATACTCTATGGGGGTATAACACATCATGAACCTGTGGGCAAAACACTCCCGAGTCTGCACATTTTGGTTGTCTTTACAAGTACGTCAAACATGAACGGCAACTCTAATTTTAACCGGAACATTGCAAATAATTATCATGTTTCGCGCTAAGATGGTTTCGTGACACAAAGATTAAACAAAACAACATGACTTCCATTGCCTAGCAATAAACATATCATGTGACAAATTTGCCTGAGTGACCACAATATTTGTGACAAATGGGCCATGATCAACCGTTTTGAATGAATCACGATAGCACCAGCTTACCTGACGGTCGTTGACTTTCAACAGTTATGGCTAGTTTAAAACAATAAATCCATTGAAAAGTTTTCTAAATGATAAAATGACGGGTGTTTCCTGTATTTTGTTACCAACGATCGCATATATCGGGTCTACTAGATCGAAAAATTTAATCGAGTCGATACGGGCCAGAGGTCAGCAATCCGCCATTTTTAATGTGGTTAATGAAAAGCTTGAAATTTGAATGCGCGTAGTGACACTAACGTCATTTTTATGGAATTGTTTTCTGAACAGAATCTTCGATACAGTTCCATGATGTAAACATTTGATATACAGTCTAAAATCGGAAAATCGGATGTCCGAGTGAAGCCGCATGCCCTATAGAATTCGTTTTGTGACAAGCAAAAATAGCACCATAGTATATGTGACCTTTGACCCTGACCGTAAGAAGTTTCTAACCGAAACTTTATAAGCGAAAAAACCCATTTATGGGTTTTTTTCATATTAAATCAAAGACTATAATACAGCAGGGGTGGCAAAATCCATTGTCCGTATTGCCCAGCTTGTCCCAGAGCCTGTACGGACAAGTGAAATTTTGTAGGAATTTACTATATAAATATCATACGGACAAATGCAAAATAGCATTTTGAAAAAACGGACAAGTAAGTCAAAATCATATTTCGCCACCCCTGTACAGACTTCACAAACAAACCGATATAACGCCGCAAAGACGACTCCATATATCTTGGAGACCGGGCGGTCTTGTCTTTATATGCCAAGCACGGTAGCTCAGTCGGTTGCGATGCGGGCTTCAATACAGTGGTTGTGAGTTCGAACCTCAGCTCGGCCAACATTCTTTCCGACGTTTGACAAAAGTCACTGTGACAATCGTCATCCACCAATGGACTTAAAGTCGTAGGTGTTACCATAGTGCGGCCCCTTTATCAACGGGCGTATTAAAAGTGGGATGAACACGCATGCTAGAATTATAGTCAGCGTGCACTTTACATCTGTGCATCTGCTGAATACAAGCTATCAACACGTTTGAAATTAATACATTTGAAAATAATCGAGAAATTTGCTGAACAAGAAATCATGAAACAAAGAGAACTCTAAAAATAGGCATATTGGAATGATTTCAATCTTCTAACAACTCCAACAAAAGGCGTGCTATCGTTATTGTTGGTGTGCCCTACACTTGATTGGGCTTGAAGGCATGCAGTCAACATGTATATGAGCCGTTCCACGAGAAAACCAACACTATGGACTATGCATAACGTATCGACATATATATGTTCTCTATTATATGAGTTAGACAATTTCAATATACTCTCTTTGAACACTAATGAACATAGAAATGCACTTTCTTGAGCATACCATACAGACATAAAAACATAGAAACACATTTTCTTGAGCACACAATACAAACAAAGACGTCCGTGACATTTCTATATAGTTTTTTTTTCTAGCATACAAACATACGAAAACATTGAGACTTGAATGAAAGCTTGAATGTTCCCTACTTGCTGCTCTTTAATTTCAAATGTATACGAGGCGTGTTTCACAAAGAAATTTAACAAAGAAATAATTACAGATGCATTCTACTGGCTAGTATTTGTCTTTTTCTGATGACAACATTATGACAGCGCACCGAGTTAACTTTAGCATACCATATTTGATACCGCCTGTTTTTATAACTAAAATTGACAAGACCCATGTCATTTTTAAAGCAAACCTTCTGCCCAGTCTGGATTACTTGACCCTACCATTTTGTTAAGGCACTTTTTGAATATAAAGAACGCGGAGAACCAGACTAAACTTTGGTTCAGTGTCCACAAATACAGTGTAGGTTTCGTAGCCGGTGCAAGTTTCGCTGCCATGTACTTCTGTTTGTAACGCAAAGTACAGATATAAAGATTGAACCTAGTTTGTGTTTAGATTTCCCATTCAGATTTATTCTGATTATTAAAAGACATGCAAGGATAATTAAACAGCTAATCTGCATTAGGTACAAAATAACATGTATAGCTAATACCTTGATAAGTGATAACTTAAAAAGCTGTTGTTATTGCGCGGGTGCCTCAGCACTAGTGCATATATTGGTTGTGAAAAAACTGTCACTGGTGCAATGGACTTGCGCATGCGCCGTGTTAATCGTCTTGATCGTGCATGCGCCGTATTTTAGTGTCAGCTCTCGGATATTCCCGTAGCAGTTCTTCACTAAACTGGTCCTCGTTCATGTTTGCGATAGAAGATTAAGATTAGTGAACCAGTCTATTTATATGCGAGTAGTCTTTTTATAATTAAAATGTAAATAAAAACCATAGTGTAACGTGTTTCCGGCGATAAGCAATCGCAGGTCACCCATCCAGGCACTAACCGCGAGGAACGTTGCTTAACTTTACGAAAAGGTCAACCATTCTACCAACGTCGCTATGAAAGCAGGCTTCTTCTTTTAACATAACCTGAACCTTTTCATTTTAACTTTTGTTTCTATTAGCTTTCTTTATCTCTTTTTCGCAACTCTTACTAACATTCTTGTAGCTTGACGCGCATCTGTCTAGATCCCCACTAGGGGTTTGACATTAGAGGCAGATACATAGATAGCCCCACGAGATATGAGGCGACAAAGAAGTCACATGCTTTCAATTTTATACGTGATCTATAAAAGCCGACCGCATCAAATTTGCAACAAGTTTCGATCTAAGCCAATCTGGGAATAAATACTTAAGTATATAGAAAGAATGCAGTTAACATTAAATATAATTATATAACATGAATGCATTTTGTTTACATCAGCTTTCAATTCAACAGTTCAATACCTCGAAGAAATGTATTGATTCATTTCAGCGGTCCTGTAAATTGACTGATTTTTTGTTTGCTACTCGCAAACACAGGACTGATATACAGTGACTGCGTCGTGTATAACAAAACAAATGATGGGCGAATTTCAAGACAACTATCTTTCCTTTCCAATGCTGGCCATTTATACTGGCGCATTTAACACTTACAACAGAACTGCAGCAACGACTTAGAATTACAGATAAGTAAAATATGAAAACTCGTGTATAAATGAAAGTGTTTTCATAGAATAGAGATGAGATGTTTCAAAAGCAAAAAATGCTCATCATGAATGAATTCTCTTTTTGTCACAATGTTTTCAACATTTGTCTGCAACAGATAAACCATTCGAGACAAGAGGCGTTTAAGATGTCACATTCTTTCTTCTTCAGCCGCGCTCTTACAACAACGGCCTCACGTAATTTGGGACAAGTGTCGATCTAAATAAATATTTCGAATCAATGCACTCTTATTTTTACATGACCCTGCACTGTTCGATTGTTAGGCCCAGAAGCTTTACGTCTATTTAACGCTGCTTTGATGTGGGGGTTTTATCAGATGACAATACGTAGGACAGCAACAACATCTGATGTTAGTTAAACAGTCATTTGATGTTAAATTTGTTTCCAAGAAATATCTTAAATGAAAATTCGTATTTGATCTTTCCCCCAACTTAGTTTCAAATGATACTCAATTCGCTTTGATTCTTTACTTATTGAAATAAGTAATTGACGTCTGCACTTGTTTTTACCGTTTGACTGCTGGAATCGTGTCAAGTTCAGCCATCAGTAAAGAGCAAAGTCAGCCTGCGTAATCTCGGCACCTGACCAGGATCTATAATGGTGGCTAGTAAACGCAGCATTTTCCTTTTCTTTATTTGTTAATTTATATGGTGTTTTAAGCCGATTTCAACACCTTTTCAGTTATATCATGACGTGTCCTGGGTCTCTCTCTCTCTCTCTCTACCTCTATGTGTGTTTCTCTCTCCATCTCTCTCTCTCTCTCTCTCTCTCTCTCTCTCTCTCTCTCTCTCTCTCTCTCTCTCTCTCTCTCTACCTCTATGTGTGTTTCTCTCTCCATCTCTCTCTCTCTCTCTCTCTCTCTCTCTCTCTCTCTCTCTCTCTCTCTCTCTCTACCTCTATGTGTGTTTCTCTCTCCATCTCTCTCTCTCTCTCTCTCTCTCTCTCTCTCTCTCTCTCTCTCTCTCTCTCTCTCTCTCTCTCTCTCTCTCTCTATGTTTGTCACTCTGACTCTGTCCTCTCTCCTCTCTGTCTCTCTCTGTCTGTCTCTCTTTCTCTCTCTGCGTAACACAAGGAGATTAAAGATATACACGTGGGTGAGCGGTATAGTCATATATGGGGTATGGGATGATCACATATATACGGCGCCCCAGCCCTATAGTATTTATTGTATGTTTATTTGAGAGAGAGGGAGAAAGACAGGCCAGAGAATCTGAGATAGAGCGAGTCATGAGACTCTAGTTTAATCTATTTAAATAAATGAATGTACCACTATAGGATTTCGTTTATTTACCTGTGTTTTCCTCGTGGACAATTTGATGTAGCTGGCCGGAGTGCTACATCTGTCGCTTTCTCTCTCTCGGTCTGTCTGTCTCTGTCTTTCTCTCTCTCTGTTTCTCTCTCTCTCTATGTTTGTCACTCTCTTTCTCTCTATCCTCTCTGTCTCTCTCTCTGTTTCTCTCTCTCTCTCTATGTTTGTCACTCTCTTTCTCTCTCTCTCTCTCTATGTTTGTCACTATCTCTCTCTCCTCTCTCTCTCTCACTCTCTCTCTCTCTCTCTCTCTCTCTCTCTCTCTCTCTGTTTCTCTCTCTCTCTCTATGTTTGTCACTCTCTTTCTCTCTCTCTCTGTCTGTCTGTCTCTCTATGTCCTCTCTCACTGTATGTCTGTCTGTCATTCTATGTCTTTCTCTCTCTCTCTCCTCTCTCTCTCCTCTCTCTCTCTCTCTCTCTCTCTCTCTCTCTCTCTCTCTCTCTCTCTCTCTCTCTCTCTCTCTCTCTCTCTCTCTCTATATATATATGTGTGTTGCTCTCTCTCTACGTTTGTCACTCTCTCTCTCCTCTTTCTCTGTTGCTTTCTCTCTCTCAGTATCTGTCTCTGTATCTGTCTCCGTCTGTCTCTGTCCCCACACTTACGATTAAGTTTAAGACCAACGTTAAGCTCTCGACGTATATTCATCTTAACGAAATATCTCCAAAAAGTTATTTGAAGTTGAAGATATAGATAATATAGGGCAAAAATGTTTTGGGGACATTTGCCATATTTATCTCAGTTGTTCCCAGACGTTATGAGGACATGACATTGTATTATATCTCACATTTTTAATCTCTATTTGTCCTCAGACAGTATGGGGACATTTCCTATCTCACTTAATTTGAACGAATGTGTGAACACAAAGCCGTTGAAGTATTATGGCTTCATCTTAACGAAATATCCCCAAAAAGTTATTTGAAGTTGCAAAGATATAGAATATATAGGGCAACAATGTTGTGGGGACATTATGGGGAAGTGTATTATCTCAACTTTTTAATCTCTATTTGTCCTCAGACAGTATTAGGACATTTCATATCTCACTTGATTTGAACGCATGTATGAACATAAAGCCGTCGAAGTATAGTGCTTCATTACCTTCATCTTAACAAACTATCTCCAAAACGTTATTTGAAGTTGCATAGATATAGATTATAGAAGGCAAAAATGTTGTGAGGATATTTGCCATATTTATCTCAGTTGTCCCCAGACTTAATCGGGACATGTATTATCTCAACTTGTCCTCAGACAGAATAGGGACATTTCCTATCTCACTTGATTTGAACGCATGTATGAACATAAAGCCGTCGAAGTATAGTGCTTTGTTACCTCCATATTAACGAAATCTCTCCAAAACGTTATTTGCAGTTGCAAAGATATAGATTATAGAAGGCAAAATGTTATGGGGACATTTGCCATATTTATCTCAGTTGTCCCCCGACGTTATGGGGAAGTGTATAATCTCAACTTTGTAATCTCTATTTGTCCTCACACAGTATGGGGACATTTCCTATCTCACTTGATTTGAACGAATGTGTGAACACAAAGCTCTCGACATATATTCTTCATTACTTTCATCTTAACGAAATCCAAAAAGTTATTTGCAGTAGCAAAGAAATTGATAATATATCGCAAAGACTGTTGCGGGGATATTTGCAGTATTCATCTCATTTGGCCCCAGACTTAATGGGGACATCTGTTATCTCAAATTGTTAATCCTTATTTTGTCCTCAAACAGTATGAGCACATTCGAAGTAAAGTCGAAGTATAGTGCTTCATTTAATACCTTCATCTTAACGAACTCTCTCCAAAATGTTATTTGCAGTAGCAAATATATTGATTATATAGGGCAAAGATGCTGTGGGAACATTTGCCATATTTATCTTGTGTCCCCAGACTTAATTAAAATTGGTCAAGTTGTTTTAAAGCAGCTGTTGTTAAAATAAATGGTTACTGATGATATTGCATGATGGATGGGGGTTATCACAAAAGCTCACATTTGCTAAAACAAAATATAAATTTCAGCTAATTGATTAAATTGTATGTATTTAGCTACAGTGTCATTTTGTCCCCACTGAGATTTGAACTCAGAACTCCTGGCTAGACCAGGTGTTTTACCAGTTAAAACTATAAGGTCTCAAAATGTAGCTAAACACATTGAATTTACGCTCAAGACTGTCTTCAAAGAAAGTCACAAATAGAAAATGTCTCATTTTCTTTACCAAAAAAGGGGAATTCTTAATAAATCAGAGCCTTTGATAGTTTTATTGTAGTTTAAAATGCCTAACAAATGATGTTTTTCTAAATATTGAATTGTTCTAATTACTGTTTAGATTTATGCAAGTTAATGCAACCATTTCCGTTATCTCATCTTTTTTCTATGTTAAACATGAGCATAAGGAGTTTTTCAAATGTAATTACAAGGATTGAAATTATTTAATTATTATTTGAAGAGGATCACCAAAGAAAGAATTGGGCCAAATTATTTTCAAATCAGGCCACTATTTTCATAAATTGTGCATTTCCATTGTAAAGAGGACAACCGTTAATGAGCATTCTAATGAAAGTTGACTGCAATGGACCAAGAGGTTTAGGAGGAAACATTGTTTAACATTTTCCCACTTGTAGATGACTTTTGAAATCACTGTGGCAAAGGGAGATAACGCTCATGGTGAGTATTTTATCCTTTTGCAAACAATTTATGAAATCTATTCCATAGTTTAGTTTTTATCCAACGAAATTTTCCATATTTTGGCCTGGCTGTTTTCAATGATGTCTGTGGGAAAGGTTTAGAAATTACATATTAGGAATCTCACTCATTACATCACATGATGCAAACCGACAAGGCGCTGGACATGGGGGTGATCAAAATAGCGGACCTTGAGCGTTTTGTACTCAGGTGAACAAAAAGCAAATAAAATGCCCCATTGAAAGAAAGTTCAGAATAAGCTTTAAACCATAGTTTGAAACAAACAACTAAAGTTTAAAAATATTGAGCAATTATTTCAAATTTTATCAGTAATTTTACTTTCATTTATAGAGATTTTCCATATATTTTGCTTAGATAAACAAGTGAGAACTATAGCATAAAGTTCTTTTCATTTAACTCTTTCTGTGCCACAGGAAATTTTAAGTTATTGAGCGGAAACTATTTTTAATCCCAAGGTCACCGGCCCCTTGACCTTTGACCTACTGACATCAAAATCAATAGGGGTCATCTACAGGTTAGGACCAACCTGCAAACCAAGTATGAAGTTCCTGGGCATAAACGTTCTTGAGTTATTGAGTAAAAAACATTTTTCAGCTGAAGGTTACCATGACCTTGACCTTAACAAGAGGCCCAAGAGGGCCAGTATCGCTCCACGGCCATAAGGCAAAAATCAAATCTCCAAACAGCCCTGCCCCCTAGTGGCCATATTTTTTACCAACCACCATGGCTTAAAGGAATCTTGTAGAGTGTCACCCAAGGAATGTTTCTGCACAATTATTTGAAAATCGGCCTGACACTTTCAGGAGAGGATATTTTAAGTTTTCACCATAGCCATATAAGGCAAAATAGCCTCACCCCATGGCGGCCATATTTTTCAACCAATCAACATGGCTTGAAGGAATCTGATAGAGGGTCACCCAAAGAACATTTCTACAGAATTATTTGAAAATCTGCTCAACACTTTCGGAGAAGAAGATTTTTTAAATTTTCACTATGGTCATATAGAGCAAAATAGCCCCGCCCTCTGGCGGCCATATTTTTTCGACCAATCAACATTGCTTGAAGGAATCTGATAGAGGGTCACCCAATGAACATTTCTACAAAATTATTTGAAAATCGGCTGAACACTTCGGAGACACTATAGCTATAAAAGGCAAAATAGCCCCGACCCTGGCGGCCATGTTTTTCCACCATTCAACATTTCTTGAAGGAATCTGATAAAGGGTCACCCAAGGAACATTTCTACAAAATTATTTGAAAATCAGCCTTGACACTTTCGGAGGAGAAGATTTTTTAAGTTCTCTCTTTAGCCGTATAAGGCAAAATAGCCCCGCCCTCTGGCGGCCATGTTTTTTTACCAATCAACATGGCTTGAAGGAATCTGATAGAGGGTCACCCAAGGAACATTTCTACAAAATTATTTGAAAATCTGCTCAACACTTTCAGAGAAGATGATTTTTTAAGTTTTCACTATGGTCATATAAGGCAAAATAGCCCCGCCCTCTGGCGACCATGTTTTTCTACCAATCAACATTTCTTGAAGGAATCTAATAAAGGGTCACTCAAGGAACATTTCTACAAAATTATTTGAAAATCGGCCTGACACTTTCAAAGAAGAAGATTTTTTAAGTTTTCACTATTTTTTTCTTTTGGTTGCCATGGGAACCAGAATTATGGATGGTTCAAAAAAAATTGAAGGAATTTAAGAGAGGACATTGAGAGGATGCTTCGTATGAAGTTTCAACCAAATTGGCCAAGTGAGAAGAAGTCGTTTAAAGGAAAAAGTTAACGCACGCACGACGGACAATTCGCCATGACATAAGCTCGACTGGCTTTCAGCCAGTGGAGCTAAAAATCAAACAAATTCAATAAAGGTCATCTACTGGTTAGGACCAACCTGCACACCAGGTATGAAGTTCCTTGACATAAGTATTGTTTAGTTATTGAGCGGAAACCATTTTTCAGCTGAAGGTTACCATAACCTTGACCTTTAAGCTAGTGACCTCAAAATCAATAGGGGTCATCTACTGGTGGTGACCAACCTGCACACTAAGTATTAACTTCCATGGCCAAAGCATTCTACAGTTATTAAGCAAAAACAATGTTTCAGCTCATTGTTACTGTGACCTTGACCTTTTGACCTCAAAATCAAACAAAATCAAAGTGCTGAAAGCGCTGATGGTATAGGGCCATATGTTAGTTGAAAATATATGGCATAGATAATATAGACAAACATTGTTGAAACAATGACCTTTAAACAAACCAAACCAAAAATGTGCGAAGCACACATATTGCCTGCCTATACAATACAAATACCTAATTTGTCAAAGTTTGACCCTTTTCTTCTATAAACAAAATAAAAAGATTGACAACAAACTGAGCAGCGACCCTTAATTAAAATATTTCCAGTTCAGAAATCACTAAAGATTCACAATGTATATTGTAATCATGCTGATAAATGAAAGACAATCGAAAGCATGCTAGAGTTATGTTTCTTTTGCACTGCACATCTGTAGCTCTGAGTTTACTATACAACAAGTCTAAAATTGATACATTGGACATTTATTGAGACAATAACCGAAGAAATGAAAAATGAGTTTTACACCTAAACAAAACCAGATCAGATTTGTGATCAAAATATTGTATCGATCTCTTAATCCCAATGTATACGTGTGACGACTTTGAAATGGATCCGCGAAACAGAAACAAAGTTTTGACCCATTAATGCAAACCGTAATGGACAGACGGACGGATGGATGAACACAAAGATGGACAGACAGTCAGTCGCTCTGGACAAAGTACAACGCTTGGGAAACACTCATTAACGAAACAAGGGCATTTCACGGAACGCATGTGTTGCATGCGAAAGTCATATAATAAGTGAGAACATGAAAAGACAAAAATATACACACTCCAAACGCAGCATGCTAAAGTTATGGTGATGGTGCACTGCAAATGTTTAGGTCATAAGTTACCTACAAACCAAGTTTGAAATGGATACAATGGAAATTAATTGAGACATAATCGCTGAACTAAATAAGGAAAAATGAAGATAACTAAGATAAGCAAACCAGAGTGATGTACCTACAGTATTTTGCCGTTCTCCTGATCACAAGGTATAAGTGTGACCACTTTCAAATAAATCTGCCATACAGAAACAACGTTTTGACCAATACATGCAATCCATGACAGACGGACGAATGCACATTCAGGCAGACAGCCGGCCGGACACCGGATTATACCTCCAAGCTTTACAGACAGAGACAACTTATAAAGTATTGATTACAGAAGACTGGTTCGATGCGTCAAAACACGTCTGTGCTTAGGAAAGCTTAAGCCTTAGATTATGGTATTTGTTAAGTATTTGCAAATTAATTGTTAAATGGGACCGTACAAGGTTAATTTACGAAAACCTATTTAGACTATATTTCTAGTTTATTTGTCAACAGATACGTCTAGGACTAGATTACACGTTGACGAACGCTGAATCTTCAATTAGCGCAAATGCATATACATTATAATTTTAGTTCCAAAATCGGTAGAAGCGCCTCAATTATAAAATAAATAATGACCTTGCGGTTATAACTCGTGTGTATGTTGACATTTTCGGCCAACTTTCTTTCCGACGTTTGACAAAAGTCAATGTGACATGCGTCATTCGTCTTTCACAAATGGGCTAAGTCTATGTGAAAAAGAACCCAGTTGGTTGGGAAGATTGTTGTGTGGAGTACTGGTGTGAGAAAACCAGGAAACACATTTGTAGATGAACTGGCCGCCGTGATATAACATAGAAAATGTTAAAAACGGCGTTAAACCACAATCAATCAGTGTTGAAATCTTATCTCTAATTTGTAGATTTAATTCCTATGTCCTAGTTGGGTCGACATACAGCGACACTTGAGAATATTCAACACAAAACGCGACCTGTTTAATTACCAACAATTCTCCAGTAGCGGTGAGACCGTTATGAGTACCATTCTTTCATGGCATGTATACACAGTAGGACCTCTCTCTTTGGACGGATTATGTAATAACAAGTCCTTACCCTTGACCACGTAGACTAAATATACAGCAAACAACATTTAACTAAGCCTGAAAGTATTATTTTGAATAGTAATTAAAACATTGTGGAAAAAGACAAACTTGCTGATTATCATTTATCTGTTAAAGTTAGTCAAATGTGTCTAAAAGGGTCAAAGGTTAAAATAATAACTGTAGACAAATATTTTCGTTATCTAGGTTATAGAAAAAAATTGATTCATGTTTGAAAGCATTGTTTGGAAAGGAGGAATTGCTCATTGTCAGCAGTTGCTCCGTAGGCAAATATACTTTCAACATTCGTATGTAACTAAGTAGATATAACGGAAACGGTTCAATCCTTTTCCGTTTAAAGTCGCTTTTTGACGCATGTTCAGCAGACGGCTGCAGAATGGTTATTCGTGACCCATTTCCTCTTTTTCCACAAAGCTATGTATAAACTATATATTTTTCCTCTTGATGTAAGGCGAAATTGCTCGTTATCATTAATCTCTAGCATGTTATTCAAAATGTGTCCGGAAAGGAGAGTAAAAGAATGTCCACAGTAAAACGTTTAAATATGAAAAGAATTAATTTGAAACGTGTTTGAAAGCATTGCGTGAAAAGGAGAAATTGTTCATTGTCAGCAATAGCTCCATTTTCAACAATATTTCAATATTCGAACTGTTATATTATCACAGAAAGGGTTCGGCTTCCATGGGGAGGATGTAACCATTTCCCGCTTACAGACGCATGTGCAGCAGACGACAATCGGAAACATTGTGACAAAAGGAGAAATTGCTTATCGTAGGCAATTGATACTTTTGCCACAATGGTTTCAACTCCTTTCAATAATTTTATTTACAGTGATTTGCACATTTCTCTATGTAAGTCGACTGTTGTAAACTAATGGGGTCACAGCACGGTCGACGTTACCTTACACCACTGACATTAAGGTCAATCATAGTTCAGAGTGTGTTTCACTCGTTTGAACTATTTTGTATCATTAATTAATGCAAGCGGATGGTTTTTCGTGATTCGGTCGAACCAATGAAATCGTTAAAAAGGCAGATTATAACCAATCCAAACTCGATTTTGGTGTAGATATACACATGTGGACTGTGGTTGCAGCTTTAATCCGACTTTTCAAAAGCATCCTGAGTATGGGATAGGCGCGAAACGCCCCTATCCCAAAAATCAATAAGGGTCATCTACTGGTTAGGACTAACCTGCACACCAGGTATGAAATTCATTGACATAAGTATTCTTTAGTTATTGAGCGGAAACCATTTTTCAGCTGAAGGTAACCATGACCTTGACCTTTAACATAGTGATCTCAAAATCAGTAGGGGTCTTCTGCTGGTGATGACCAACCTGCACACCATGTATTAACCTCCATGGCTAAAGCATTCTACAGTTATTAAGCAAAAACAATTTTTCAGCTCATTGTCACTGTGACCTTTCAGCTTAAGATCACTGTGACCTTGACTTTGACCTCAAAATTAAACAAAATCAATAGGGGTCATCTACTGGTCATGACCAACCTGCATACCAAGTATGAAGTTCCTAAGCCCAAGCGTTTTTCAGTTATTGAGTGGAAACAAGTGTGACGGACGTGACTTGACCACTGTGACCTTGACCTTTGACATAGTGACCTTAAAATTAATAGGGGTCATTTGCTGGTGGTGATCAACCTGCATGAATATGAAGTTCCTGGGCCCAAGCAAAAACAATTTTTCAGCTCATTGTCACTGTGACCTTTCAGCTCAAGGTCACTGTGACCTTGATTTTAGATGTACTGACATCAAAATCAATAGGGGTCTTCTACTGGGCATGGCCAACCTGCATTCTAAGTATGAAGTTCCTCGGCCAAAGTGTTCTTCAGTTATTGAGCGGAAACCATTTTTTACCTCACAAGGTCACCATGACCTTGACCTTTGACCATCTGTTATCAAAATCAATAGGGGTCAGCTACTGGTCATGACCAACCTGCATACAAAGTATGAAGTTCCTACGCCCAAGCGTTGACTTCAGTTATTGAGCGGAAACAAGTGTGACAGACGAAAGGACGGACGGAACGGGCAAAAACAATATGTCACCCCCATGTATGGGGAGACATAATTATTGAAAAGGGTTGAGAACACTATGGCAAAAGGGGAAAAAGTCATGTGCTGCAGAGGCGTCAGAAAGCTTTTTATGTTGGAAAGGGTTAAAGATGTACAGTCGTTCTAAAGAGGTGTTGCTCTTAAGAGGTTTAAACATTCTCCGAATAGAATAATTTTTCGAGTCATCTGAAAACTGACAATTTAGGAAAACGTAATGGGAAATGGAGAAATTGCTTATGGAGACCAAATGTCTTCTTTTCGTGCAATGTTTTCCACTCTATTCCCCAAAAATAACCTGACTTTTTTTAATAATACTGTTTGCTTTTTGTAAGAATATGGAGAATGTGGTTCTAAAGAGGTTGCTATTTGCTCCACAGAGGTGACATTTTGAGAGACTACTTTGGTGAGCTTATAATTGCTCATCTTGATGTAGCAGAACAGGGAGGACTCGGATGAAATTGTGAAAATGTATAGTCCATCCTATCAGAACTCTAGGTAACGCTTGTACAATTAATGTATTTCAATCTCCAACCTCCTTTGACGACCCTCAAACCCTATGTTGTTGGTATTTAAAAAAATCGTCTGACTAAGATAATTATTTTGCGTACCCATGACATAGGGTTATGTATGTTAAGCCAAAACAATGATATGCTTTCAAAAAGGCCTGTTTACTCCTTCTTAACCTTTTCCCACATATATACACACTCTGACGCCTCTGCAGCAGAAGACGACTTTTAAAAACATTGTGGCAAAAGAAGAAATTGCTCAAAACTTCTTTCAGAAATCATACATTTATGTACTTTTGTCTAGATGTCAAGATGGAAAGGGTTAATATCTAGCTCTCTGTCTCAAGTCTTTGATTTTCACAGATGCAAGATTGAGAGCCCTTTCACAGCAGACTCGACTCTTCATTATTTACAGTAACTCATTGGTTACGACATTATTTACAAAATGGACTGACAATTACTCCTATATTGTATACAATGATTTCAGCTTGACTGACAAAAGAACCCCCCCCAAAGGTTAACATTTGTATAGACAGCAACGTGTTTTTAAAGATCCCTGTTTTTGATATCAAACAAACATGTTTTATCCCATTACTTCACACAGACGACATTTGATGCCTGCTGTTGCAGACGACTTTTGAAAATATTGCAATAAAAGGTGAAATTGCTCAAAACGAGCAATTTCACCTTTTATTGCAATATTTTCAACTCTTTATCAATATAATTCTTTCAGTTTTCTAGATTTGTGAAATTGTTCGTCTGATGATTGTAAAGCAGACGACCTATGAAAAGCCACGTGAAGTAATGTGTTAAACTATAATTGGTAGAAAATTACTGGTGAATACTTAAAATAATTGAATTGAAATATCTGTTTTATCAATTTTTTCCTATCCTTTGCTCAATAATTCCTAACCCTTTCCTATATACAACAAATCTGCAGCAAACGATTTTGAAAACATCTGAGGAAAATGTGGAATATCGCTATAAATGAAAGTCAAATATTCAATGGAAATCAAAACATTGTGGCATAATGAGAAATTGTTCACTATGTGCAATTTCTTCTTTTGCCAGAGGGTTTTCACATTTTGTGTGATGTAAATTTCTCAAATGCATCTGCATGTTGGAAAAGGTTAAACATTTTGGCAACCAATATTGGCTCAGACTTGCATGATTTGTTGGTGAAGACGAATGGTTGTTCCAAGATTGCATGTCCTTTTGACTTTTGAAAACATTGTTGAAAAGAGAGAAATTGTTCATAACAAGCAATTTATCCTTTTGCCTTGATGATTTCAAAATTATATATTCAATAACTGTACTTTTATTTATAAAGATGTTCCATATTTTTGTCTTTATGAGTGGGCGTTCCAGCTTTTGGGAAAGGACACCTAGAGTGTTCTCGAGTAGCGTCCTTTTCACTGATTTGTATACGCTCATTATTTGTTTTGCTATCAATTTCAAGTTTAGCCTGCAATGGTTATAAATAACCAGTGTCTTTGAAAGTAAATAATACAACCGTGACATTGTAGGGAATGAAAAAACCTAGGGGGCCCTAAATTAGAAAGGAAATCATTATTATCTAACGAAAGCTCTGAAAAGAATTTTAATGGGAATAACCTTGTCAGTCGTAAAAAAATCGATGCCCCTGTATACATATATGGAAAAGAAAGGACAATGCACAAAAAATGTTAACCCTTTCCCACTAACAGAAAATCTGCAGCAGACAACTTTGAAAACATCTTGGCAAAAGTATGGAAACTTTCTATAAATGAAAGTATAGTTATCTAACAGAGTTGAAAACAAGGTGGCAAAGGAGAAATTACTTGTTTTGAGCAATTTATTCTATTGTGACAGTGTTTTCAAATGTCGTCTGTTGCAGAGCTAGAAGTCAGAAAGCAACTGATACAAGTACATGTAATGTTGGTAACTTTTATCATTTCCCACATCTCAACAAATATGTAATAGACACCTATGAAAACATCTGGCAAAAAAAATAGAAAAATTTCTTCTTTTGTAACAATGTGTTCAAAACTCGTATTTCAACTATTCAATTATTTGTACATTCATAATTATATAGAGAATTTTCGTATTTTTTGCCTAAATATGTTCAAAGTCGTCTGCTGCAAATTTGGTATATGTGGGAATGGGTTAACTTTATGGACTGATTCCTGTCTATCCTCTGTGCGGCATAGTTTTGTGGGGAAACGTAACATAAGCACTCAGGGATCAAGGTCAGGATGACGGTTTCGGTGAATTACGAAAGCAGCGACACGCTGTGAACTTGAAATACTGTTGAAATAAAAATAAAAGGGTTTCAAAAACAAGAGGGCTATGAGGCCCTGGAAATGCTTTCCTGAGAATGGGCTATTTAAGATTTAACTCTTTCAGCGCCAATGGCAATATCATCAAGACAAACTTTCTCACAAAATGTCAAGCTGCTCTAGTCAAAAATGCGATCTAGTAGTGTTAACTAGATTGTTCTACAATTTGGCCTAGTGACCTAGTTGTTGACCTGAAATGACCCATATTCGAACTTAGTCTAGATATCACTAAGACAAACATTCTCACAAGATTTTCCTTAAATTTGGCCTAGTGACCTTGTTTATGACAGGACATGACCTATATTCAAACTTGGCCTAGAAATCATTATGACAAACTATCTGATAAAGTCTCAACATGCTCAAGTTTAAAATGCGGCTTCAAGAGTGTTAACTAGATTTTCCTTAAATTTGTCCTAGTGACCTAGTTTTTGACCCAACATGACCTATATTCAACTTGGCCTAAATCTCACTAAGACAAACATACTGACAAAGTTTCAACATGGTCACGCCAAACATGTGCCTTCCAGAGTGTTAACAAGATTTTCCTTAAATTTGGCCTAGTGGCCTAGTTTTGACAGGACATGACCCATATTCGAACTTGGCCTAGATATCATCAGGACAAACTTTCTGATAAAGTTTCAACATGCTCCAGTGTAAAGTGCGGTTTCAAGAGTGTTAACAAGATTTTCCTTAAATTTGGCCTTGTGACCTATCTTTGACCCAACATGACCCATATTCGAACTTGACCTAGATATCACTATGACAAATTTTCCAACATAGCTTCAACATGCTCAAGCCAAAAATGTGGCTTCTAGAGTGTTAACATGATTTTTCTTAAATTTGGCCTAGTGACTTAGTTTTTGACCAGACAAGACCCATATTCGAACTTGGCCTAGATATTAGGGCTGTCACAATATACCGATAAACGGGTATATCCCAATACAGTTGTCAACCAATACGTACCGCGATACAACAGACACGTACCGGTATTTTGCGATATTTTCATTCCAGTTCATCCGTTATTATTTCCGTCATTCAATCGATAAAATGAAGCTTCGGTGTCAAATGTTGTGTCAATCAGACGATAAATAATAAGTTGATATCAAGTGCGCGTGACAATGGCTGAGTTCGTTCGCTAACTATGGTCGAGTGTATTTCGCAAAAACTTAAAATTTAGAATTTCAACAAACTTCGAATCAGAACTATTAAAGTTCAATTCCTATAAAAGTATTATCAATTTATCATACATGTTTTTATTTGTGCAACTCTCCTGGCTATATATGCGCACAAGTGTTAAACCAAAACTAAACTATAAAATACGAACTCATCGGTTGTCATGTAGGACCTACTTGATTCACACGTCAATATTTCATAACGAATAATCGAACATCCTTGAATTAAGTGAATAAACTCTAAAGAAGAACATTATTCCAAAAATCAAGGAAATTGAAACAAGTACGATCATATACAACAATGGCTGCGCCTATTGAACAGATGGAGTATGATAAAATACCAAATAAAAAAGCAAAATCTGATGTATGTGGCCATTGTTTGCTTAAAAGGGAAAAACATTCCAATAAACTAATTGAAGGTATAGTGTTATGCAGACATTGCGATGCATCTGTTAAATACAGTGGACGTGTACAACAAATTTAAACAAGCATGTCAATCGTCATCACCCAGTCTTGAAAACGAAAGTTAAAGTAGTTCCTACAGTTCTCAAGTTTTCTTTATTTTTTTCATTTTTTTTCACTAAAATCAAGTGATTTCATCTTTTACATGTGCTGTTATTTCTTATTTGTGTTATTTAAATGAAAATACATTGTTAAAAAGGGTTCCAAGTTGAAATAATCATAGAATCCAATCAATCCATAAATAAAGCAATATATTGTGGTACGTATCGCAATACGGTTCCACTGTATTGCAATATATCGTGGTACGCTTCAAGCGTATCGTGACAGCCCTACTAGATAATTATTATCAAGACAAACCTGACAAAGTTTCAACATGCTCAAGTTTAAAATGTTGCTTCCAGAGTGTTAACAAGATTTTCCTTAAATATGGTCTAGTGACCTAGTTTTTGACATGACATGACCGGGCCGGCGGCATATTCGAACTTGGCCTAGATATCACTAAGACAAACATTCTGACAAAGTTTCAACATGCGGCTTCTAGAGTGTTAACAAGATTTTCATTAAATTTGGCCTAGTGACCTATTTTTTAACCCGACATGACCCAGTTTCGAACTTGGCCTAGATATCACTTAAAAAAAAAATCTGACATAGTTTCAACATGCTCAAGCCAGAAATGTGGTTTTCTAGAGTTTTAACAAGAGTTTTCTTAAATTTGGCCTAGTGACCTAGTTTTTAACCCGACATGACCCATATTCAAACTTGGCCTAGATATCATCAAGACAAACTATCTGACAAAGTTTCAACATGCTCAAGTTTAAAATGTGGCTGCCAGAGTGTTAACAAGATTTTCCTTCAATTTGGCCTAGTGACCTAGTTTTTAACATGTCCCAATTTCGAACTTGGCCTAGATTTGATAGAGATATATGTTCCGATAAACTTTCACTATAGTGACCTGGTTTTTGATGCAACATGACCTATATTCGAACTTGGCCTAGATATCACTAAGACAAACATTCTGACAAAGTTTCAATATGCTCAAGCTAAAAATGCGGCTTCCAGAGTGTTAACAAGATTTTCATAAAATTTGGCCTAGTGACCTAGTTTTTAACATGTCATGACCCAATTTCGAACTTGGCCTAGATTTGATAGAGATATATGTTCCGATAAACTTTCATAAAGATTGGATGCAAAATGTTGCCTCTAGAGTGTTAACAAGCAAATGTTGACGACGGACAGCGAACAACGAACGACGGACAAAAGGCGATCACAAAAACTCACCTTGGTGAGCTAAAAAGTTGCCATCTTGGGCTTTAACCCTTTCCCACGTCAACAAATCTGTAGCAGAAGACTAAAGGATAACAAGAGGGCCATGATGGCACTGGATCGCTCACCTGATTTTTTTCCCACTTTAGCCATTATAAGCCCCCCTGGCGGCCATAGTTTCCGACCAATCAACTTGGCTTGAAGGAATCTGATAGAGGATCACCTTAGGAACATTTCTACAAAATCATTTGAAAATAGGCCTGACACTTTTGGAGGAGAAGATTTTTTAAGTTTTCACTATAGCCATATAAGGCAAAATAGCCCCGTCCAAAGGCGGCCATGTTTTTCGACTAATTAACATGGCTTGAAGGAATCTGATAGTGGGTCACTTAAGGAACATTTCTACAAAATAATTTGAAAATCGGCCCAACACTTTCGGAGGAGAAGATTTTTTAAGTTTTCACTATAGCCATATAAGGCAAAATAGCCCCGCCCCCCTGGCGGCCATGTTTTTCGACCAATCAACATGGCTTGAAGATATCTGATAGTGGGTCATCCAAGGAACATTTCTACAAAATTATTTGGTAAGGTCATTGAGAGGACGCTTTCTGTAAAGTTTCATCCCAATTGACCCACTGGTTACTGAGGAGAAGAAGTTGACGCACGACGCCTGCCGGACAAAACGCGATCACAATAACTCTCCTTGAGCAAAGCTCAGGTGAGCTAAAAAAGGAATGACGTGATCTATGTGGACAGCATAATCTCTTACCTGCTAGGATACAGATATTTCTCCTTTGACAACAAATGATGAAAATAGTTAACATCCAGAACTTAACATGTTTTACTAAAAGAGACAGTTGAAAAACATATTAGAAAATGACAAATTGCTCTCTTTGAACAATTTCTGATATACATGTATTCATATTATTTTGTCAAAACCCAATGCTTTCGCTTCAGATGTGAATGCTCTAACCACTACCCACAGACCGATGGACAAACAGACAGATGTATACACAACATATTAATTATTCTCAAGTTTCATTCTGGCAATGCAGATTACGCAACAATATGTTACATGTGTGGTGTAATGATACAGTGTATGCCCAAGGTACAGAACGCGCCGGTTCAATCCCCGGCCGTGTCATACCAAATACTTTATAAATGGTAATGATGGCTTTCCCTCCTTGGCAGTCAGGGTTGTGAGCTAAGTATTAGGAATAATTGTTGAAAGTGGGGTAAAACACCATAACAAACGAACACATATATATTGAGATTAGTAATTTTGCTATGAGTGTTCTTCGCACATGAGCATACATATGTATGTTTTTGTGTGTTTTAGAGACATTTTTATAACTATTATAAACTATAATAGATAAACATTAAACATCATTAATAATTAATAACACAGTTAAGGTGTAACAGTATTCATGGAAACCCATTGAATACTCCAATAGTATAACCACATACAATACTTTTAAAAGTACCCAAGTACGCTTGGATCAAAGTGTTGAAAGTCATACTGCTTTTAATCATTTCTAAAGGTATACTGCTATCTTTGAAGTATTTAAATGCTGGTTTGATGTTATTACAACAAAAGCTATTGATTATGAGATCCTTTAAAACAAAAATCTATTTTAATGATTCATTTTGCAATTCTCATGAATTTGATCCATTAACAAGAGGCCCAAGAGGGCCAGTATCGCTCCACAGCCATAAGGCAAAAATCAAATTTCCAAACAGCCCTGCCCCCCTGGTAGCCATGTTTTTTACCAATCACCATGGCTTAAAGGAATCTTGTAGAGTGTCACCCAAGAAATGTTTCTGCAAAATTATTTGAAAATGGGCCTGACACTTTTGGAGGAGAGGATATTTTAAGTTTTCACTATAGCCATATAAGGCAAAATAGCCCCACCCCCTGGCGACCATATTTTTCAATCAATCAACATGGCTTGAAGGAATCTGATAGAGGGTCAGCCTAGGAACATTTCTACAAAATTATTTGAATATCAGCCAGACACTTTCGGAGAAGAAGATGTTTTAAGTTTTCTCTTTAGCCATATAAGGCAAAATAGCCCTGCCCTCTGGCGGGCATGTTTTTCAACCAATCAACATGGCTTGAAGAAATCTGATGAGAATTAAGTCACCTAATGAACATTTCTACAAAATTATTTGAAAATCGGCTAAACACTTTCGGAGAAGAAGATTGTTTAAGTTTTCACTATAGCTATATAAGACAAAATAGGCCCTGCCCCCTGGCGGCCATGTTTTTCAACCAATCAACATTTCTTGAAGGAATCTAATAAAGGGTCACCCAAGGAACATTTCTACAAAATTATTTGAAAATCAGCCTGACACTTTCGGAGAATAAGATTTTTTAAATTTTCACTATTTTTTTGTTTTGCTTGCCATGGAAACCAGAATTATGGATGGATAAAAAAAAAATGATGGAATTTAAGAGAGGACATTGAGAGGATGCTTCCTATGAAGTTTCAATCAAATTGGCTAAGTGGTTAGGGAGAAGAAGTTGTTTAAAGGAAAAAGTTAACGCACGTATGCACGCACACATGCACGACGGACAATACGCCATGACATAAGCTCGACTGGCTTTCTGGCAGGAGCTAAAAATCAGTTAAAGCTTGGTGTATAGATCAAAGTACGGTGAGTACCCAACATGAGCACATATTCTTATTTCTTCAAAGTAATTTATTTCAGTTATGGCTGCATAGATCTTTGTAGATTTTTAATATGTTGTTATATATTCTATAAACTTCATTTTATTTAATAAAGCATTTCTGTTACAATTAGTTTGATGTTTAAGTATGTTCTGACTGGACTATCAGCAATAACGGCCCCTGAAATGGCATTGTGTGGATTTTGTAAGTTTTCACAAATTCTATGGTCTAGAACAGAATTATAACCAAGTGCTAAATGTTTAATATTTATTTAATGCACTGAATGGAATAGATGGTAGATCCAGACATGACTGGAAAATGATTTAAAAGGTTATGCAAGTTCAGTACACAATTAATGTAAATATTGCCATTTATCGACCGCCGTCTGAACTTTCATATCGGTGGAAGAAATGCTAACTGGTTCAGCAGATGCATTTTCTTGAATGTAAACATGTTTTATGGATGCATCCGTTGAAGTCTTATCTGTAATGTTTGACAATTTATCAAATGCTTGTGAAAAGCAATCACTTAGCTGCAACACGAGGGCAGTTATTGCAATAATTGCCTTATTTTGATCTCGCGCAGACAACACAAAACTGACATTTTTATGGACGACTTGTTTGGCGAAAGTGGAACATAGTTCCGAAATAATTTACTCAATTAATAAATGTTCCTTTTCTAATGTGATTTTTTTTTGGATAGAACTTGTGATAAATGTGTTGATTGTTTACTCATTATTTTTATGTTTTTTTATTGCATACTTGGTCACATGTTGGAAATAAATAAAATAAATTGGCCTTAATTTCCATTTCTGTGTTTATCATTTAGAACATGTTCACATTAAATTCGGCGGATGACTCGAATATTTAAACAAACAATTTATTTACGAAGCTGGAAATGTCTGGGATTTTGTTACTTATTATTTGTTCTTAATAAATATTATTCATAAGTTCTATTTAACCACATTAATTGTTTATTTCTATTTAAATGATGCTGGTTTTGTGGGGGTTTTTAAAAAATATCTAGAAAAAGAAGATTTTCTCTTCTTTTTTTTTAACTTTTGAAAATAGTGCGGGAGATTTTTTTAAATTTTCTTTTCTCAAAATTGAATAAACAGGAGCGGGAAATCCGACGACCAAGAGATCAGTTTGATGTGGCCTTAACCATTTCAACTTAAGATAATAGCAGGTTATGGTAACAACTGTCATAGATGACCAAGAACATTAATTAGTGATATATCTTATATGTTTCTAGCTCTAATGAGTAAGACTACAGTAGTGCACTGGATCCTAATATTTAATACATTCAATATCACACTATGAGACATGACACAGGGGAGACAACTCCCCATAAACTCTTACAACACATAGCTTCCAAATTAAATGATCAACAGATCCAATTGGTATTAAATTGTGTCATGACTGCAATGACAGTATCCAATTTAAATTTTATACCCTCACAATTACGTGTACTCTTAATGAAGCAATTAAAGGCGTGTTTCTACGATAACAAATTTGTCAATGTATTTTTAGAATCCAGATTACTTCTGCACAACATGTTCTCAAAACGAACGGTGAATATGTATTTGCATACAAAGACTAATAATCTACAACATGTTTTCCAAATGGGGTCCAGACGATTCTTAACCTCTCCGTTTCGTAACAGGAAAAACATGGCCGTTTGGTAACCGAACCTTTTCGTTACCGGAAAAATGTTTGGTAACTGATATTGTTTGTACCCGAAAACAAAATGACTATTTCGTACCCGAAAATAAATTGGTTGTATCCTACCCGAAAATAAATCGGCCGTTTGGTAACCAAACCGTTTTGTACCCGGAAAATGTTGGCTGTTTGGTAACTACTGTTTTGTACCCGAAAACAAATTGACTGTTTCGTACCCGAAAATAAATTGGTTGTTTCGTACCCTAAAATATATCGGCTGTTTCGTACCTGAAAAATAAATTGGCTGTTTCGTACCCAAAAAATAAATTGGTGGTTTCATACCCAAAAATATTCGTACCCGAAAGTGTTTTGGGCGTTTTGTAACCTATATCTTATTGAGCTCCTAATAGTGCTCAATATAATTTGCAACAGTGCAATATCTTTGAAAGTCTAATAGGTCCTATCTTGAACAAGTTTTTTTGTTTAGACTAAGAACACCTTTGATTGTCAGTCGAAAAAGTAACATGATAAGATATGGGACGCACTCATTCCTCAAATCTGCTTAAAACATTGTAACCCTTTCGTTTCGTAACCTAAATCTTATTGAGCTCATTATACATGTGAAAGCGTTATAGGTTACACGTACGAACACATCATAAGAGATAAAACAAGAGCTGTCGGAGGACAGCACGGTCGACTATTTAACCGCTTATTTAAGTTACTAAGATAATGGACTTTAATGTAGTTGCATGCAAAACATTATCAACCATTTCTTAAAGGGTGATAATTTGCATTATATGCAGGATAAAGTTATTTAACTTGATTATTTTCATCAGTGTGATGGTTAGGAAGGGTTGTATAACGTTCCAATGGAATGCATCAAGTAGTTACTAAGATATAGACTCTTAATGTAGTTGCACGCAAACCTTTAACCATAATTTCTAAGTAAAACAAGAGCTGTCGGAGGACAGCATGCTCGACTTTTTTGTGCTTTTTATGCACTATTGGCTGTTGGTTGAAGTAATGATGGTAAAAAGATTTTTGTAAGTGTTTAAGCTATATCTCTACGCCACTATATTCTATAGTTGTTTTGTATTAGTTAGATTATTTAGGTTATCTCCCCTCTCTCATCATCCACTGTTAACCATGTGATGTTTGATATTTGAATCATAATAAAGTTACCTTAATTAGTTTATTGTGTGCCGTTCTTTACTTACTGGCATGGTAGCAGCGGTGGGATACGAACCCACGCCTCCGAGGAGACTGGTGTTTGAAAAAATTTGATTTGGTATGAATAACTTAACCAAAATTATATATCGAAGAGGGCCATAATTCTTACAGAAACCTTTACTGAATTATGCACTCTTGGCTGTTGGTGGAGGTAAAGATGGTAAAAAGCTATATCTCTGATTGTTTTGAAAAAAAGTGGGGTGTTATGAAAAATTAACCAAACATCTAAGGCGAAAAATGGCCATAATTCTTACAAAACATTGACAGAATTATGTACCCTTGTCTGTTGCTGGAGGTAATGATGGTGAAAAAGTGTAGTAGGTTTCAAAGCAATATCTGTAATGGTTTTGAAAACAAGAGGGCCATGATGGCACTATATCGCTCACCTGATTTAATAGAACTTCAATAGTTTTCAAAGTTTTTACTCTTTTTAGGCCAATACTTTTTGACAAGAAGATTTTTAAAATTTTAACAATGCACATATAAGGAAAACAGGCTCCGCCCCCTGGTGGCCATGTTTTTCAACCGATCGGAAATATTTGAACAATCTTGGTAAAGGGTGCCCCAATGTACATTTGTGCAAAATAATTGTCAAATCAGGCCAGTACCTTTGGACAAGAAGATTTTTAAAGTTTTAACAATGCATGTATAAGGAAAACAAGCTCCGCGCCCTGGCGGCCATGTTTTTCAACGGATCGGAAATATTTGAACAATCTTTCTAAAGGGTGCCCCAAGGAACATTTGTGCAAAACAATTTTCAAATCGGGCCAGTTCTTTTTGACAAGAAGATTTTTAAAATTTTAACAATGCACATATAAGGAAAACAGGCTCCGCCCCCTGGTGGCCATGTTTTTCAACCGATCGGAAATATTTGAACAACCTTGGTAAAGGATGCCCCAATGTACATTTGTGCAAAATAATTGTCAAATCAGGCCAGTAGCTTTGGACAAGAAGATTTTTAAAGTTTTAACAATGCACATATAAGGAAAATAAGCTCCGCCCCCTGGCGGTCATGTTTTTCAACGGATCGGAAATATTTGAACAATCTTGGTAGAGGGTACCCCAAGGAACATTTGTGCAAAATAATTTTTATATCGGGCCAGTACTTTTGGACAAGAAGATTTTTTAAGATTTGGCAATTTCCCCTTTTCTGTTGCCGCGGCAACCAAAGTTCTCGATGGAATTTAAATCTTTTAACAATTTTGAAAGAGGTTCACCAAAGGAACATTCCTGTGAAGTTTGGTTGAAATTGGTCAAGTGGTTAAGGAGGAGATGATCTAAATGTCTAAATGTTAACGACGGACGACGACGGACGACGCCGGACGGACAAAAAGTGATCAGAATAGCTCACCTTGAGCCTTTGGCTCTAGGTGATCTAAAACAAGAGGGCCATGATGGCCCTTGAATCGCTCACCTGATTTTTTATTTCTTTCTTCACTTTAGCTATATAAGCCTCGCCCCCTGGCAGCCAGTTTCCGACCAATCAACTTGGCTTGAAGGAATCTGATAGAGGGTCACCCTAGGAACATTTCTACAAAATTATTTGAAAGTCGGCCAGATACTTTTGGAGGAGAAGATTTTTTAAGTTTTCACTATAGCCATAAAATGCAAAATAGCCCTGCCTACTGGCGGCCATGTTTTTTGACCAATCAACATGGCTTGAAGGAATCTGAAAGTGGGTCATCCAAGGAACATTTCTACAAAATTATTTGAAAATCGGGCCGACACTTTTGGAGAAGAAGATTTTTTAAGTTTGCACTATAGCCATATAAGGCAAAATATTTTTGACCAATCAACATGGCTTGAAGGAATCTGATAGAGGATTACCCAAGGAACATTTCTACAAAATTATTTGAAAATCGGCCTGACACTTTTGGAGAAGAAGACTTTTTAAGTTTGCACTATAGCCATATAAGGCAAAATAGCCCCGCCCCCCCTGGCGGCCATGTTTTTTGACCAATCAACATGGCTTGAAGGAATCTGATAGAGGGTCACCCAAGGAACATTTCTACAAAATTATTTGAAAATCGGCCTTACACTTTCGGAGGAGAAGATTTTTTAAGTTTTCACTATAGCCATATAAGGCAAAATAGCCCCGCCCCCCCTGGCGGCCATGTTTTTCGACCAATCAACACGGCTTGAAGGAATCTGATAGAGGGTCATCCAAGGAACATTTCTACAAAATTATTTGAAAATCTGCCAACCAATTTGGGAGAAGAAGAATTTTGAAGTTTTTTCGGTTTCGTTGCCATGGAAACCAGAATTTTGCATGGATCCCAAAAATTTGAAGGAATTCTGGTGAGGTCAATGAGAGGATGCTTTCTGTGAAGTTTCATCCCAATTGACCCACTGGTTACTGAGGAAAAGATGTTGAAGATTTTTTAAGTTTTCACTTTGGCCATATAAGGCAAAATAGCCCCGCCCCCTGGCGGCCATGTTTTTGACCAATCAACATGGCTTGAAGGAATCTGATAGAGGATTACCCAAGGAACATTTCTACAAAATTATTTGAAAATCGGCCTGACACTTTTGGAGAAGAAGACTTTTTAAGTTTGCACTATAGCCATATAAGGCAAAATAGCCCCGCCCCCCCTGGCGGCCATGTTTTTTGACCAATCAACATGGCTTGAAGGAATCTGATAGAGGGTCACCCAAGGAACATTTCTACAAAATTATTTGAAAATCGGCCTTACACTTTCGGAGGAGAAGAATTTTGCATGGATCCCAAAAATTTGAAGGAATTCTGGTGAGGTCAATGAGAGGATGCTTTCTGTGAAGTTTCATCCAAATTGACCCACTGGTTACTGAGGAGAAGAAGTTGACGGACGACGCACGCCGGACGCCGGACAAAAGCCGATCACAATAACTCACCTTGAGCAAAGCTCAGGTGAGCTAAAAAGGGCCATAACTTGCATAAAAAGCAGGATAGAGTTATCTAACTTGATAATATACATAGGTGTGATAGTTTAGTAGGGTTGTAGAAAGTTACAATGCAATACATGTAGTATTTAAGTACTTGCATGCAAAACCTTAACCAAAGTGTGACGTGGACGCCGACGCCAGGGTGAGTAGTATAGCTCTCATATTCTTCGAATAGTCTAGCTAAAAAATGAGAATTCAGTAAATTCTTACTGTTTTTCACATATCAAATCTCATCCCCATAGGACTTTTTTTTCGGCCATTTTGCTTCTGGTTTTACTGGACTTTTTTCATAACCTGGCGATTTTTCCCCCTTAAGGGTTTTTATTTGCTTTGTGATTGTTATTGTTTCAAAAGTGCTGTCCATTACTAGGTTGTGAGTTTGAGATGTAGATTGACGTTGATCTAAATCAAGGCTTTCTAGTATATGCTTTTCAGAATGTCCTTCAATAATATTATGATTGGGTTTGTATACCTGTTTAAAAATGCTGGGCAACAGCGTTAGCCATAGGTCATTTTCACTGATCGCACAGTAATGTAAAACTTATAAATGCATTTTCCCTTGGTTACACAATTCAACTAAAACTCCTACTCAACCGTTAACATGATAAAATGACAGGATAAATACAGATTTATCCATAAATGTACGTTTTAACTCTTTCCAAAGAGCTAATTGACTAGTCAATGTTCAAGATCGGGCGACTCAATTTTTCATGTTTTAAGAGGCTTGGAATATTTTGATAACTCTATGCTGTTTTCATGTAAGACAGCTCATTACGAGCTGACTGACTCAATTCTGTGTTGTTCACAAAAACTTCCTTATTGCCATTTGCGCTGAAAGGGTTAAAACATCTAAAACCTTTTGAATTCATAAACATTTTATAAATCAAAATGATAAAATGTATGCATCTTTAGAAAATTTGATTTATTCATAGCATGGCCATGTGAATTCATCACTAAAACTCATTTCACTGAAAAGAAACTCTTTTCCCTAAAACACAAGTTAAATATGTCGGACTATGTATACACATATCTAAGAAATAAATGGTCACTAGAAAATTAAATCCCCAAGAAAAAGGATGAATGGATTTACTGATATCATGATATGTCGAGTTTAAACCCGTTTCATAACAGCTTGCATAACTGCAGTTAGCATTCTCCACTTGAACACAATTAGAAAAAGAGACATGGTAAGATGAGAAAAGAAAATTATATATTATGGCTCCCTTTGTGAACCTTTATTCACGAATGAAAAGAGTTATTTATGATTATACAATGACACTCTGAATAACCATTTCCCACCTGAAGACACAATTTGGTGTACACGTTACCGTATCAGACGACATTTGAAAGGTAAAATTGCTCATAATGAGCACTTTCTCCATTTGCTACAATATTTTCAAATCTTTTTCCTATTGAATGATTACGCTATTATTTAAAATCATTTCTAATGTTTTTGCCAAGACGATATTTTGAAGTCGTCTGCTGCAGAATAAATGAAAAGGAGAAACAGACCAAAAGAACTTTGAAAGTGTGTTGAAATCTGACAACGTATATAATTATGAAATTTGAAATGTTTTATGGTAGTGAACCCCACGTAGCGACCATAACGGGTCATGCTGTACGAACATCAGTGTACATAATGACTATATTAATGTGCACTATATGCCCGAGACCTCTCTCCGCCTCGGTGCAGGATAAGTCCCCCACCGGGTCATACAGAAAACTTTAAAACTGGTGATTATTGCTGAAGATCAGCGCTTTAAGAGTTAAGGGTAAATAGATAAATCAGATCACTTTCCAGTTTTCTTCTTTCGTTGTGTTGGCCATGTTTTTCAAATGTTGATATATGAAGATGAATATTTTCATGAAGGTGACTCCGTTTGGTAATAAATACTTCTCTATACGAAAATGTGTTGGGTTCACATTTGTCAATCCACTTTCTCAGCTAAACCAATAGACTAGATTATTTCCACATATGACAAATCAGCAGCAGACGACGTCAGGGTTTTCCCTAAGCTTTGAAACTTGAGGGTCATTGTGACCCCCATGTCATCTAAGTTGAGGGTCATCTTATAAATGTTGGGGGTCAAAATTAGAACTATATTATCAAGTGATTGATATAAAAAACATTGAACAAGAGGCCCATGAGGGCCTATGCTCATGGGCCTATGCTCTACTGGCATTGATCTGGCTTGTTTCAAAAGGAACCAATATGTCATCAATATTCAAATACCATCTAAGTTTGGTGAAGATCAGATAGTAAATGGAAGCTCTATTGTGTTCACAAGCTGTATTATAGCAATTTTGACAATTTCAAGGGCCATAATCCAGCCATGCATGGGTAGATCTGGCCATTTTTTAGAAATGAACCAAAGTTTGATTGAGATACAATAAAAAAATAAGGACTGTATCATGTTAACAAGCCCTATTATAGCAATTAAGTCAATTTCAAGGGCCATAATTCAGTCATGCATGGGGCGGATCTGGCTTGTTTTCGAAAGGAATCAAGCTCTCATGGATATCTAACTACTGTATAAGTTTGGTTGATATACAATAAAACAAGAGGGCCATGATGGCCCTGGATCGCTCACCTTAATTATACAATGTACTGTTATGCAAAACACATCAAGACAATTATTCTGAATGCAACCTCCAGTGTTAACAAGATTTTCCTTCATTTGGCCTAGTGATCTATAAATTATTTTTCCTGATATGACCCATATTCCAACATGGACTAAATATCATCAAAACAACATTCTGACAAATTTTCAAACTCCGGAGTTTGAACAATATTTTCCTTTATTTACCTTGTTTCTGACCCCCATATGACCCATATTCGAACTTGAACTAGATATCATTTAGACAAACATTCTGACCAAATTTCAAGATGCTTAAGATTTTCCTTCAGTTTGGCCTAGTGACCTAGTTTTTGACCCAGCATGACCCATATTCGAACTTGGCCTAAATATCATTCAGCTAAACATTCTGACCAAATTTCAAGCTGCTGTAGCAAAACATGCGGCTTCTACAGAGTTAACAAGATTTTCCTTCAATTTGGGCTTGTGACCTAGTTTCTGACCCAATATGACCCATATTTAAACTTGACTTACATATCATCAAGACAAACATTCTGATAAAGTTTCAACATGCTCAAGTTGAAAATGTGGCCTCTGGAGTGTTAACAAGATTACCCTTCAATTTGGCCTAGTGACCTAGTTTATGACCCGGCATGACCCGTATTCGAACTTGACCTAGATATCATTCAGCTCAACATTCTGACTAAATTTCAAGCTGCTGAAGCAAAAAATACAGCTTCTACGGTGTAAACAAGATTTCCCTTCAATTTGGCCTAGTGACCTAGTTTTTGATCCGTATTCGAACTTGACCTAGATATCATTCAGCTCAACATTCTGACTAAATTTCAAGCTGCTGAAGCAAAAAATGCAGCTTCTACAGTGTTAACAAGATTTCCCTTCAATTTGGCCTAGTGACCTAGTTTTTGACCCGGCATGACCCATATTCGAACTTGGCCTAGATATCATTCAGCTCAACATACTGACTAAATTTCAAGCTGCTGAAGCAAAAAATGCAGCTTCTACAGTGTTAACAAGATTTCCCTTCAATTTGGCCTAGTGACCTAGTTTTTGACCCGGCATGACCCATATTCGAACTTGACCTATATATTTTAAAGACAAACATTCTGACAAAATTTCAAACTGCTGAAGCAAAAATTGCGGCCTCTGGAGTGTTAACAAGATTTTCCTTCAATTTGACCTAGTGACCTACTTTTTGACCCGACATGACCCATGTTCGAACTTGACCTACATATCATCAAGACAAACATTCTGATAACGTTTTTGACCTCATATGGCCCAGATTCGAACTTGTCCAAGATTTGATGGAGATGAATGTTCTGATACACTTTCATGAAGATTGGATGCAAAATGTAGCCTGTAGAGTGTTAACAAGCTGAAATGTTGACGACGCACAAGGCACGACGGACGGACGCCGGACAAAATGTGATCACAATAGCTCACCTTGCACTTCATGCATAGGTGAGCTAAAAATAAAGACTGTATCGTATTAACAAGCTCTATTATAGCAATTTTGACCATTTCAAGGGCCATAATCCAGTCATGCAGGGGCAGATCTAGCTGGTTTTCGAAAGGAACCGAGCTCTCATGGATATCTAACTACTGTATAAGTTTAGTTGAGATACAATCAAAAGTGAAGACTGTATCTTGTTAACAAGCTCTTTTATAGCAATTTTGACCCTTTCAAGGGCCATAATCCAGTCATGCATGGGCGGATCTGTGGCTGGTTTTCGAAAGGAACCGAGCTCTCATGGATATCTAACTACTGTATAAGTTTGGTTGAGATACAATCAAAAGTGAAGACTGTATCGTGTTAACAAGCTCTTTTATAGCAATTTTGACCATTTCAAGGGCCATAATCCAGTCATGCATGGGCGGATCTGTGGCTGGTTTTCAAAAGGAACCGAGCTCTCATGGATATCTAACTACTGTATAAGTTTGGTTGAGATACAATCAAAAGTGAAGACTGTATCGTGTTAACAAGCTCTTTTATAGCAATTTTGACAATTTCAAGGGCCATAATCCTGTCATGCATGGGCAGATCTGGCTGGTTTTCGAAAGGAACCGAGCTCTCATGGATATCTAACTACTGTATAAGTTTGGTTGAGATACAATCAAAAGTGAAGACTGTATCGTGTTAACAAGAAATTGTTTACGGACGGACGGACAGACGCACGCACGCCGGACGAATCGCCACGACATAAGCCCTTCTGGCCTTTGGCCAGTAGAGCTAAAAACAAGTGTGTCGTTATTTGTTTTTATCATCCCTTTTATATTAAAAATGTCAATTTGTGAAAAAAAAAGTGTGTATATTACCGATAATGTTATCGATAAAGCTTAAACCAGTCATTCAGAGTTAAATATAGTCCAAATAATTTAGACTTTCGGTTTCTCATTTAATGGTCAACCGAAGTTTAAATCCATAGCATGTTTCAGACAGACTCGATTCACGTTATTATGCCGTTTATATCCTTGACAGCTATCGCAACGATAACAATTTTTTATGCAGCTTACCTCTTTACCACTTTAATCTATCAAAATTCAATTCACAACAGCGAAAAATTTGAAAATCTGTAACAAATTTGTTTGCGGTTAAATAAACTAGACAAAATCGGTAAAAGAAAATAAACGAAATATGGCCGAAACTTGTTTGAATAAGATATATAACTATTTCGTTAAATATCCATTTTGGTCTACTTTAACAACACTACCCACAATACCGTATTCGTTTATCCTCAGTTAAAATCGACCACATTGTGAGTTATTAAACGTCAGGCCTCTAAGAGGTGGATTTAAAAGAGATTAAAACACATAAAAACGTGAGTAAGACCGTTTGTGTTTACTTTATACGATAGATAAATGGTCAAATGTTGACCCATATGTGTATTTTCGTGTGACAAACATTACGTATGCCAGATTCGACCCTGGAAGCGTCAAATTTTTTCTCGCATGTTTTGGTGCAGGATTTGGACTAAGTTAAATATAGATATTTGGAAAATTGAGATCATAGAAAAATAGAATGGACTTCGATTGACCGACATTGCGTCCATAGGACGCACAGACGTTATTTTTGGGGGTCATTTGAGTTGAAAATGCGTCAATGACGCAGGATTTGTGCGTCATGGAAAACCCTGCGACGTCGAAAACTTTTATTCAAAACTATCTCTTTAAATGAAAGTTTTTATGACAATTTTTTTTTTTTGCCACCATTGTCAAACTTTGTCTGCTGCAGAGGCGTCAAAAGGCTTCTGAATGTGGGAAGGGTTAAATCATGAAATCATAAATCTACAATTCTAAGCTATTCGACAAGCAATATGTACCGCGGATCAAGTAAAGTCGCGATTAGTTTAGCGTCATATATTTTAGGACGATGGTGATATTTAACATATTTTAGACCCTTTATGCCTTGCAAATGTTTATTAATTGCAGTTGTTTAATTATGCGTCAAATGATCAGAGAATAACAGGGAAAAATAATTAATTGATTAATTGGGCTTAAACACCGTTTTCAACCATTTTGAAAATAGTCCAAAGTTAGCGATAGCAAAACATGTTCTCAACATAGCGAGGACTCTTTCCGACTTGTATACGCATGTTCACGCATTTGTAGCAGACGACTTGAGAGAAACATATTGGCAAAAGAAGAAATTTCCTATAACGAGCAATTCTCCGTTTGTCACAATGTTTATTATTCTGTTCAATTTTTATACTTATAATTTTAGAGATTTTCCATATCTTTTTCCAAGATGTATGTAAAGTTCTCTGCGGCATATTTTTTCTCTGTGAAAGGGGTATTACAAGATGTATGTGATAAAATAAAATTCAAAACAATTCGGTCTTAATTATTGATAGTCTTGGATTTAAACTAAAATTGCTTTCATTAAGCGGATGTGGACGTAATATACGTCCAAAAAATCCCAAAAAATTCGGTCTTGGTTAGTTTAAACTTATTTATTTTAAATTGATTGCGAAACAAGCTTTAAGCTTATATTAATCACTCTCGATGTCTGCTTCCTGGATACTTAACCAGTACTCGCGCCGATTGTGTGGAAAAATCCCAAAGTCAGGACCCGCTCATCACGGGACTCGAACCAGGGACCTTTGATGTGAGAGGCCGACGCTCTACCTCTGCACCACTGTCTTCCACATATCAGTCTTGGTTATTGATAGTCTTGGATAAAACTAAGTTTGTATATTTTCCCCCTAAATAAAATGAAACTTTTTAAAAGAAAAATTGTTATTTTCTCTTTTAACTTAGGCCAATAATCTTACAATACTCATATGTATATATACATGTACTTCTTTTCTAATATTTGCTACATCCAAACTAATACGTGTTTCATCGCTATAAAACAATGCAAATGTATGCAAACATCTTCAGCAAAAAGAAAATTGGTGAAGCATAGCCATATGAAGAGAATGATCATGTTATCTAGACTATATAAGCAAAATAAGGTTTGAAAATGAAACATTTCGATGAGTAGCCTCTGCCTTAAACACTAAAATGGAAAATCATTTTGTTTTTAAGAGGGAATTAACTATCCCCCTAATAAGTATTAGAAGCCCAGATAACAATAATATGGATTAATATGAATCTACGAATATATATGATTGTATGCTCATTTTGTTATTTCATTGCTGATGCAGAGTTCATCCAATCAAGATATTGCAAATTGTATTGATATCTCTTAGAAATCAGACCGCACATGTGACATACTGTTGTTAATTTGACCCCAACTATCTAGTTAATGACATCTGCGATGCCCCTTTCTCCAACAATGTATCAATAGTTTCGCAAACATGATTGAGAAGGATAAACTTTTTTGGGATATTTTTTTAGAATGAAAAAATATAGTGTGACAAATATGAAATGAGATACCATTTTAGAGGTATTTTCACCGTGTTTATTCTCAAATAGTTACTTTATCGGTTTAAGGGCTTGATTAAACAAGTTAATGTCATATTGCAAGCAATACAAAAGTTCCCTACCGGACGAGGACAGCACATTGTGTCTGGGTATTGTGCGCGACACGCCACCTTATCATGGTGAACATGTGTGCCTAGTAACTTGGGAATCCTATGATGCATTGTTGAGTTGCGGGCCGGACAAGGTACAGTCTTATCAAACAGTTCTCATTTTGACTTTTGACCTCTAAGTGTGACCTTGCCAGTTGAGGTACAGGCCTGGGTCTCGTGCATGACACGCCACCTTATGATGGTGAACATGTGTGCCTAGTAACTTGGGAATACTATGATGCATGGTTGAGATGCAGGCCGGACAAGATACAGTCCTATCAAAGAGTTCTCATTTTGACCTTGACATTTGAGGTACAGGCCAGGGTCTTGAGAGCGACACGCTTCCTCATCATAGCGGAAATCCTATGATGCATGGTTGAGATGAGGGTCAGACAAGAGATTTCTATCAAACAGTACTCATTTTGACCTTTGACCTCTTAGTGTGACTTTAACATTTGAGGTACAGGCCTGTGTCTTGTATGCAACACTCCGCCTCATTATGGTGAACATGTGTGCAAAGTTTCTTTGAAATCCTATGATGCATGGTTGAAATGTGGGCCGGACAAGGTACAGTCCTATCAAATAGTACTCATTTTAACCTTTGACATCTAAGTGTGACCTTGACATTTGAGATACAGGCCTGGGTTTTGAGCATGACCTGCCGCCTCATCATGGTGAACGTTTGTGCCAAGTTTCTTGGAAATCCTATTATGCATGGTTGAGATGCGGGCGGACAAGATAATCCTATCAAACAGTAGTCATTTTGACCTTTGATCTCTAAGTGTGACTATTTGAGGTAGAGGCCTGGGTCTCGTGCGCAACACGCTGCCTCATCATGGTGAACATTTGTGCCAAGTTTCTTTCAAATACTATGATGCATGGTTAAGATGCGGGCTGGACAAGGTTTTGTGGGACTGACAGACAGACGGACGGACGGACAGACGGAATCGACCAAACCTATAGTCCCGAAACCAGTCTTTGACCGGTAGGGCAAATAAGACATGATAAGCAGTTTCTTAGATTTTTTTTTTAACTTTGTGGATTAAGTGACAATGAGGACTAACATAATAAACATTAGTAAACAGTTATGTGGAAGTTAATCTTGATCTTCAAAATTTGACAAAGGAGACCTGATTCAGCATCTTCTAGATACAACATACCATTCATCATAACAAAAGTTTGATTTTTAATAACATGCTGCCTGCCATCCAAATTTTCAATTACAATTTTCCGTTACGAAACAGCCGATATATATGTTCGGGTACGAACAGTGTTCCCATTCACATACGTACGTACGTACGTTTTTCACGTAAAAATGTCTGAATGAACGTACAGATTTTGATACAGTGCATCAGCTCTACGTGTAACGCATGTAAAGAAAAAACTGGCAAAAAAATAAAATTTAAGCCCTAAATCTACGCAAATTCTTAAACGCCTCCGTTTTTGTCAATAAATGATGCCTTTCGCGAAAATCTACTTTCATTTCGTCAGTCATAAGGACAGGTCTAAAAGGCGTCCGTTTATCGTAGTCGTCTCGGTGCGTTTTTCACTGATCCGCGTTCCAGAATTTCTTCTCGCGTTTTAGACCCAGCGAACTTGTACACGTGACCCGAACTGTTATCCTTATCTATTCGCATTGTCTCGGTCATTATGCGGCTAACAATAGTTTACAAGGATCTGTTTGCATTGTCTTGGTCATTATACGGCTAACCATAGTTTGCGAGGTATACCAAATGCCTTATTTATATGGTAACAAGTTTATTCGTCTGCTAGAAATGGCACAAAAACAAGCGACACTTACCCGCCTCTGGAAAAGAGGACCGGAAAACGTTGAAAGTACCTCTGATGCGAATCAACCCCTAGTCACGAATTCCACATCCGCTGAAGAAGAAGCCCCTCTCGCAAAAAAAAGTCGAAAACGTTTTCAGAGCGAGTGGCTGTCGGACTTTAAATGGCTACGTTATGATGCTGAAAACAATTCCATGCACTGTATCAATTGTGAAGGTGCCGATCATAGCTTGTGTAGCAAAACTAAATCTGCTTTTGTAAAAGGTACAAAAAACTACCAGAAGTCGGCCCTGAAACGTCATGAAGCGTCTGACGAACAATGATTATTCAGTTGATTCCTTTATAATATTATCATAGACATGTCAGCATATCATTTAAAGCAAAAAAACATTTTAAATGCATTCTCATTGATGTTTCCAAGAAACATTATGTTGTACCCCCAATTTCCACAGAAAACCCCCAACTTTTAGAAATGATGGCCTACAGGGGGTACAGAAAACCCCCAGGAAAAAAAAAAGGTGGGAACACTGACGAAACAAACAATTTATTTAGGGGTACAAAACAGCCGATTAATTTTCTGGTACGAAACAGTAACAGTTACGAAACAGCCGAACGTTTTCTGGGTACGAATTGATTCGGTTACGAAGCAGCTGAAACAGCCGATTTTTATTTCGGGTAAGAAACAACCATTTTATTGAAGGGTACGAAACAGCCGAACACTTTCTGGGTACAAAACGGTTCGGTTACAAAGCAGCTATTTTTTTTCAGTTACTAAACGGACAGGTTATGAAACGACACTACTCCCAAATACATATGCTAATTGAGTCATGACTGCAATGACAGTACTCAATTTATACCCTCACGATTACGTGTACTCTTAATGAAGCAATTAAAGGCATGTTTCTACTATAACAATGTATTTTTAGAATCCAGATTACTTCTGCACATGTTCTCAAAACAAACGGTGATGCATATGTATTTGCATACAAAGACTAATAATCTACTAAAATAACATGTTTCCCAAATGACATAAGTATAGGTAAGGATGCAATAGTCAGAAATAACGAAAAGCAAACTTACGTTTACACTGGGCGCCGCCGTGTTTGTTGACATTTTTTGCAGACTTCAAACTCTTTCTAGTTTTCAGTACAGATAAAGGTGGCAGAGGACCCCTAAATTTGCAACTTTTCAGTTTGTCCGGACCAATAAATGTTATTTGAGAAATTCTCCAAAACAGCATCCATCCCAATGTCAAAACTATATCTCAATATATGGCATATAACAATTTTTCAAAATCATGTAAAATTTTAGCAACTCGACAGAACTGAACACAATTTCAAACCCTGTGTATTCTATCCCACCTACCCAAAATGAGGGCTAAAATGACACTATTTCGGCAGATTTTCTAATCATGTCCTTACTTGATGGAAACATGCAAAAGAAAATTGAAGTACACCTACTTAATAATCAAGCAATGCATAACCAGGAAATGTATGCAAAATACCATGTCATCAGTATTCTTCTAGTAGAAAAACTTATTTGAAATACCTGAATTTTCGTCACACAACAGTCTGAAATGATATTGAGATTGACCTCCCCTTGGAAAGATCTTCAACATGATATGAGCTAGCATATATACAAATGTTCGTATTTTAACTACATTTTGTATGCATCAATTGATAGAAGTCAATAAAGAAATCAACACTATATAGTTAAGAAATCAGTTCATTTTCAAGCACACCAAATATATGAAATATCGATCACATTTTAATGGCCACACCGTTCTTGTCAAAGACTGCTTCTCCTTTCTAACCAACACATTCGCACCGCTTCACGTTCACACTTCGCTCTTTGGTCCGAAAACTTTCGGCCCTTACACAGTATACCACACAACATACTTTCCAAGCAACTGGCTGCTTTTCCACATTGACTGTCAAGCAGCCCATGAAATACGAATTACTGTTGTCAAACGTCGGAAAGAATGTTGACCGAGCTGGGATTCGAACGCACAACCCCTTGATCGACAGCCCACGTCGCTACCGACTGAGCTACCGTGGCTCGGTAAAAAATAAGAAGATATAAATAATTTCATTCAATTTAACCATTATAAATCTTATATTAATTGTTACTCTTCCATTCTTCATTTTGATCAATTCTCAGCATCATGTTATTGTATTACAGTATATTTCTGGGAAGAGTAATTAGAAAAAAACAAAGGTCAGGCGCCTAGCTGGGTCGAAATTGAGACTACGCACTATTCTAGGGGAGTCCGGGGGCATGCCCACCCCCTCGGAATTTTTGTTTCGTCTATATCGCCTCAGATGACTTTTGGCGTATATTTCACAATATCTAATTGACCCTAATTAATACCAAAATGAACGGTATAAATACACGAAATACCCTTAAAACATTTGCAGAATTAGGAATTTATTTTTTCTAATATTGACTGTCACTTCAACAAAGTGAAACCTCGAAGACGAAGAGTCCACAGTTAATAGTTCGACCTATCGGTAGTTCGATGTATTAAATTTCGGACATAATGACCACGAAGAAGAATCTTATCCTCTAAAAATACATGTAGTAAGCTTTATCGAAATGAAAATGCAAGTAATCATTGTGACACTTTTATTGCGAAGAAAATGGAGTACTTACGCAGACAAAAGAGTACTCCACAACTTTATTATATATTTGTTTTATTCCTATCCAACAAACAGATGTTTTCTGAAGCATCTGCAGCAGATGACTTTTGAATCATTGTGACAAAGGGATTTTTTTAGAACAAGCAAATTCTCCTTCACCACAATCCTTTCAACGCTTTTTAGAAACTATACGTTCATTTTTGGCGAGTTTCCATACATGTACATAGACGCTTTCAAAGATGTTTGTTGCAAATATGTTGTAAGTGTGAAAGGGTTCTTTCTATACATGGCCAATATAAAATGATATGTCAATCGTATACATGTATCCTTACAAGTACAATAAAACGCGCTTACAGCATATAAAACGAGTGATTGATTGATTGGGGTTTAACGCCGTTTTTAACAATTTCTCAGTCATATCAGGGCGGCTATAGTTCACCTACTCATGTATTTCCTGGTTTTCTCACACCAGTACTCCACACAACAATCTTTCCATGCAATTAAAAACGAGTGAAAAATACGCACTGCCTTTTAAAATCAACCAAACAAACAAGTTAAGAGATGATTAATGATATTAATAATAAAGATTTGAAAATAGTCGACTGAATTGATTGATTGATTGATTGGGGTTTAACGCCGTTTTTAACAATTTCACATCACGGCGGCCAGTTAGCCTACTCATGTGTTTCCTGGTTTTCTCACACCAGTACAACATACAACAATCTTCCCAAGCAACTGGTTGCTTTTCCACATAGACTCAGCCCATTGGTGAAAGACAAATGACGCATGTCGCATTGACATTTGTCAAACGTCGGAAAGAGTGTTGGCCGAGCCGGGATTCGAACTCACAACCCCTGGATTGAAAGCCCTCGTCGCTACCGACTGAGCTAGCGGGCTCGATAGTCGACTGAAAGATGACATATTATTCGTTGGAGCTATACATGTGTTCTTTGAGCTTTAAATGAAGTCAAAGGAACCGTGTTTTAGTTCGAGAATTTGAGTCTTTCAGAAATTCTTTTTAGCCTACTATAGCGAAATAGAAGGGCCAGTCGTCGCTCCTTTCTACTTGCAAATCCATCCATCACCAAGTCATTGCTTACATTGTATGTCTCGATTACGGTGAATGTTCATCATTGTTTTTCTGTTTTTGCCACAAAGTTTTCAAGTTTATTCAATAATTAATTTAGGGATGGGAACGAATATTCGAATACTGTTTTCGAATAAGAATATTCGATTTCAGTTTACGATTTTTTTAAGATATAAACAAAAAATTACCAAACATTATGAGTAAATTTCTGACAGAGGTCGCAAGTTGGAGCTAATAATGATTAAGGGTGAAGTGATAAAGATTGTGTATGTGTCGTTTGTTGTAGGTTTATTCACGATACGTCGAGTCGATTTAATCCCTAGCTGGTCGGTAGAGCGGATCGAGGGGACCATTAGAGGGTAATTATTTGACAGGTAAATATGTATACCTGTTGCTTTAGACTCATGATTTATTGAGACGGGTATGTTTTATATATATTATACATACATGATACATTTCCCATCTTCTTTAATGTCTTTAAGATGTTTTGACCCATTGTCTTGTGTAGACATAAATAGTTCATTAATATACGATTTTCTGATGCATTTGCACCATACGACCAGTAGAAAATAGTTAATAACCGAAGTGCTTTGATTTCTTTATTTCCCTAAATGTTTTCTGCTAATTTTAGTGAATCCTTACTAGTGTAGTCGAAGAAAATGTAACAGGTCATTGTACAGTACATAATTCTTAATGATCATTCTTAATGATCGGAAATTACATGAAACGAACTCATTTTGTTATTTATTTTTTATTTATGCATAAACAATTATGATCAAGAAAATATATACATACAGAATTTCCCTAAGAATGCGAAATTTAAAACATTTGAGAAAAGTGTAACCTATGATTACCCTGCACATACGTGCACGTTGATCTTTTGCTGCATTATCGTGTTTTTTCATTCCATTAATTGTCTCTAAGTTTGGTCAGCTCTTCTGTAAACAATGTGGGAATTGGTCGAACTTCTTCTGCGCAGCGCTGAGATATCTTGCTCATGATCTGTTTGGCAACGATTATGACTAAGTGATTGTTAGATTTTTTCATCTCTTTACTTATACATAAGTTATTCGTATATTTCTAACGGTTTGAACTTAATTAAAATCAATGAAGAGACAGAACAGTTAAAAGGCACATTAAAAGATTAAGGCACATGTTTGCATTTAATTTGTTTAACAGATACCTTGACAGTTTGAACTTAATTACTTATGAGTAGAAAATAATACCTTAAGAATAGGTATGGTAGACGCTGGAGCATCTATTTGACTGGAAAACACGTTGACGTTCTTAAACTTACTGTAAGACACCTACTTCAAAGTGGACAAAAAGAGATTAGGAACTTTGTGACCGGCTAAGATAATAACGTCGATTTTGACGTCAAAACGTATGTATTTGCGACAATGATAGTGTGGTTAAAGAAATCGCCATCACGATTTGAAGTGGTATTCGGATCAAATTTCGTGCTTATATCAATTACATACATCTGCTATGACACATACTATAACTTATTGCGAATTAAAACGAAAGTTTCGCAAAAAATAGTTTAACAGTTACAAGATTATTGTTAGTTCATTTAATATTCAATCGAGAGATTTTTATCGAACAGATATATAGTTTAGGCTCCCGTTTGTCTACCATTTGCCAACATTTCAAGACTATCTATTGAGCAGATCTTAAATCACAATGTCGTTAAACGTAGATTTATATATTAATACGCATCCAGGGTAATAACATGAACACTTATATTTTCATTATCATCAATTTCAATCTTTTAAGTAATCTACCCCCTTACACATAATGGTAGGTTGTATTAATGTGCTTCGCTTTAAAGATTTAAAGTAGTTTTAGAATACATTAAACTACAATAAAATGTATTTTGATTTTCATAGTATATATTAACTGTCTTGTTTACTTCAATGTGTTACTGATTTGTATTTTTGTCACGTATTTCAGATAACTTTTTAAAGAATATCATTTCACCCTTGAAAATGAATCTGCAAGTATGAAACGTCACGAAATTATAAGTCGCTGGCGACTATATTTTTAAAAGAAATTCGTGTTTCCAATGTTTTAAGTTTGTGATTCATTAACCTCCTATTTCATTTTATTACATGCTCTTTGCGCGTATTTACTCGTCCCTGATTAGACATGTAGCAAACGTTTATAAATCACGAAAGGTCCTTTAAGCAGCCAGCGAACAAGCAGTCAATTGACTTCAACAGACATCTTGTCATACATACCAAATGGACAAAGCTTGGCGCGCGTAAGTAATTGGATGCTCCAGAAATGTAGGTAATAAGAAGACAATGTTTCTGAAATAATGTTGTAATATGTAGTTTTATGTAGTGAGTAATGTCAAAGTTTAACGTATTTATATAAATTGAAGATATGTTATATCAGAAAACTCATTTGAATAGATTTATATGTCTTAAATAGTGTTGTGATATAATACACAATTAATGATATTTTATTATTTGTTATTTCAAACTCCAAAATACTTGATATGATTCAAATTGAATTGCACCTTTGCTTGAGAGTTGCGGGAAGTACTCAGTCAAATGAAGAGAACAGTACGAGATGGACTTCAAAAAGTAAACATCTAGGTCCAAAGGTACGCACTTCCCCTTTTAAATATTGCCTTTTCTGTCTCTTGTTCATAACTTACATTATATTGTGCAATGCTTACACAAGGGGTAGATGGCTACGAGAACAATTTAAGTAGCAGTCCAGCTAAGAATCATGCAGGGGGCGATTCATCCATAGTCTAGAATCTTTATTTTTTTTTGTTAAATAGATTCAAAATGATGTAAAACTAATAAATTTGACATGTTGCGGGTCAAAATTCAATCCGTTGCCATGGTAACAGCTCTACCTTAAAAACAAGCTTATTTAGGCCCTGAAATCCTTATATTTGCATCATTTCATATTGAAAATAGATAAATTACCATAAACATTATAGAATATAAATGCTTTCCTTTTTATACTATTACATTAAATGAATTAAGAAATTATATCAAAATTTGGATGTATGCATGGGTAAGTGGTTACCATGGCAACCAATTTTCTATAATTTTTCAAAATGAAAAAAAATCAAAATATGACATTTTTAACATATCATTATATCCGATGAGCACGGGGATAGAAGCAATTTGATTGATTATAAGTTGGGAATTGGCTCTTGGCCAAAACATATCAAAAATAAAAATATGTAGCCTAGTATAGATTTTTTTTAAATGGCTTCTTATCTCGGGTGTTTTCGAAATTTTCATTCTCAACTGATTATTCTCTTTTAGCATATATACAGGCTTTATGAAGTCTTACTCAGAAACTTTTCAGAACCGAAACAATGTAAATAATGCTTTTTGTAATATATCAAAATTTGGATGTATGCATGGGTAAGTGGTTACCATGGCAACCAATTTTCTATAATTTTTCAAAATAAAAAAAAATAAAAATATGACATTTTTAACATATCATTATATCCGATGAGCACGGGGATAGAAGCAATTTGATTGATTATAAGTTGGGACTTGGCTCTTGGCCAAAACATATCAAAAATAAAAATATGTAGCCTAGTATAGATTTTTTTTAAAATGGCTTCTTATCTCGGGTGTTTTCGTAATTTTCATTCTCAACTGATTATTCTCTTTTAGCATATACAAGCTTTATGAAGTCTTACTCAGAAACTTTTCAGAACCGAAACAATGTAAATAATGCTTTTTGTTAGTTTAAGGTCCACTGGCAGAAAGATAGTCAAGCTATTGCAAAACTAAACGTTCTGTGTTGCGTCTGTCTGTCCGTCTTTGCACGCACCTGTTAACATTTTGATTATATTCGAACCACATTTCCTCAGTTATCACTGCACCAAATGCAACACAACTTCAAAGGTGACATCCTCTAAAGTGTGTTCTACTCAGTAATTAGTCCCCTACCCATCGAAGATCGGTTTCGCGACTATAGGTTTGGTCTATTCCGTCCATCCGTGAGTCCGCATGTGTAGTTGTGGGGTGCCCACCCTTATTAAGACACTTAGATAAGTAGTTTTTTTTGTTTCTTTTATAATGGGCATTTTATTTGCATATTAATGTTATTCATTCCGTAAAAGGGATGTAATTACGGAATGAATAGCATACTTGTGGGGTGCACCCCACAATAAAACATCAAAGGAAATAACCCCACAAGTACTTTCCCATGAGTTTGTCCGTCCGTCTGTCTGTCAGTCCCACCTAACCTTGTCCGGCCTGCATCTTAACCATGCATCATAGGATTTCAAAGAAACTTGGCACAAACGTTCACCATGATGAGGCGAGGCGGCGTGTCGCGCAAAAGACCCAGGCCTGTACCTCATATTTCAAGGTCACACTTAGAGGTCAAAGGTCAAAATGAGAACAAAAATAATTCAAATTTGCACAAAAAGAAAAAGTGGTTGTCATGCATGGTTACAGCTTTACCTTAAGAACAAGCTGATTTTTGGATTTTAAAACCATAAATGTGCATCATTTTGAAAGCAAATTAAAGAAATAATGAAAGACATCCTATAATATAAATACATTATTTTATAGAAAAATTGTTTTATACATCTTAAAAACTTATCAAGAGTATGATGTATGAATAGACATTTGGTTACCATGGCAACCAATTTACCATTATTTTTCACTAGGAAAAAACCCCAAAAATGTCAATATTTGATCAGTTTGTTATCTCCAATGAGCACATGGATAGAAGTGATTTGATTGATTACACTGTGCGAGTTGACCTTTGTCACAAACATATATAAAAAAAAAAAGAATGTAGCCTGGTATAGAATTTTCAAAAAATTGTCATCTTTTCTTGTGGTATTTTATCATTTTTTTCTTGCTCAAGGAAATAAATTCTAAATAGAATTATGATTGATGTGGCATAAAAATATTTAAGTTCCACAAATGGTTCTCCTATATGCCCCCTTTCAAAAGCATTAAATATTAAATCAATATCAAACTTCTTGTTGCCATTGCAACTAGAAATTCCAGGGAAAAGGGAGTACGAGACTACATAATTTTCATTTCAACAATAAGTACAATTTTAAAATCTTTCTTAAAATAAGGTTTATAAATGTTTGTAAGAAAAACACCTAATAAAAACATGTTACTAAGGAAACATGCTAACTAAAGAGTATAACAGAAGTAATTCATTGAATAATTTTGTGAAAATTAACTGTTATCGTTGATAATCTGCCTATATATTAATAAAATAAAATATTTACGTTTATTCAGTTTTCAATCACAGTGGACACTTAGATTCTACTATTGCCATAGTAACAAACAAATATTATTTATGTGATGTACATGTAAATATTGCAATCCCAAAAAATGGATATAGACTGAAATTGTTGAATTGAAAAAAAAAGGTAAATTTTGATAAAATAGTATTTCATTACATCACATATATATATCGACAGATAAATTTGTCAAACATTATGAGCCCCTGAGTGTCACATTGTCCGGGAGATTTGGAAGATTGAATTTAGAAGATTGAATAAAATTGGCATGAAATGGGAGCTTATAAGTCGGATCAATAAGAAAAGTTGTTTGTGTTCAAAGTCACTTTGACCATGACCTTTGACCGTAATCATATGTGTTCATGCCCAACCTCCCTGCTAAATTTAAGGACATTAGAGAGTTGATTGAGATTGAATGGAAAATGTGGCCACCAAAGTGTTCACAATGTCCAACAATTTGACCTAGTGTATTAGCTTTTGACCCCACATGACCCATTCTAACATTGATTAAAATGTTATGAAAAGGAATATTCTGGTAGGATTACATGATATGTGTGGCCTCTTATAGAGTTAATGTTTCATCTTAAAAATAACCAGTAACAATGACCTTGACCAAAGTGACTCTAAATGCCATAAATAGCTAGCTTTCTGTATAATGTAGCTATCTGTTAAATTTGATTACAATTTGTCAGGAAAAACTGAAGTAAGTAAGTGGAAATCAAAACGTTTCTATTTTAAGTAAGTGACCTAGACCTTGACCTGATAAGACCTAAATTACAATCCAGAGCTAGCTTTCTGAAAAAGCCATTTACATCTGAAGTTTTTTTTTTAAAAATTAGTCATACTCAACATTTGTGACCCCAATAACTAATCATTAGATAGCTTTTTAAATGAGAAATTATCTGTGATATTTGATCAAAATCAGTTAAGAGTAACTAAACTTATTGAGCTAAAACCTTTTGAAAGATCCCCAATTCTTATAAACCAGCACATGTTTTTTTTAAAATATGTGGATATATGTCAACACAAATCTTGAATAATGATGCACCTGGCATGTACAGTATATAGCTCTGTACATTATGAGATTAACCTCTAATCAGTCAAATAATCATCCCATAAGTATGGCTCAACAAAAGACAGTTATATATTTTAAATAATATTCCTGCATTCTGGTTATTTGTGTTTTAGAACATTTTCAAAATATTTGGCTAAAGAACTTTGGCTATATCAGAGCAACAGTGCACTTGTACATGATCCCTTGATGACTAACCAGTACAACTTCAAGGACAGGAACTTTGTCCTGCCAAAGAGCACTTCTACATACTGTCATAGTTGACAGGGATAGAAAGTGCCCTGTCATGAAATAATAAAATCATACATGAATATGATTTACACAAAACATAACAATATATAACAATATCTTTGTCTCACATTCTTTTCAATAAGTATAACAAGGCATGTTAGAAATTAAATTGATGCCTCTGCAGCGGTATACATGTAGTTAAACATCTGAAATCATAGCTGTATAAAAGGAATTGCTCATAATGAGCAATTACTTCTTTTTCCAATAATGCTTTCTATTCTTCCAAATCCAAGTTATATTTTGTCACAATTTTCCTTATATTTTTCAGGTTTGTGCTTCTTAACCTGTTTGAAACAAGCATACCCATATGCATCAAATCTTTTAACCATTTCCCACATATACACGCTTTTGGATGCCCGTGCAGCAGACAACTAATGAAAACAAGCAATTTCACCTTTTGTCAAAATATTTTCAATTTTTTTCAGTAATTATTTCTTCATTTATATAAATAAAGTTTTTTTCATGTTTTTGCAAAGATGTTTCAAATTCGTCTGCTGCAGATATGTTGTATATTTATTAAAACATTGCAGCAAAATAGACATTGCTCTTAATGAGATATTTCTTTTTTTGGAACAAGGTTTTTCAAATTTATTCCCAAGTTCTAATAAATTTATAAAGATTTTCCAAATCTTAGCCAACATGTTTTCAAAGTTGGTTAAATGTGGAAATAGGCTAAATTTGTCAGTGTTGATAATCTGTTAATTCAAATAGTTATTCAAATTCCTGAAGTTGAAGCAAAATGTTTATAAAAATAATCAACTGTACAGTTTTGTATACAGTTTCAAAATGCTCTTCCCTTTTTACCACGTATAACAATTTGGGAGAGAATTATATTATCCATGTAAATTCTACTGTTGCATGATGAATACATATCTAGGTAAATATACATAGACACATAATGATAAAGTGAACACTCTCCTACAATAAAGTTTCTATGTATGAATTCAAGTTCAATTAATTATTCTGAAAGTTGAATTTCTATCTTGTGAATCTGTCACTTGAGAAAGTATTAGGCTCTCATAGGTGTCCACCAATAGTGCAGGGTAACTGTCCTGTCCATGTTGTCCAATAAGGCACATCACATAGTTAATCTGAAAAATATATAATCAAATAAAAATAGATATCTAGACACACATTTATTATGATGTTTGACATGTATATATTTGTGTAATGTATAGCATATTAAATTCTGATAGTGATAGTAATTTGCTTTGAAAACATCTGAAAGAAAATATGTAATAAGTAATATCTAGATAGGATCCAAGTACTAGTTTGAACTTTTTTGATACACATGTGTATTAATTTCAGAAGTCTTCTGCTGCATGAGGTATTAGAAATTGTAAACACTAAATCAAGGTTTAAAAGATGAATTGTTGAAAAGTTATTCATACATAAGTATACTGACATATCCTAGCCATGAGTAACAATGACATCATATGAGAACTAAGCTATGTTGCATAATAATGATTAAGTTTGAACCCTTGTAACTAGTTGTTTTATTCCAATAAGAGAAATGAGTTGTGATAAAACTATTAAAAGACTGAACTATTCTCAAAACAAGCAACAGATGTATATAAGACCTCCACAATACTCAGTCTTAGCAAATACATATTTTAGTATTCAACAGATGGAGTCTAGCTGCTTTAAAAACATAACTATATGAAGAAAGTAATACACAAAAAACATGTAATTGAACAGTAAATTAACAATTTCCTGCATACAACAAATCTGCAGCAGACTACTTTGAAAAAATCCAGAAAAAAATATGAAAAATCTCTGTAAGTAAAATAGAATTTTTAAATAATGGTTTAAACATTGTTACAAGTCATTATAATGTGAATTTTATTTCCACTTTGTGGCAATATTTACAATAGTTGTCTGCTGCAAAGGTGTCAAAATGCATGAATATGTGGGAAAGTAAATACTATATTTATCAAAACAGAAATTACCTATGCTAACAGGAATTAAATAAATCTTCATGATCTTCCAGTATCTTTTGGCTGGTAACTTATTCCTCTGAGTGTTTCCCATTTCTCAGTGTATAGAGGATGAAAACACAACGGAGTCAACTTCTCTTCCTTGAAATATACTTCGAGATTTGCATGTAGACAAACCGAAAGTTACTTGAAAAAAGTCCCGAAAATGATCTGCTTCACAAGTTGTTTGTTGATTTCCACATTTTCAAAACGTTAAATTTAATGCCCGTATGTTATAAGAAATGTCTGTATTATAATCTAAAAGCCTGACCGATTTTTCTCTCTGTGTTTCTCTGTTGTAAGCCTCAAGAATCAGAATGATTGTAAGACTGCATTGAATACCGACTTTCCACATTTGACATGTTTATCACTTTACGGACCTGTCTTTAGTCTGCGTACACTGTTTTTCATATACATATCTTCACATCCTTGCTAAACTGTTTATGAAATAGCTTTAAATGATATGTACGATATAAAACTGATGAAAAGTCAAATCCAAGCTGGTAAGTTAAAATATCTTGGTTAACAGGAAGTACGTGAGATGTAAACAATTTCTTGGTTTCAGTATAGAGGTGAATAAAATATAAATATTTATTTATTTATATTGTTATCGATTCCATTTTATTGAATTAAAACCAGTCAGTTTATATCTTTAAAAGAGAAAACTGACACAGATATAGGTCATTTTGCATTAAAAAGAGACATATTAACGTTTTTCAGTCACATAACAACTGTTGTGAAGCAGGACAGAGTTATCTTTCTTGATAGTATGGCTCAAAACCCTATAAAAGAAACCAAATTTACTCAAAACCTGTACTAGGCTACATATTTTATTTTTTGATATTTTATAGAGTGTATTGTCCTCTTTATGTTGATATATATATTTCTGTCTAAGACCCGTGCTCATCGGAGATAATTGGATTTGAAGTAGGAGTATTTTACATGGGACTGTATAGGAAAATCTCACATATTCAAATTATTTCAAAGCAATATTATGAAGTAGAGATTGCAAGATGTGATAAATTAATACCAAATCACTCATAAACTTCACCATACAACTCCACACACACAATATTAACAATATCTGTGATATACCATGAATCACTTTTTTATCATTTTGCATGATTCTTAGCTGGACTGCTACTTTAAAAGTAGAACACTTTTCGATCATTCACTATTTATAATACAACTATCAATCGAACATCAGGCATCATTTATAAGAACTTGAATTATCCATTACCGATTAGAAGAAAGTTTTGCTCGTTGAATATATATAGTAAGTTTGTTTCAAGACCAATATACCTTTATTAAATTAATATACTTTTAGGGTTTTATTTTGCATTGAAGATAAAACAACTCGTAGCACAACATAGTAGAAACGTACACAACGTCATATAACGTAAAACACCGTAGCATAATACAGCTCTTAACGTAGAGCAACGTGTTACAGCATATCATAGCGTGGCATAACGCTGTACGAGGAACGTGGTAGCAACGAGGCCACAACGTAGCATAGCGCAGCACAACATGTCAGCAAACGCAACTGAACGTATCAACCGGTGGGACGCGCTATGTATACTAATATCAAAGAAGATGTGTTTGTGAAACACTGATGCCCCCGAATGGCAAATGGCAACATCTAGGTCAAAGGTCAAGGTCGCAAGTTCAAAAATGTTGGTACTGACAGAAAGGTCATGTCACAAGGAATACACATGTGAAATATGGTAGCCGTACCTGTTATGGTTCAAAAGTAGTGGTCAAGGTTAAAGTTTTTTTCTCGCAGACAGACGTGCAGACAGACAGACAGACGTGCAGACAGACAGGCAGATAGGCCAAACACTAGATGCCCCCGAATCGGTGATTCCGGGGGCATAAAAACAATAATATCATTTCTGTTGCAATTAATTTGATGTTGAGCCCATATTCCCCACAACTAACTTGACTATGATCGAGTGCTTAAAATCTTCAACTGTAGATCACTGATGTTGGTTCGAGCTTCATTTCAGGTTTTAAACTTAAATTCTGGTCTATACATGATTTATGATGTCTGTCTGTCTGTCTTTTAAACAACTTACTGCAAATAAAGACAAGTTAGTAACTTGAAACTATAATGGATTGATTAAATGATGGTTTTCAAGTTGTAAACAGCATGATATTGGTTGTAAAGGGAGTATTGTAATATAAGAACGAGTAAATAATGAATGTGAATAAAAAGTAATAACCAAGTGGATTACATCAATAATAAATATAGTGTTATAGTTTTAGTGTTAATTAATCAGTTAAACGTTTAGTGTAATAAGTGTTAAACTTTAAATGTATTTTTACAATAACATCCAATTAGTTCTACTGTCCGATTCCAAAGAAAAGGAAATAAATAGGATGATTGTAACAATCTCCTTTGAGCAGTGTGGAAAAGGGGAATTTAACAGATTGGTGGTTATACTAAGTACATGTATATAATCAATTAAATATTATGGCAAGCGCAAGCTTTATAGAATAAACTTAATTTGTTATTTTAACATAACAACAGAAAGGGAAGTAACTATTACCACACACTGGAAAGGTGACGTTACGGATTAGGCGGGTTGTCACCCATGACATGTATCGTGACGATGTATTAACCATGGACTCTCGACGTCATCATTCGGAACACTGCACTCGAAAAGTGATCTACACATGATAACATTTTCAGCACCGAATTCCTAAAGTAGACTCTTCCATGTTCAGAATCGGGCGACACCATTATTCATGTTATACGAGTTAAGGAATGTTTAACTAATATATAAACAATACCGATTTCAGGTGAGACAGCTCGTTACGATTTGTTTGTTTGTTTGTTTGTTTGGAGTTTAACGCCGCTTTCAACAGCTTTGGTCATATCACGGCGGTCAGTGCACCTACCCATGTTTTCCTGGCTTTCCCACACCAGTACTTACACAACATTCTTTCGAGGCCACTGACTACTTTCTCACATAGATCAGAGGTGAGAGGCAATGGAAAACATGGCCCGTAAGAATGTCCAGCTCGTTACGAACTGACTTCCCTGAAGCCGGTATGTTTGCAGACAACGAGGGTCATCCAGTAGGTTCAAACGACGGTTCAGTCGTTCATTCTTTTGGAGTCATTGTCTTTCACCAATGCCGAGCCCCAGTATATCAGTCGGTAGCGACGCGAGCTGTCAATCCAGAGGTTGTGAGTTCGAACAACATTCTTTCCGCCGTTTGACAAAGGTCACTGCGACACGCGTCATTCGTCTGTCACCAATAGGCTAACAGTCTGTGTGGAAAAGCAGCCAATTGCTTGGAACGTATGTTATGTGGAGTACTGGTGTGATAAAGATAGGAAACACGTGAGAAGGTGATGTGGCCGTCGTGATATGAATAAAAAATTGTTAGAAAAGTCAAAAAAATCCAATCAATCGATCAAATTACCACCAATAGTATGCAGGAAGAAGGTAGGCAAGTTGCCTAGGTATAATTTTGTGTGGGAGTACTGGTACGAGAAAGCCAGGAAAAGCATGTTATGTGAACTGACCACCATGACATACCGTTAAAAACGGTGTTAATTTCAATTTATTAATATAAAAAAAAATGGCAATATTTCCTTTTAGTTACTTTCTACATTTCGCCTTTTATTTGTCAATTTTGGGGACTTACACTGCTAAGTATTTTGTTCTGGCTTTCGAACAACCCAGAATACCCCTAAAACACATTTAGTATAGCTGAACTAATGTTGTTAACGGCGTCAAACGCAGCTATATACAGCAAACGCCGAGTCTTACTAGGACCTTCGATTTTGGTCTGTTTATACTGAATCACTAGATGAAACTTCTGATGAAAGGCAGGAAGTGTAGTCACAACAGACTTAACAGACAAGTAACAAGACGAATTTATGTATAAGAAGGGTTGTTTACAGGCTTGTTGCGTGCTCATGTTTTGGATAGGGGCGTTTCGCGCCTATCCCATACTCAGGCTGCTTTCTAAAAGTCCGATTACGGCTGCAACCACAGTCCACTCAAATTGGATTCCTACGCCAAAATCGAGTTTTGATTGGTTATAATTTGCATTTTCAACGATTTCATTGGTTCGACCGAATCACGAAAAACTCTCCGCTTGCATCAATTAATGAGACAAAATAGTTCCAACGCGTGAAACACACTCTGAACTATGATTGACTTCAATGTCAGTGGTGTTAGGTAACGTCGATCGTGATGTGACCCCATTAGTTTACAACAGTCGATTTATATAGAGAAATGTGCAAATCACTGTAAATACAATTATTGAAAGGAGTTGAAACCAATGTGACAAAAGAAGAAATTGCCTACGATAAGAAATTTCTCCTTTTGTCACAATGTTTTCGATTGTCGTCTGCTGCACATCTGTAAGCGGAAAATGGTTACAACCTCCCCATGGAAGCGGAATCCTTTACGTGATACTATAACAGTTCTAATATTGAAAATATTGTTGAAAATGGAGCTATTGCTGATAATGAGCAATTCCTCCTTTTCACACAATGCTTTCAAACACGTTTCAAATTAATTATTTTCATATATGAACGTTTTACTATGGACATTCTTTTACTCGACACATTTTGAATAACATGCTAGAGATGAATGATAACGAGCAATGTTGCCTTACATCAAGGGGAAAAATATATAGTTGAAACCGTTGTGGAAAAAGAGGAAATGAGTCACGATAAACAATTTTGCAGCCATCTGCTGCACATGCGTAAACAAGCGACTGTAAGCGGGAAAGGGTTGAACCGTTTCCGTTATAGCTACTTAGTTACATAGGAATGTTGAAAGTGTATTTGCAAACGGAGCAATTGCTGACAATGAGCAATGCCTCCTTTCCAAACAATGCTTTGAAACATGAATTAGTTTTTTTCTATAAACTAGATAACGAAAACATTTGTCTTCAGTTATTATTTTAACCGTTGCCCCTTTTAGACACATTTGACTCACCTTAACAGATGAATGATAATCAGCAAGCTTGTCGTTTTCCACAATGTGTTCATCACTATTCAAAATAGGAAATAGAAATTAAATCTACAAATTAAAGATAAGTTAATTTCAACATTGATTGATTGGGATTAACGCCTTTTTTAACATTTCCTCAGTAATACCACGGCGGCCAGTTCACCTACAAATGTATTTCCTGGTTTTCTCACACCAGTACTCCACACAACAATCTTCCCAAGCAACTGGCTGCTTTTCCACATAGACTTAGCCCATTGGTGAAAGACGAATGACGCATGTCGCATTGACTTTTGTCAAACGTCGGAAAGAAATTTGGCCGAAAATGTCAACATACACACGAGTTATAACCGCAAGGTCATTATTTATTTCATAATTGAGGCGCTTCTAGCGATTTTGGGACAGGATTTATAATGTATATGCATTTGCGTTAATTGAAGACTCAACGTCCGTCAACGTGTAATCTAGTCCTTGATGAATCTGTTGACAAATAAACTAGAAATGTTTTGTAAATTAACCTTGTACGACTTCTGTAATCAATACTTCATGGATTGCATGTATTGGTCAACACGTTGTTACTATATGGCAGATTTATTTCAAAGTGGTCACACTTATACCGTGTGATCAGGAGAACGGCAAAGTACTGGTACATAACTCTGGTCTGTTTATTTTAGTTATCTCCATTTTTCCTTATTTAGTTCAGCGATTGTCTCAATCAATTTCCATTGTATCCATTTCAAACTTGGTTTGTAGGTAACTTATGACCTACAGATTTGCAGTGCACCATTACATAACTTTAGCATGCTGCGTTTGGAGTGTGTATATTTTTGTCTTTCAATGTTCTCACTTATTATATGACTTTCGCATGCAACACATGCGTTACGTGAAATGCCCTTGTTCGTTAATGAGTGCTTCCCCAAGCTGTGTACTTTGTCCGGAGCGACTGACTATCTGTCCGTCTTTGTGTTCATCCATCCGTCCGTCTGTCCGTTACGGTTTGCATTAATGTGTCAAAACTTTGTTTCTGTTTCGCGGATCCATTTCAAAGTCGTCACACGTATACAATGGGATTAGGAGATCAATAAAATATTTTGAACACAAATCTGATCTCGTTGTTTAGGTGTAAACTCATTTTTTTCATTTCTTCGGTTATTGTCTCAATAGATGTCCAATGTATCAATTCAAGACTTAGTGTATAGGGAACTCTGAGCTACAGATGTGCAGTGCAAAAAAACAACATAACTCTAGCATGCTTTCGATTGTCTTTCATTTATCAGCATGATTACAATATATACATTGTGGATCTTTAGTGATTTCTGAACTGGAAATATTTTTTATGGCATCCATAATCTGCGAATAAAAAGAAACAACACGAATAAGCGTTGCTCAATTAAAAAAACCTTTGCGTTGGTACTACAAGTGGAGATAAAGATCTTCCTGTCAACCTATGGAATCTGATCTTAATAAACACACATTTCTTGAAACCTTCTTTGACTAATTGACGAAATAAAGTGCAGAACACGATCAATCTGCGTGGTGAGCGCAGGTTTCTCTGGTTCTACACTAGTCGACAAAGTCCCAACGTTGGTTTACCTTGAGAACTGTTCAAACTATAATTGATTTTGGTTATGAAATATAACTAATCAACATGAAGAAAAAAGCGACATTCGAAGCTCATGATATAAATTTCAATAACGACCCAATTGTATACTCGGGTCTACTAAATTCTCCCCCTGTGACACAGTTAAGACGGGAAATTCGCTTTTTATAATAGCATGCGTGAATTACTGCAAACATATTTGAATGACACAAAACATTATACATCATTATACATCTGCGAAAAGTGAAGTTTCTTGCGAACCTGTATGTCTGTTCAGTCTCACAGAAATCTTCACTTTCCATGTATATGTTATATAGACCTCAACGCCTCTTTTGATATAAAACCGAGAACTGTAGCCCCGAAATAACTCCAATATGCCTTTCTATGGTCCCGTTAAGGAACATCATTAACTATTTCCCACATAAAGACGCCTTCAGACGCCTCTGTAGCAGACGACCTTTGAAACCACTGTGAAAAAGGTGAAATTGCTCATTTGTCACAATGTTTTCAATCGTTATACATTAGTTTATAGAGATTTTCCGTATTTTTGTCAAGGTGGTTTCAAAGCCGTCTGCTGCAAATTTGCTGTGTGTGTAAAATGATTAAGACCTTAGTTTCCTTGACACGGCACATATTGTGAGTGTGTATGAATTCGCGCAAGTTTGGAGATTTAAAGATTATTCGCGTTATCATGAAGATGCATGAAGTCGCGCAGTATGACAGCAGTTAATAAATCAAGGGAGACAACTGTTAAACTATTTTGGATATTTGAGCCTTTATTAAGGCGGTAAGCTCCCTTTTTCGTTCTCCAATTTTTATGTACAATTAATTACTCTCTGGTTATGTAAGTTACTGTAAGTATTAGTTCAAAGTATACCAAATACATCCGCGGACATGCTGACTGATCTACAGTGTGAAGAACACTAATCTGTCTTGCGATTTTCGGTCTTAATGCATTTGCTTATTGAAAAAATATCTTTACAATATCCCGTTACGGATGTATTCGAGTGGCGGGGTAGTCCAGTGCTAAACACACTGGACTGTCCGGGTTCTAGAAATGTAAATGGTGCTTTTAAGCGTCTCCCACTCAACTAGAGGAAAAGTACTGGTCCTTTCCAGGAAAAATAACCTCGCTTATATAGGTTATATACACCGGGCAGGTAAAAGAACCAAGAGTTCTTTTCGGAAATAGCAATGATATCGAACCCGGACTCCCTTGTATAAAACTTTGACTTTTCTCGCTAAATAGTTAATTTTGCACGGTGATGGTTAATAAACACAAACAAACGGATGTATTGACCAGAAAACTGAACTGTAGCGTGGTACAAAGTAAGATATGTTTAAACAGAAATATACATTCGACTCAAGGCTTGATAATTCTATTATGTGCTAATTCGAAGATATCGTTTAACTCGATCAAATTCTAGATCTGTCTTTTATAAACAATTGACATGGTATTATCACTGGCTTGTTTTTCATAAACATTTAAGTAAAATGAATAACGAAGCTAAAAATGCATAAATGCTTTGCAAATTTATCAAGGGATATCCCTTGAACAAGTCGATAACAGGAAGCAATTTATTGGTCCCTTTCAATTTCGCGTTATCGAGACTCCATTGTATGAATGAACAAACATACAGTACAGCTCAAGGGGTTTTCCCCCAAAACACCCGCTGATAAGGCAGCCCACACGGCGTTCCCGCTCACCTGTACGCAGGGTTTCCCCTACAATAACCCAGCGGTCCCGCGGGGTTTGATCATTCAAATATTAAATCCGCGAAGGGAAATCCGATAACGATTTATGACGTCACGATGATTGACAGCTGTGATAATGCAGCCCCACGGCGTTCCCGCTCATCTGTATGCGGGGTTTCCCCTACAATAAACCCCGCGGTCCCGCAGAATTTCATCATTTATCAAACGGTAGTTAATACACAACATCACACTATTGGAGAAAATTGTTTTTAAATCAAGAGGGATATCCTATTCAGTAAGCCAGACGCGACATATAACATTAGCCCATCTGTAATGCGATCAAAACAAGTGAACGTCAATTATAACTTTCAATTAATAGGTGTTAAAAACATGTCGACAATCTGAGTTGTTTGTATTATTATGTTATGGTTAATCACATATGCTGTCGGCTTTATGAAGCATTCATGTATCATAAATTCACATATCAATTCTACCACCCAGTGTCATATATGTCCTCTCCTATTAATATCGGCGAATCTTTGATTGACGGATCTGTTTTCTGGCCGATAAGTCAGACAAGAAATAAAATGACAACTGGACGCTTGTTAATGAGAATCGCAATGTTTAATTCACAATACTCGCATTTCGTGCGGTTTGAATATGGAAACTTATACCCAACATTGACTGGAAAGATGAGGAAGTTCAATTCTGTTTTGTCGTATTTATGTTTTCCCTTTCCCACTTGCAGACGATTTCTGACACCGCTACAGAAGACGATTTGGAAACATTGTGACAAAAGACGAAATTGTCTCAATAGTTTCAACCTTATTCAATAATTGTACTTTCGTTTATAAAGTTTCCATATGTTTGCCTATAAGTTTTCAAATTGATTACTGCTGATTTGTTGCATGTGGAATAGCCTTCCTCTCAGTGGCATCATACAACTTAGTTGTAAAGGATGTGCATGTAATGTAATTCAGAAAAATATCAACAATCGCATCCGCACAATAGGATCATGAACTAATCGTCTTACTACATGTATCTATGCTTACAAGCCTCACGAGAACGGTTATGACCAAACACTAACTATAAACGTAGGTTTTTTTTTATTGTAAACTCTATTTATGTTTATGGTCGGTTTTGGGCGTGACGTGAAATATGACAAAACCCGCCATGAGCAAGTTCTCCATATGTCAAATGTTTTCATCTCTATTCCATAAAAGATCTTTAAGTCTTTGATATATGTTTCTGTATTATATGTAGACGTTTTGAATGTCGTCTGCTGTTGATTTATCATATGTTGGAAAGGGGAGTTAAATAAAAAATAAAAAGATGAGCGCTTGTTAGCTGATCGTATAATGATCTTATCAAGTTAACCCCTTTCCAACAAACATCATTATTTTCAGCCCTGTCTGCATGTTCCACAATGCGCTTTCTGACCCTTAGCAGGAGAAGAGTTCAATAGTACATAGTGCTAAAGAGTGGAATTACACTTGTTTTTCCCTCCTCTGGTCTTTTCTTAGAATAACCTTCTTTGTCATATGTTCGAGCCGAGCCCCGGTAGCTCAGTCGGTAGCAACGCGGGCTGTCAATCTAGGGGTTGTGAGTTCGAATCCCGGCTCGGCCAACTTTCTTTCCGACGATTGACAAAAGTCATTGTGACATGCTGCGTCATTCGTCTTCCACCCAATGGGCTAAGTCTATGTGGAAAAGCAGCCAGTTGCTGAGTAGGAAATGCATGAGTAGGTGAACTGGCCGCCGTGATATAACTGAGAAATTGTTGAAAACGGCGTTAAACTCCAATCAATCAAAAATTGTCATATGATCGTCTTATCCCTCGTTTATGCAGCTCACGATGGTGTCTTTCCAAACAGATGTTTTACCTGCAGCGGGGTAAAAGGCTTTGACATAGCTTCTGATGATATTTTTCCTTACCGAGTCTAGTTCCTCCTTAATATTCACCCCGCCTACGAACCAACTATTCCTCCATCTTATATTTACTGGACTGAATAAGTCCGAGAAAAACTGTCGTGTTAAGGTTAGTCCAACATTCCCTATGCCGATGGAATCATCCCTTAGCTTCCGAAGTCACATTCTGTTTTGTATAAGCTTTATTAATAGGTTGTAAACAGTTAAGTAGCTAGGACCATGATATGACCATAATACAGGACAATGATCTTTACATTGAAAATGAAATGTAAATATAGTTCAGAACGGCAGATATTTTAAAAATCATTTATTTTAAGTCACTCTTTTACACGATGTTTAATGATGCACAGTTAATAAACATGCGCTTGTTTTTCAAGAATTATCTTTATACATATTATATTGTCACGCTGATTAACCAACCAGCTTTTGAGATATAGAATAGGAGTAATTAACTGTAAACCATTATCTTTAATACGGATTAAGATAAAATGGCTGTTTATTACAAAACATGTCAACCCTTTACCCAGACTTTCTGTAGATGACTTTCAACTGTATTTCAGTTAGATCATGGTATTGTATTGTTAAGTTACCAATACTAACGATTTTATTTACCGACACGATGAAATATTTGTTTCCGCATCTATTAACGCGTAGGATGGAAGCCATTTATACTATTTTTAAAGTGTTTGGTATGCCGGGAAACTATTGTGCCCTTTTACCACATACAGACGCTGTCGGATGACTTATGAAAACGTTGTGACAAAATATAAAATTTCTCATGTTAGCACCATGTTTTCAACTTTATTCAATATTGATTCATTCATTGGGGCTTAACGCGGTTTTCAACTATTGTTCAGTATATAACGGGTGCCAGTTCACATACTTAAGCTACCAGTTCGACTTACAACATACTTCCAAAGTAGCTGGCTGCTTATCAACATTGACTGTTAGCCCATTGGTGAAACACGAGTGACGCTTGTCGTCAAACTTCGAAAATGTTGGCGGAGCTGGTATTCGAACTCACAACCATTGGATTGACAGCCTGCGTCGCTACCGACTGAAGCTTCTATGAATTTTAATATCACGAAGTTTTGCGTAGATATTTTATATGTCGTTTGCTGAATACATGTAGTATATCAAGTATACATATTCATTGAGCGGGGCGATCACGCACCGGTTTATGATGTAACTTGGATCTGTTAACGATAGTCGACGTATCAGATGGCAATTTTAAGATACACCAGATTTTTCCATGATGTTTTATTTTACTATATGCATACATCTAAACGAAGTCCACTATGCACAAGTACGAAATATAACCTATATATGAACCGTGTTAGGGGATATTGGTGCCACTTCGAACAGTAAAGTGAATGTACACCAGCAACCTGTTGCAACCTGTTATACAGTCATAAATGGCAAAAACACAACATCAACAGAAACGTTGACCCCTCATTTAACACAAAAATAACTTTGATGCTAAATCTACAATACCCAAAGTCACCAGACACTTCTAAAACATTGTTCGTCTGTGTTAACAAAATGTATTTTAGTGTGTGTATTCAGACATCTCTTTTCCAAGAACAGAAATCTTCTGCATGCCCCAACGTGGAAAGGTTTTGGCAAAACATAAGCATATTTTCGAATATTGTGACACAAGAAGAACTATCTCAATGTTAATCCTTTCGACACGAAGGCGCATCTACAACATAGGTTTTTTGAAAACACTGTGAGAAATTTCTCATTTTACTACAATGGTTTGTATTCATTTACTAAATAGTACTATCATTAAAGAGATTTCGTCGTTTCTAGTCGTCTGCTTCATATTTATTTTATGTTGATGAGGATAGTATGAGCTTGTGCATGGCCCAAGTTAAAAGTTGGCTTTTGTGAATAGATCCAGAAGAGGGACACACACTGCTCAGATATAACTTACAATATTGTTAAACAAAACTGTCAACTTTTGTAGATTCTGATAACACTGACCAGGTGGACAAGACAATCTAAACCTACACTTAAAATAGCTTGTTCCTTTTCTCATACACTCGCTCTGAACTAATGTACAGCGGTTGTTTTGTGCATGTTTCATTTGTTCTTGCCTGTGCAGGATTTAATTAATCGCATTACAGTAAGAAAAGCTTAACGCCGTTTTCAACAATATTCCGTCATATCACGGCGGCCAGTTCACATACTCATGTCTTTCCTAGCTTTCTCCGGGACATGTCCTATGTTCGAGGCTTATGATACAGGCATATATTGGTAAACGTAAATAAATATAAACCAGAAATAGGACCTATTTTTTTACTCTGATACAATTATTTTAAACATGCAGACTATTTGTATATTTGAAATCCCTACTCCGAATTAAATGCTTTCATAAAAGTTTCCGTTTATTTTTTAAAATGAGCATTTTATCATATGCTTTTAACAATGCTCAATGTTGATTAATTCGGATAAAACGTCGTTTTCAACAATTGTTCAGTCAAATTACGGCGGCCAATTCACATATCTCAACACTGCAGACAATCATGATTAAGGACACCCAACGTAATGGCATTTGCTAAATATATATATAGAGATCAGCACGCACATTCATGCATAGTGGTTTGGATCTACACTTCACTGCCTACGCTAAAAACAAATTTGTATAGAACTTTGATCGTATATACTTTATGTTGTCGTTTTTCATTGTTCTTATATCTTTTGTGTTATTTAGGGGATATAGATAAATTTCTTTTACATATTTCTATTGAAAATAGCAAAACACACGTCTTAAGCCGAATCTTATAAAATGTATGTATATATATGTATATAATTAGCTTGCAATAATAACGATGTTATTTAAATGACGAAGTCACTGTCTATCAATCAGCCTGACAACCAACACGAAATACATAACAAGTTTTTCATCTGTCACGTGCTTTATAAAGTGTTAACTCTTTTACTCGCAAACAGTAATGTTTGTATTGAAAAGAAATTTGTTTTGAGATTCATTTGTCTTCAATGTAGTGTCGTATAAAAAGTGATTTTTGTTGATTTGATTACATAGAGGATATTTGTTTGTTTCAGTGAAAGATCGATTTTTATTTCATCGAGTGAAGAAAAAAAAAATATTATCACGAGTGGCTTTGCCACGAGTGAGAATTGTAATTTTTTTTTCTTCACGAGATGAAATAAAATCGATCTTTCACTGAAACTAACAAATTTTCTTTTTATTTTAGGCCATAAAAGGTCTTTTTAACATTTTTTTTGTATATTTTTTCCCGTACAGTGCCTCCAGATTTTCCCTGTTGTGAGCCCCACAGTTTTAACACAGTTTGTATTACTACCTGGAAAAAATAGTCCAGTATTTTCTGTGGAGATTAACGTGAAAATAATTTGAAGACATTGCAAAAAGTTATCATTTTAATTTACATTTTATTATTTAGAGGCATATTATCTAATAAAATATAAGTAAACTCCATAATTAAAAAAAAAAAAATCATGAAAGAAAAATAGTTCCGGCAAAAAATGGTAATTTCACTGTTTGAAAAGTGGTAATTTCACTGTTTGAAAATGGTAATTTCACTGTTTGAAAAAGTGGATTACCAGTTTCTATTTCACTGAGATATCTCTTTAATCCATCGATAGGCATAACATAAAATAAACCAACTCAACACTGCTTTAAACTACATACGGTCACTTTGAGAGAGAAGTAACCGAACCGTCACGAGAAAACCAACAGTGTAGATCCTGCGTAAAGTATCGACCCGGATAGCCTAAGCATGACGTGCAGGCTAACCCGGACAGACACTTCTCGCCTCCTGTGGATGATTTTCTGTTTTCAGGAGTCATTACTCTATACCTCAATCACGCTGAGACGAAATGTGTCGGCCCGGATACGCCTGCACGGACTGCGAGGCTGATCTGGGTTGATAACGCAGAGTCCATAATGTTGGCTTTCTCGTGGAATGGCTCATTTGTATCAATTGACACAAATGTCAATATTGTCTAGTAATGCCAAGTGAAGTTAGTCAATCTTCTTCATAAGCCAAGGCTACTTCGTATATTTGCATACCCAAAATTACACTTGGCAATGGGAATGTATAGGACATATCACCCTTGGTTTGCGATGATGGAAGTCGATATTCAAATGTCTCAGTAAAACAGGCCAATGATTAGTGAATTCTTCTTACAGATCTTGGGCACGACTGGAACGGTGTGTGGAGTAAGGGCGACATTAACCAGTTTTACTGGCTGGCCGTAGAAGCACTGAGCACCGGCGACTGGGGAACGTGTCCATGACAACCGACTTACGTGAACAATAATAAAGATTCAGACTACGTCTTCATAAATATAAAAGATCACTGGCATGACACATGGTGCACACACATCATGAACGCTACATTTGTGAAAGATTTTTGACCAAATAATATAAATAAATTGTATAAAATTGTGTGTCTGTTTTCATGTTCGTCACCTAGGCAACTGACCATGTGAACACAAAAAGGCCTGCGAATTGCGTCTGTAGCTGTCTGTCTGTCTGTCTGTCCCTCACAAATCGGGTTCGCTCCATTACTTTTGAACTGCTGGAAATATTTTCTAACAACTCGACACAAATGTTCACCATATTTAGACGAAGTGCCAATGGCATGTAACAGCCAGCTTTGTTCGATGTCAAAGTCGCAATTTAGAGGTCAAATGTCATATGATTTTATTGTCCACGTCCGCTACAAATCTATTGAACCACTCGAATAATTGGGAATAACTCACAACAAATATACAGCATATATTGTGACGATATTCAGAGTGCACTTTAAAACTAGCTTGGTTCAAGGTCAATGTCGCGAATAGAGGTCAAAGGTCATATGACCGTTTTTCGTCTCCGCTCCATAATTGCATCTGAAGCAGTAAACATTTGAAAACAATGTGGCAAAATTGAGAAATTGCTCATTATAAAAATAATTAGCAGGTGGAAGAAAAGAAATTCAGTCTACTCTTAACCCTTTCCACATACAACAATTCTGCAGCAGACGACTTTGAAAACATGCCCGAAAAAATTGGCAACTCTCTTTAAATGAAAGTACAATAGTTGGATAGATTAGAAAACATCGTTTTGAGCAATTTCTTCTTTTGTCGCCATGTTTTCAAAAAGTTGTTTGCTGCAGAGGCGTCAGAAAGCGTCTATATAGGGGGAGGGTTAATTATTTGCAACAAATAGATGCATCGATTTCAATTCAAATTATCAAGGTAGTGGCACTGTCGATCGTAAATACCAAATGGCTAGCTGGCGGTATATGTCTGTCTTGGTTGTAAGACACTGTCCAATGTGTATGAGTCCCGTTTTCAGTAACATGAAACATATAAATAATGCATTTATACGTTTATGGTAACATGAATAAATTGTGGAAAGAGTGTGTGTGGTGGTATTTTTTTTTTTGGGGGGGGGGGGGGGGGGGTATGGGGGGATGGGGTGTAGGGGGGTGTCTTTATTCCACAATATTTTCAACAGATCATGCTTCAAATCATTCAAGATCAAATACTCTATAACCAAAGATGAAAGCATTGTGGAGAACGTCGCTTATATATTTCCCTTTTCTTTTCCCCACAAACAACGAATCCAATCTGACTTAAGTACACGATCTGACCAAATGTCTGACCCTATGCGAAGCGTTAATAGGAGATGATTTTAATGAGATTGACAACGAATCATGCTCCTATCATTCAAGATCAAATACAACATTTTGGAAAGAGGGGAAAGCTCTAGATTTATGCAATTTATTTTGCCACTATAACTTAAACAGAGACATATAAATAAATGTATGTATATGTTTCTGATTTAAACAGATCATGCTCCGATCATTCAAGATCAAATGCTCTAGAGACCAAAGTTATAAGAAACGTGGGAAGAGGGAAAGTCTCTAGTTTTCTGCAATTTCCTTTTCCCACAACCGTTTCTGCACATCATGCTTCAAATCATTCACAATCAAATTAACTTAGTTATCCAGTGTTAACAGTTCGGCTAGGAAATGTGCATTTTTGCTAGGTAACTCAGTCATGATCTAGGTCGCCCTATTCCAAATCCCCTTTGCTCACTGAGCTCCTGCGACCTTTAAAGGCTGAGAATGTCTTCCTTTGTCACAATGTTTTCAACTCTATCCAATAATGTACCGTCAGTTATATATGCTTTTTTAGCCGATATTTTGTTTCTGTGAGAATCGGTCAAAAGGTACTCTATTTAGAGCGTGTTTTACAAAAGACTAAAACACAACTGACAGTGTAATGGTTTCTCCGGAGATAACAATAACAAAGAACGTAGATTAGATCTTTGTCCTGATCGACGCATCACATATATCTTAAAATTGAAGAAATCGTGCAAATATTATAAAACATCACCGATTTAGGTCAGTCACCGAAACAGGGCACTTATTCATAAGTTAGTAAAGAGACATGTATATAAATACAGAGAAATATAAATACATGTATTTAGCCTATATGTTTCAGCTCTGGTTAACAGAAAACCAGATTTCAACTGTGTATTACCTGAATGAACAATCATAGGCCAAGGGACAGGTAACCCCACACCGGGTAGAATTACATTCTCTAACACTATCGACTCATTTATACATTCATATGTGGGTGTAACGAACGACAACTCTGCGAAGGAGAATGGTAGAACTACTCGAGGTACTTTCATTTTTAACTTCCGCTTAACCTTGACCTTTTACAGACAGGAAAACCCGATCCAAACTGAATAGGACATTTCATAATACACACTTAGAAGTTAAACTATGTCGTCGAGTTTACCGTATTTTGTAGAAGGGACGGTTGTGAAAGGTTTCGGAAGGGGCAGTAAGGAGCTAGGGATACCAACCGGTAAATATTTCATTTAGAAATCGCTTGTTTATTTGTTCATAACTTGTGTTGTTGTCGACAAGGTAAAATATGTCGCCAACCCATTACCCAGATGTCTTAGATTGAGGGGCATTTAATATAAGCTTAAATACTTATTTGAACCTCTAACCCTATGTTGTGGGTACTCAAAAGAATATCCTCAATAAGAGGATTGTTTAGAGTACCCACAACATGGAGTGTGATATTGTGGGAAAAGAGCTGTAAACCAATCCTTATCTGGGGTATCACTAAACAGAGTCTGGTAGAGTCCGGTAGAGTCTGGTAGAGTCTGGTCGTCAAATATCCCACTATATCACTGTTTTGTTGTGTTTTTGTATTGAATGAATAAAATAAAGTGCTATTGTATCATATAAATAAAAAAATAAAAGGTATTTGCCTATTTTAGTTCATTTTCGAGTGAATATAGAAATATTATATGCGTGAACACGGACACTGGTAGAGTCTGGTCATTATTAAGCAATAAATACAACGTTTTATACGATTTTTAAGTTATAAAAAGTTTAATTTGATTTATATGTGTCATATTATATATTTATTTCTTATATTATTTCAGCTGATAATCGGGAAAATAGTGGAAGATTGAGGATTTTTAACGATAACATTGTGTTTCGTAAATCAAAATGGCTGACGTGAAATTTCTGTTTATAATGCGGCCCTATCGTACATCCTGTACGAGTAATACACTAAATTCTCTCTCTATTATGGGCCAACTAATTGATTACGTGTGATCAACAGATTAGTGTTATAATTGAGCCATAATATGGTGTCCGGATTTTGAGTTACATCACAAACACTGTGGTGTCCTCTTTTGTAATATTTGACTTTTGTCAAATTAAATGCTATATATATGTTTAGAACAATATCTAAAGCTGTTAAATTCTAAATGACAAAATAGATTTTATCTTTAAATAAAGAGAAATGTGGGTTTTAAATTGTATTGTTAGTAACACAGGACACCATATAATAAATCAATTTTATGAAGATTATGCCTAGTTAAATTTGTTTAGATCTAATTTACATTTTCACCATCTTTATTTGGAATTATTTCAATAAATAAATGGTTTATTTAGTGAAATAATTAATAGTATACAACTAGATAAAGAATGGTGTAACAGGACACAACATGATGTAACAGGACACAAACTGGTGTGTAACAGGACACAAAAAGATGTAACTGGACACTAATTGTGCACTTCATATAAGTGTGTAACAGGACACCTTAGAAAAAAATAAACAAATCATATAATAGCATAAACATTTTCAGTATAAATAATTCTCCAGTTAAATTAAAATATACTAATCATGCAAATATGTATTTATTACGTAAGCAAAGTGCTTATGGAGGTAGAATATGCTTTCCAGGACAGTCAACGTTACAAGGCAAAAGAGACAAAATTCGCGATTTTTTTTCCCCAGTCAAAAATAATAACAAGTTCTTCGTAGTGAATTAAATAGGTTCGCAAACATCTCTGGACAATTTAAATAACGAAATAGGAAGTTACTACGCATTGCGATACATTATAAGCAACCATTGATGATCGCAATTGGCTTGGTGGCGGCGTAACAAAATTTCAGAAGTCTGACTGTCATTTTCGAGCCGCCATTTTAAAACACTCTTGTCGTAAAACGTCTCTAACTGTCGTAAATTGTTGCGATGTTTAATGTCGTAAATAGAACAGCCAAAATTTAGTTTCCTCCTAGGTGATCGACGAAGCATTTATTAATTATAACAAAATAATAGGGCGTAACAAAAAAAGACACCATTTTGATAAACATATTTTGACTCTCTGTCAAATAAAAGATATCTGTCCCAGAACAACATGTTTACGACATTAACAAAGAATGTAAGTGATCACGTGATTTGAATGCAATGAAAATATGGTTATCGGTCCAGGTTTCGAGTTTTGATGCTATTTAGACGTGATGTAACTTGGTGGACACATTCGTTACGCCAATGTCTAGGATTTTATATTCAAATCAAAATCATATTTACGTCGCTCTATTAAATCTTAAAGTTATATTTACAAGTAATTTGTTAAATTATTATTTCACACATATTAGTTTCCAAACTTTAAATATAAAGAAAAACAGTTTGTTTTGGTTTTCAAAAAGTCCTCCCATGCCTTTGTCGGGAAGGACACGGCGAAAATGCTCAAGAAAAGTATTAATTAAAGGAGTTTATCAGTTCTTTCAGAAATCAATAGCATATTATTTTATAGATTTAGTAGTTTCTAACAGTTTGTGACATGCTGTTAAACTATAAAACACATAGTTCTTCAAATAAAGGAGAATAAATAATGACTCTGTGATGTAACACAAAATCCCGGACACCATATTATGGCTCAATTACCAAGATTTTAAATGTATGAAAACTACTAGATTGGAATAATGTTACGTTTTATATGTCATAAACATTAATTAAACCAAATGCTTAGAGAGCTATATACTTACTTAAAAGTAATTCATATGAAATTGCAGGATAAATTGAGTGACATCGACCAGAGTAAATTAATATTTTGTTCCTACGAAGAGTTTTCGACTTGTAAAGCCATTGACATATGTTTCCCACAAGCCACAAGAGTTCTTTGCGCGAAACATTTGAAGGATAATGCGGTAAATTTACTCAGTAAGTGTCTTCCTCAACCTGAGGTTAACCGCATTATTTGTAAACTCTTCGGTCCTAATGGTATCTTAAGTGCTCAAACTGCAACTTCATTCACAGAAATGGACCAAGAAATATCCAATACACATCCAAATTTGAAATATTTACAACGGATACTTACCAATTTGGAGAAGCATATGTTTCTCCCCAAACTCAAACATTCCTGGCTACCACAACAATGGTTTAATAATGCAAATGAGTCGTACAACCATGTTATCAAAAGGACGACAAACTGGGTAGTCCAGAAATTGCCCGACATGATAGAAAAGTTACAAGAACTTGAACAGTGTCAAACTCTTGATGTGAGAGGCGCAATGCACGACTCAGGTAAATATTGTTTGGCGACACAAGCGTCGGTGCTACACGTTTCTCATGCTACATGGACACAGTTAAGTCCTGACCAGAGATCAAGGCGATTTATGAAATTATTGAACTATAAGTCGCATCACATTTCAAACATCACATCAACAGATAAGCAACTAACATTACCCTCCATTACGAGAATTGAACGAAAACTCGGCACGCGCAAACGCCTGAAAAATTGCAAAACATACACAATTGAAAATAAAAAAACGCAGATTATATTGAAACACATTCATGTTAAAAGGACTGCATATTTTAGTTGCAAACCAACAACAATATATTTTTTATCAATCATTCGCTAATACCTGTATGTAAGTTGTACATTCGACATTTACAACAATAATTCCTCTATATCTGTCTAAAATGTTAACGCTAGGACCGGGTTTAAATTTGAGTACTGGTTATGTCACCAGGAAGCAGACATAAAGAAGCGGAAAATATAAACCATAAACAATGAATATAAATCCAAAAAAATGGAGCTCTGTGTAGGGTCTTTTTTGTTAACCTAAAATGAGATCACGTCACCAATTAGAAACGAATTGAATCAAACACACCTAAATCTTGAGGATACAAAAGAAACCGGCATACATATGTTAGAGATTCGGGTTGAGACAAATGTGTTGAGGGATAATTCCTGGTTTGTCCTTTGCGTATCACTCGATTTAATAGCGACCTGGCGGGGGAAGGGCTCTATATTGACTTATGAGTTTCGTGGGTAATGTTAGCCCCGGGTTCACATGTTGCCAATGTCTGCATACTAAACAAGCGCTGCGAGCACCCTAAACAAGCACGCTCAACAGTGGTGCAGACACGGCCGTTCAAAATCATAGAATAAACAAGAAACCGCTGAAGACGGTAAGGCTGGATTGTCGGCAATTTGACCTTGAAAATCGACAAACTAAGGTCAAGGTCAAAGTAACAATAGAAATCAATAGAACTTGTTACTGGTTACCTTCAGGCAAAGTTTCAAGTTTGCAACCCTATCTTGTGCTGAGATTTTGCTTAACCAGAAACTTTAACCATTTTGCCTAACCTAAAACTTTAACCAAAATGTTGATGGACAGACAGACAGACAGACAGACGGACAGACGGACATCGCCAATCTATAGACCGGAATTGCTTAAGCAATCCGGCCAAAAAATCAAAAAAAGGAGCTCTGTGTAGGGTCATTTACGGCCCGGGTTCAGGCGCACGGGCTCTATTTTGGTAACCTAAAATGGAAAACATAGAATAAAATTCCCAAAATGATATAATATAGATCCAAACATTAACTGTTGGACCATGAGAGAGTTCCTCCACGTGGTATGGCCTGAATACAATATTTCGCAAAATGAATTTTATGAACTATATCCGGATATATATTTATTTTTCAAGTTAAAATATTTTTGTATATTTTTAAAAAAAAAATGCAAATATGGTTTTAGTTTGATTCTATATTTTGCGGAATGTAGTAACTACACACTCTCTTTAATTTCAGATGAATTACTTTTAAGTAAGTATATAGCTCTCTAAGTATTTGGTTTAATTAACGTTAATGACATATAAGACATAAAATTATTCGAATCTAGTAGTTTTCATACATTTAAAATCTTGGTATTGTTATAATATAATTATAACTATAATCTGTTGATCACACCTAATCAATTAGTTGACGCATACTAGAGAGATAAGTTAGTGTATTACTCGTTCAGGATGTGCGATATTGCCGCATTATAAACAGAAATTTCACGTCAGCCATTTTGATTTACGAAACACATTGTTATCGTTAAAAATCCTCAATCTTCCACTATTTTCCCGATTATCAGCTGAAATAATATAAGAAATAAATATATAATATGACACATATAAATCAAATTAAACTTTTTATATCTTAAAAATCGTATAAAACCTTGTATTTATTGCTTAATAATGACCAGACTCTACCAGTGTCCGTGTTCACGCATATAATATTTCTATATTCACTCGAAAATGAAATGAAATAAGCAAATACATTTTTATTTTTATTTATATGATACAATTACACGTTATTTCATTCATTTCAATACAAAAACAGAACAAAACAGTGATATACTGGGATATTTGACGACCAGACTCTACCGGACTCTACCAGACTCTGTTTAGTGACACCGCTTATCTGGACCTTAAATTATCATTATCATATTTGTATGGCCGAGATCAACCTCAATCTTGAACATATATGTTCAGGAGAAGTAGAGGATTGATTTTTCAATTCATTGTATTCACATAAAACTTTTGCCTATGACCTTGAGTCGACAACAATGTTTTTGGTGCAGGGTACTATAGCCAGAAAGCGAAAACAACTTATCGGTCACGAAAACAACTTTTTATGACTTTAAAACCCATGTAACAATATTTTTTCATGAAATAGCACTTAAACACCACATGATAAATGGATTTATAATAAATTAAATTCATTTTTTAACATTTTTAGCTCCACTGGCTGAAAGCCAGTCGAGCTTATGTCATGGCGAATTGTCCGTCGTGCGTGCGTAAACTTTTTCCTTTAAACGACTTCTTCTCACTAACCACTTGGCCAATTTGGTTGAAACTTCATAGGAAGCATCCTCTCAATGTCCTCTCTTAAATTCCTTCAATTTTTTTTGATCCATCTATAATTCTGGTTTCCATGGCAACCAAAAGAAATATGGTGAAAACTTAAAAATCTTCTTCTCTGAAAGTGTCAGGCCGATTTTCAAATAATTTTGTAGAAATGTTCCTTGGGTGACCCTTTATTAGATTCCTTCAAGAAATGTTGATTGGTCGAAAAACATGGTCGCCAGAGGGCGGGGCTATTTTGCCTTATATGACCATAGTGAAAACTTAAAAAATCTTCTTCTCCAAAAGTGTTCAGCCGATTTTCAAATAATTTTGTAGAAATGTTCATTGGGTGACCCTCTATCAGATTCCTTCAAGCCTTGTTGATTGGTCGAAAAATATGGCCGCCAGAGGGCGGGGCTATTTTGCTCTATATGACCATAGTGAAAATTTAAAAAATCTTCTTCTCCGAAAGTGTTGAGCAGATTTTCAAATAATTTTGTAGAAATATTATTTGGGTGATTCAGATTCCTTCAAGCCATGTTGATTGGTTCAAAAATATGGCCGCCATGGGGTGGGGCTATTTTGCCTTATATGGCTATTGTGAAAACTTAAAAAATCTTCTCCTCCGAAAGTGTCAGGCCGATTTTCAAATAATTTTGCAGAAACATTCCTTGGGTGACACTCTACAAGATTCCTTTAAGCCATGGTGGTTGGTAAAAAATATGGCCACTAGGGGGCAGGGCTGTTTGGAGATTTGATTTTTGCCTTATGGCTGTGGAGCGATACTGGCCCTCTTGGGCCTCTTGTTTTGTACTTATTATCGAAAAAAATGTATTTCGGGATCGGCATAGGCTAAAACCCATATATATGCGTAGATGATACTGGTGAAACGGAAATATGTCGTCTCATTGTTGACAGGAAAAATAGAACGAATAGTTTAATATGTATTCGAAAATAAGTATAATTTACTAAATTATTCTGCAATAGCTTCAGGAAAACATTAAGACAAAATTTAAAAAAAATGTTTTCCTGACAGCCAAGTTGTTTTCGTGAGTCGATTCTATTTATTTATATGCGTTAGTCTATGTCACTCTGTTATTTTTCTACTACATGATAATAAATACAAAAACACTATTACAAACTGTTAAAATGAATTGTTATATGTTCGTGCATGTACTATTAAGTTAATAATTATGAAAAATTATTGTTTTTTGGACTTTATAGTCATATATAAAGTTGTTTTCGCTATCTAGCTATACCGTTTGGTGCATGACGTTACAGGAATGTAAGAAATGTAATAACAGGAATGCAATACAAAAGGTCAACTAACTCTATACGTATAAATATCATTAATAATAATATCTCTTGGATTGTTTTGTTATTAAATTGAAATATATGCACTATAGAATATATATGTCTGAGTTTTAGTTTAACCCTTTCCCACATATGATATAGAGGCTTTCTGACGCCTCTGCCGTAGATGGCTCGTTTTGAGCAATTTCTTCTTTTGTCACTATGTTTTCAAAAAGCTGTCTGCTGCAGAGGCGTCAGAAAGCGTCTATATGAGGGAAAGTGTTAAGTCTTTATTATTATATTTTGGTGAAAAGAGCTGTAAAACCCTCCCATACTGATCTGAATCTCTGCTTTCTTATGTATTTCAGCCAATTTTCCACAAGACGTTGTTGACAGATTACCAGAAGATATAGGGGGAGGGGTTTACTACGGCCTTGCCTCAGTTGACGATGGTCCCGTATTTAAAATGGTTATGAGCATAGGATGGAACCCATATTATAAAAACACAAAGAAATCAATGGTAAGCTCTTATTATTAAACTTAACATTTTATCCCTTTCCCTCATATAGACGCTTTCTGGTGCCTCTGCAGCAGATGACTTTTGAAAACATTGTGACAAAAGGTGAAAATTGCTCAAAAACAATCTTTTAAATAATTAAACTATCTTTTATTGAGGTTTCCCATATTTTTGCCTATATGTTTTCAAAGTCATCTGCTGCAGATTTGTTGTATAAGGAAAACTTTAAGAGAAAGAAGACTTGAAAATACTGTATCTATTCTATCTTTCCTTTAGGCACGTTACTTTCAAAACTTTCTCTGCTACAGAGTTGTCAAAAGTCATCTATTACAGCTTCTGAAGACAAGTGTGAAGGGTCAATTAACTCTTTTTCCCACATTTGAAACATCTGCAGCTAATAGTTTTAAAAGTCTGTGGCTTTTGTCACAATGTTTTCTATATTCCATAATCATACTTTCATTTATAGTCATTATACCCCCCTTCGAAGAAGAGGGGGTATATATAGGAGTCACTGTGTCGGTCGGAAGCCATATTTTGTCCTGCCTATTTCTTACAAACCACTGGGTGGAATTCAATAATATTTTCCATGAAGCTTCTATACCAAAAGGAGATGTGCATATTCTAAAGGGGTTACAATTGCATGTTATTTTACAGATTTATGGCCCTTATTTACTTATTAAGTTATGTTAATTGTAGGTCAAGGTGCTGTTTAGGGGGTATTTATCATCTTCAGTGATAGTTCTAGTTTTCGATATTACTGCCTAGATGTTTAGAAACTCATCTGCTGCAGATTTGTTGTATGTGAGAGTGGGTTAACCCTTTCCCTCATATAGACACTTTCTGACGCCTCTGCAGCAGACAGCTTTTTGAAAACTTGGTGACAAAAGAAGAAATTGCACAGAACGTGCAATTTCTCCTTTTGCCACAATGTTTTCCACTTTTTGTCATAGGTTATCCATTCAATTAAAGAGATTTTCTATTTTTTGACAAAATATGTTCAAAGTCGTCTGCTGCAGAATTGTGGTATGAGGGGAAGGGTTAACATACTGACACAATTGTTATCTTTTGACATAGAAATTCTATCTTAACCCTTTCCCTCATGAAGACTACAATTCTGCAGCAGACGACTTTGAACATATTTTGTTAAAAAATAGGAAATCGCTATAATTGAATGGATAACCTATGACTAAAAGTGGAAAACATTATGGCAAAAGGAGAAATTGCTCGTTTTGAGCAATTTCTTCTTTTGTCACTATGTTTTCAAAAAGCCGTCTGCTGCAGAGGCGTCAGAAAGCGTCTAAATGAGGGAAAGGGTTAACCTTGTTTTTCAAATTTTATCCTATTTAACCCTTTACTACATGCTACAAACCTGCTGCATACAACTTTAAAAGCAAATTAGTTAAAATATGGAAACTCTCTCTTTTTAAAAGAATAATTAACCCTTTCCCTCATTCTGCAGCAGACAACTTTGAACATATTTTGTCAAAACATAGAAAATATCTATAATTTAATGCTTGTTTTGAGCAATTTCTTCTGTTGTCACCACGTCGGAAAGTATCTTTATGAGGGAAAGGGTTACAAGAATATAATAGAAACCGTTACAAGTAACAAAGGGAGAAATTGCTCTTTTTGTCACATTAATTGCAAAAAGTTGTCTGTTGCAGAGATTTCAAAAAGTGTCTATACGTGGGAAAGGGTTAATTAATCCTTTTATCTTGTTTAGAACACTTATGGCTGCACTGGACACCATATAACCTCTATTGTGTGAAAACGGGCAATTTGCTAAAAACAAGCAATTTTAATTGCCTTTGCACACATTGTTTCCAACTCTATATCAAAACCATTCTGGTACTAAAAACCCTTTCCTACAAATTCTGCTGCAGAAATTATCCAGGCAAAAAGGTGAAAAATCTCTGTAGATGAAAGTATAACAATTGAAAAGAGTTGAAAAAACTTTGCCAAAGGAGATATATTGCTCATTTCGAACAATGCCTTCTTTTGACATTACATTTTCATAAGTGGTCTGCTACAGAGGCTTCAGTGTCTGTATGTGGAAAAAGGTTAACCCTTTCCCTCATATAGACGCTTTCTGCACCTCTGCAGCAGACAGCTTTTTGAAAACACAGTGACAAAAGAAGAAATTGCAACTTCTCCTTTTGCCTCAATGTTTTTCACTTTTAGTCATAGGTTATCCATTCAGTTTTAAAAAGATTTTCCATTTTTTTTTTTGACAAATACGTTCAAAGTCGTCTGCTGCAGAATTGTCGTATGAGGGAAAAGGGTTAAGTTTCTTTGCTTCAACTTTAGATGTATGATCATATTGTCCTTTATTATAAACCGATAGTCCTACTTATCCATATTCGTTGTAGTTACTTTGTCCTATAAATTGACCGTATGTTCTGTTTTAGCTAAAATTTAACAACTAAAAATGAGACTGCAGCAGACAACTTTGAATACATCTCTGCAGAACTATGTAAATTATCTAAATATAATTAAAAGTATTACTAATGACTTGAGTTAATAGCATTGTTGCAAAAGGAGAAAATGTTAATACGCAAATAGTGAGCATTTACTCCTTTTGCCACATTTGCCAAGCCTGGCGTGGGTTGTCAATCCAGAGGTTGTGTGTTCGAACCCCAACCCCGTCCAACATTCTTTCCGACGTTTGACAAAAGTCACTGTGACAAGCGTCATTCGTCTTTCACCAATGGGCTAACAGTCTATGTGGAAAAGCAGCCAGTTGCCTGTAGAGTATGTTGTGTGGGGTACTGGTGTGAGAAGAAAACCAGGAAATAATGAGTAGGTGAACTGGCCGCCGTGATATTACAGTAATATTGTTGAAAGTGGCGTTAAACCCCAATCAATCCTTTTGTTTTCAATTTTATTTCATAATTCTTCAACCCTTTCCCACAACAAATCTTCAGAATATGACTTAAAATAGATTTGAAAACATTGTGGCAAAAGTAGAAATTGCTCATTATAAACATTTCCCCTTTTTTTACCTAGATGTGTTTAAGAGTTGTCTGCTGGCCAAAGGCCTCAGAAAGCGTCTGCAAGTGGGAAAGAGTTCATAACGAGTTTCCATATTTGTCAATGAATGTCTTTAACCCTTTCCCTCATATAGACGCTTTCTGGTGCCTCTGCAGCAGACAGCTTTTTAAAAACATAATGACAAAAGAAAAAATTGCTCAAAACAAGCAATTTCTCCTTTTGCCACAATGTTTTCCACTTTTAGTCATAGGTTATCCGTTCAGTTATAGAGATTTTCTATTTTTTGACAATATATGTTCAAAGTCGTCTGCTGCAGAATTGTCGTAGGAGGGAAAGGGTTAAAGTTGTCAGCTTCAGACTTGGTTGCGTGTAGAAAAGGGTTAATCAAATAAGGACCTAGATATGAATTTTAACCATTTCCTTCATACAACCAATCTGCAACAGACAACTTCGAAAACATTAAGTTCAGTTGAAAAGATTGTGACAAATGGAGAAATTGCTCATCATGAGCAATTTCTCCTTTTGTCACAATGTTTTTAAAAGTTATCTGCTACGGGGGCGTCTGTGTGGGGATTCATCTGAGCTGGTTTGCCCTCTCCTCATTTACAAGTGGTTAGCATTGGGGATTAGGAAGCATGCAGTCATCCCAGTTTTGATTCCCTGCTTGTCGCAATTATTGCAAATTCCCCTTTTGCAACCGTCTCCTCTTCTAGTCTCCTTTGTCTAACCCATTCCTTTGAAAGAATCTCATCAAAATAATGGAAACTTTCTATAAATTATGACAGTATGATTAATTAAAAGTGCTGAAAATATTGTGAAAAAAGGAGAAATTGCTCAAGCATGATGCTTTTATCACAATGTTTTCAAAAGTTGTCTGCTGCAGAGGCATCAGAAAGAGTCTGTATGTGGAAAAAGTCAAACTGAAATACTATTGAATTGTTAAAACCCAATAAAATCAATTATAATAAAATATATTTTTCCTGCACTTTTGTTTAATATTGAATGAAATATATACAGTAAGATAAATGGAATACCTGTTACTGAGGCTGTAGAAGGCCATCAGGCCTAGTTGTTATCTTAACCCTTTCCCTCATATAGACACTTTCTGACGCCTCTGCAGCAGACGCCTTTTTGAAAACATAGTGACAAAAGAAGAAATTGCACAAAACGTGCAATTTCTCCTTTTGCCACAATGTTTTCCACTTTTTAGTCATAGGTTATCCATTCAATTATGGAGATTTTCTATGTTTTGACAAAAAATGTTCAAAGTCGTCTGCTGCAAAATTGTCTTATGAGAGGGAAAGGGTTTTAAACATAAATATGATTACTATTGATTCCAGGAAACGCACATCATTCATACATTCAAAGAAGATTTTTATGGCTCATCTATGAAAGTGTGTATGCTTGGTTTTGTACGGAACATGCGAGACTTTGGTTCATTGGGTACGTATAACATAATTGACCAATTTTCCTCTTACAACAAACCTGGGGCAAAAGGAGCAATGTATAATCCTTGTGCAACAATGTTTTCAATATGTGTCTAGGAAACCGCTGTGGTCGAGTGGTTAGCGTCGGGGATTTCGAAACCGGGTGTCCCGGGTTCGATCCACTACGGTCATGGTGGAGTGCCCTTGGGCACATTTTCTAGCCTAGTACTGGTTTGTTTACCCAGAGATCATGAATAAGTGAACTGTCGCCGTGATATAACTGAAATAATGTTGAAAGCGGCGTAAAACCCCAATAAATAGATAAATAATCGATATGTGTCTGCATACATGTGGGTAAGCCTTAAGGGTTGTTGTTGTTTACCCTTACACTCGGCAATATTGCCATTTGGCGAGCAAGTTTATCTGCCGTGTCCGTATAACAATGATTTACATGCATTTACACCAGTGAACTTTTGAAGATATTGCAACAAATAAATTTTGAAAACATTTCTTCATTTGCCACAATGTTTTTATCCAGTATATTTAAAATGTAACAATGTTTTTACAGAGCTTTAGATTAGTGGCATTTATTATGTTCTTAAATACGTTTTTGTCACTTAAAATTCTATGTCTTGGGTTCTCAAAAAAGTCATGTCACTGAGAAGGTTATTAGCTTGACTTTTGAAAAAAATGAGGGCTATTGTCATGACCCTGGCGGCGTCGGCGTGGTCGTCCGATTAAGGTTTTTTTGTTTAGCTCATTTTTTTTTTCTGTTTACTCCCTATCAGTCGAGCATCTGTGCTGTACGCGGTGCTCTTGTTTTTAGTACCCACAACATTGGATTTTGTTGAGTAATGAAACAGAAATGACAAGTTTACTCCCCTTTATGAAGTCCTCTGTTTTTAACACTATTCAATAATGAAACCTTCATTTATAAAAAAAGTCCAATTTGTGACATAAAGGAATTTATCCTAGAAATCATCATGAAAAAATACTGACACAGAATCATCATTTTGTAGGACACAAATGCACGATTGACCACAATATATATCTTAAACCTGACCCCGGAAAAGTCTCGATATGTGGAAAAGTGTAATGGAGCAAGAGATCATAAGTTAGGATAAATGGACCAGTAATACTGGTAATTAACCCAGGAAACACTGTGATATAAATGAACAATTGTTGAAAGCTGTTGAAAGCTGTGTAAAGCACCAAACAATCATTCAATCATTTTGTAGTGCAAGAGCCTCCCCAAGATCTTTAAAAAAATTATAAGGAAAAGCCTTGATAGTGATATATGAGCAAGTGTTATGGAGCAAGATGGATTACATTCAATGATTTTATATAAGGTAATTTGTATTCATTTACTAATTCATTATGAATATTTTCATTTCAGATGAACTTATTACAGCAATCAAAAAGGATATATCAGACTCGGAGGATGCCCTAGATAAGCCCGAAAATTTAAAGTACAAAAAAGACAATTTCTTCTCTCAATCTTCACAAGCATCGACGTCAGCTTCTATATGAAAGTGAATCTCTTAACTGTTTTTTTCTTTCTTTTTATTGTGTTAAACAGCTTATTATTTAACCCTTTCCCACCTGCAGACGCATTTTGACGCCTCTGCAGCAGAAGACTTTTGAAATGTCTATTAAAAAATATGGAAAATCTTTTTTATTGTAGGTATAATTACCGAAAAAAGTTGAAAACTTCGTGGCAAAAGGAGAAATTGCTGGTTTTGAGCAATTTCTATTTTTGTCACAATGTTTAAAAACTTTTCAAGAGTCATCTGCTGCATATGCATCAGAATGTGTCTGTAAGTGGGAACAATATTGACTTGATAGACACAATTTATATACTGCAATGATGTACAGTTGAGCTAGTACATTGGAAAATGTACATATTGGCTATATGGGACAGTGTGGATCAGAGGTCTAGATAACGAGGGGTTCAACAGCTCCTTTCCCCACAAGATCTTTCTTATGATCCAACCAAACCCTATGTTGTGGGTACTCAAAAGAATCGTCTCATTGAGACGATTCTTTTGGGTACCCACAACATAGGGTTAGCGGATAAAGTAAGGATTTTAGAACAAGCAAAAAACCCCTTATATAGGGCTCTGGTGTGGAACCAGATCTCAACTGTCTGCATTTATTTACATAGGCTTGTTGGAAGCCTCTGTTAACTTGTGTAGATTCTTACAAGACTGAGCAGATGTTCAGGCTGATCTGAACCTACATTTGTCACACAAACCAATGTTGTACTATTTCACATGGACAGGAATATATTATTATGATTTATATTTAGTCTCATCAAATTTGTGATTTGTTTAATGGTGAGATACACGTACAGAGCTCCAGATAAGGGTTGCTATCTTTATACTTCTTTTAACCCTTTAACCACCTCATATACATAATTTCAGCTCAATACATCAAAACATGTAGAACAAGAGGACCATGATGGGTCCTATATCGCTCACCTGATTTAATCAAACTTAAAAAGTTTTTATTGCTCTTTGTCTATACATATATACGGAAAACAAGCAACACCGCCTGGTGGCCATGTTTATCATCTAAAAATTAAAAGTGGCAAACTTTATTTCAATGTGGCGAAAGTGGTGGCGAAGGAAAAATTCAACCCAGAGTAGGCCCTGCACCTGTATACGCATTTTGACACATATACAGCAGATGACTTCGGAAAACATTTTCAGTTATTATAACTTCATTTATAGAGATTTTCCGTGTTTTTGCGTGGATGTTTTCAAAGTCTTCTGCTGCATATTTGTTGTATGGTGGAAAGGGTTATAAACCTTCTAGCCCTATGTTGTGGGTACTCAAAAGGAATCGCGTACGGCTGAATGAGACGATTGTTTCGAGTTCCCTCAACATAGGCTTTAGTTGAATCCTAAGATAGATACTGTTGGGGAAATTTGGGGAAATACCAGTCAACATCAATATCTAGACCTGTGGAGATAGACAACACATTTTACATTTGATGGAATTACAAGTAAATTGTATTCAAATCAATCGTTTCACAAAGGTCAGGATCAGGTCACTATTGTCAAGTATTACCTAATATGAGCCGTTTCACGTGAAAACCAACATTGTCGACTGCATAAAGTATCGACCCGGATCAGCCTAAGCATGCCACGCAGGCTAACCCGGACAGACACTTTTCTCCTCCTGTGGATTTTCTGTTTCAGGAATCATTACTCTATATCTCTACCCCGCTGAGACGGAATGTGTCGGCTTGGATTAGCCTGCGCGGACTTCGCAGGCTGATCAGGGTTGATACATTATGCAAACTCCATAATGTTGGTTTCCTAGTGGAACGGATCATATGATCTTTCATCTGCTTTGATAACTTCTAAAAAATGAAATATAAACCATCCGACCAAACAAACCAGTTACGTCTAATATAATATGGTTGTTTATTTTGATACAATAGAGTTGAAAAATGATTGAAAACAGATAAATTGTTTTGTATTGAGCAATTCTCATTTTCCAGCAATGTTTAGGGATTAATTGGGAAATGCGAGAAGAATTGTGGATTAAAAACCAGCTACTACTTCTTATTTATACCTGAATTAGTACAGTCATACTAAGCAGGATAAGGGTTGTTAAGAAATCAGAAGAATATTATGTATTATTTATTTATTTAGAAATATCACAGTATACCAGAGGTCCAGATAAAGAGGGAAATATATCTCTTTTCCACACAATATATCTCTCTTATTATCAAACCAAACCAAATGAATCGTTTCATTGAGATGATTCTTCTGAGTACTAACAACATCGGGTTTTAAGGTCTTTTAAGGATTTGGAACTTTGCTGAATGCCCCCCTTATCTAGAGCTTTGGTTTACCCTTAACCCTTTCCCTCATACGACAATTATGCAGCAAATGACTTTGAATATATTTTGCCAAAAAATAGAATATCTCTCTAATTGAATGGTTAAGCTATGACTAAAAGTGGAAAACATTGTGGCAAAAGGAGAAATTGCTCGTTTTGAGCAATTTCTTCTTATGTCACTATGTTTTCAAAAAGCTGTCTGCTGCAGAGGCATCAGAAAGCGTCTATATGAGGGAAAGGGTTAACATTGCAGAAGGACAGCTTCATTTTGTAATCAGTTTTTAGCTCGACTTTTGAAAAAAAGAGAGCTATTGTCATGACCCTGGCGTCGGCGGCGGCGTGGTCGTCCGGTTAAGGTTTTTTGTTTAGCTCCTTTTTTTTTTTTTCTCCCTATATAAGTCGAGCGTCTGTGCCGTACGCGGTGCTCTTGTTATTATTCAGCTTACTTCAGTGTGTCTATGGTATAACCTGCATTGGCAGGATGACACATTTGGATCACTCCGCGCGTCCGTCTGTCTGTTACACTTTCACTTACTGACCTATTGGCAACAGTGTCACAAGTGTTACTTCAAACACTATATTTGATATTCAGCTGGCTTAACCCTTTCCCACTTGAAGACACATTCTGACTCATTTTGCCACAAATTGTTTAACTTTATATTATAATTAAACTCTCATTTATGGGGATATTTCACATTTTTGCAAATACGTTTTCAAAGCTGTCTGCTGCAGAATTGTTGTATGAGGGAAAGGGTTAAGTGTGTTTATATTTATATTCGAGAAGAAAAAAACAGGCAGCATACTATATTGTTTTTCCTATTTACTACGTGTTGCTAGAACAAATATTAACCCTTTTCTATAAGGATAATTACAGAACATTATGTTTTTTAACTGATTGCATGCTTAAGCCAACATCAGCATAATAATGTTTTTCACCTTTATATTAACACATTTTGATTAATCTTGGGAAGACGTTTGAAAACATTGTTGAATGATGAGAAATTTCTCACAATGAGAAATGTTATCCTTTTGCTACAATGTTTTCAGCTATATATGCAAACAGGAGGAACATTGCAAACTATTGCAGTTCTATTAGTTACCTTTTCCCACATATAGACGCTTTCAGATGCCTGTGCAGCAGACGACTTTTGAAAACATTGTGACAAAAGGAGAAATAGCTCAAGATGAGCGCTTTCAGACGCCTGTGCAGCAGACGACTTTTGAAAACATTGTGACAAAAGGAGAAATAGCTCAAGATGAGCAATTTCTACTTTTGTCACAATGTTTTCAACTTTTTTCAGCAATTATACCTACTAGTATAGAGATTTTCAATATTTTCAATATTTTCATTTAGAAGTATTCAAAGTCATCTGCTGCAGATTTGTTGTATGTGGGAAAGGGTTAAATCGGCATATCAAGTACGGAATGGGTGTATGCTTATACATGTGTTAAGAGCAGGTTGCAAAAAATATAAATTTAACCCCTTTCCGAAAAAACAAATCTGCAGCAGACAACTTTGAAAACGTTTAGTCAAAGATATACAAACTATCTATAAATGAAAGAACATTTATAGAATAGATTGAAAACATTGTGGAAAAAGGAGATATATATTGCTCATTATGAGTAATTTCTCCTTTTGACGTCAATGTTTTCCAAAAATGTCTTCTGCAAAGGCATCAGAAAGCATCTGTAGGTAGGAATGGGTTTAGCGTTCCTAGAAATTTAACCTTTTTCAACAAACAATAGATCTGCAGCAGACGACTTTGAAATTATCAAGTCTAAAAAGCGTCTGTAGGTAGGAATGGGTTTAGCGTTCCTAGAAATTTAACCTTTTTCAACATACAATAGATCTGCAGCAGACGACTTTGAAATTATCAAGTCTAAAAGATAGAAAATATCGAATTGAGTTGAAATCATTGTGACAAATGGAGTAATTGTCGCTATGATTTCATAAGTCGTCTGCTTCAAAATTGTCAGAAAGCGTCTGTATGTGAGAAAGTGTAAACATTTGGATAGCAGAAGAATACTTTTAATCATTTGCCTTATAAAGCTTCTTTATGAGCAATTTCTCATTTTACCACATATTCATCTATGTATCAAATTTATAATTTCAATTTCTTCAGACATTTTATTTTTTATTTCTACCTACTTTTTCAAAGCAGATTACTAAAAACATCATAAAATTCAAAGGGTTTACCCTTTACCAAATTCAGACGCTTTCTGATGCCTCTGCAGTAGACGACTTTCGAAAACATTTAAATTTTATTTACGGAGATTTTTCACATTTTTGCCCACATATTGTCAATGTCGTTTGCTGCAGATGTGTTGTATATGGGTAAGGATTAAGAAACAATGTTTATACATGTACGTGCCTAGTCTGTGATAACTGTTATTTAGTACAGTTTAGCCATAATCAAGGAATACCAACCTTAGCTGTGCCTGTAGCTGGGGCACACTCACTAAGTATGGCAGCCACAGTCTGACCCTTGCTTTAAGCGTAAGAGTTGGTTTGAACGCTTGGGGTCGATGCAAATCTTGAACTCAAGCACGTAGGGTGGTATTGGTTTTATAAATATGTATATAAAGTGTGGGACGAATGTCATCTTTTCTGTCTGCCAAGATATAACATAAGCTTCTGAAAGTGGCATAAAACGAAAACCCAAAAAAAGCAACCATAGCATTTTCTAAAGATCTAGCCTGCATTCAGGGAATATGATCCAAGCTGACACAATATTGTCTTGTTCTTGACTTATTGACATACAGTGCAAATCTAGATCTAACTGCATGACTGCATAGATTGATTAGTAAAAACTATTGGTTGTTTATTACCTATGGTTGATATTTTTGGAGAAGGAGAACAGTTAAATTTTGAACTTACATTTAGGCTTTTGCATGGCAATTGATACAAGTTGACAAAATGTAGACCAAGCTCAGGCTGCACTTTCTGATTAAGATATAATGTTTTATTATGTATTACTTATACGTGTAAGAAGTTGATGTACATGCTAATCTGAACCTACACTGTTCTGAAATGCCAACTTGTACCTTTTCCCATGCTCAATGTTTATCATATCTACATCGTTAAATTGATATGGACCAATTCATTTTATATCATAAATTTATTGTGTGTAAATCATAAACAATTATGACTGTAATAAGTGTGCTACATGTATTGGTTTGGTAAATTATTACCCTCATGCAAAAGCATTTTGATGCACCTACAGCAGACAACCTTTGAAAACATCGTGGTAAATGGGAAATTGCTCATAACAAGCAATTTCTCTATTTGTCACTTTATCAACAATGAAACGTTCATTTAGAGCGATTTGGATATTTTTTTTTAGTTATTTTTGAGGTTGTCTGGTTAAAAAATTTGTTTGTGGGGAAGGGTTAGTGTGCTAAATGTTTTGATTTTGTAAGCTATTTTGGTCATTTTTAGCTGCTCTGGTTGAAAGCCAGTCGAGCTTATGTCATGGCGTATTGTTCTGCATTCATGCGTCAACCTTTTACTTCGAACGACTTCTCCACCCTAACCACTTGGCCAATAGGGATGAAACTTCAAAGGAGGCATCTTCTCAGTGTCCTCTCTTAATTTTTTCAAACTTTTTGGATACATGCAATTCTGGTTTCCATGGTAACCAAAAGAAAAAAATGGCGAAAACTTAAAAAATCTTCTCCTCCGAAAGTGTCAGGCCGATTTTCAAATTATTTAGTAAAAATATTCATTAGGTGACCCTCTACCAGATTCCTTCAAGCCATGTTGATTGGTAAAAAAACAGGGCTACCAGAGGGTGGGGCTGTTTGGAGAGTTAATTTTTGCGTTATAGCAGTGGAGCGATACTGGCCCTCTAGGGCCTCTTGTTTTAAATCACCTATTTCTTAAGTGTTAATATTGAATGCTCCAGAAATAGTTCAAATGGGTGAAAATGACGGGAAAAACTGCCGCCGTGATATGACAGAACATGTGATGAAAACGCTTTTAACCCCCAATATATTATTCATTGTCATAAACTGTTATTGTTGATTATTTGTTACAGAGGATATTTTATAAACAAAAGTGGTAATAAACATGATACGACTGTCATAAAAAAAGAAAGGGTTATTTTCATTTGAATTCACCAAAATATGTTTTTAGTGTGTGTAACTTTGGGTGTGGACTCTATACACTTGCAAGGAGTATTGACTGTAACCAAGGATCAAATCAAAGACTTTAATCCTTTATCCACCTGCAGATGCATTGTGACGCATCTGCAGCAAATGACTTTTGAAATCATTGTGACAAAAGTAGAAATTGCTCAAAACGAGCAATTTCTTCTTTTGCCACAATGTTTTCAACTCTTTTCAGTAATTATACCCCTTTTTTTCGAAGAAGAGGGGTATATTGCCTTGCACATGTCGGTCCATGGGTAGACCAAAGTTTGTCTGAATGATAACTCAACAATGCCTGTACATATTTTCCTCAAACTTGACTTGGGAGGTTGTGCCTGCAAGTAGATTAATTCTATTGATTTTGAGGTCATTGGGTCCAAGGCCAATGTCACAGTGACCTTGAGCATGAAAAGCTTGTCCAAGTGTTAACTCGACATTGCCTGCACCCATGGCCCTCAAACTTGACATGGAGGCTGTGTGGGACCAGAAGATGACCCCTATTGATTTTGAGGTAATTGGGTCAAACATCGCAGTGACCTTGAAATTTAAAAAAGCTTGTCTAAGTGATAACTTGAATTTGCCTGCACCCATGGCCCTCGAACTTGACAGGGAGGCTGGGTGTGACCAGTAAATGACCACTATTGATTTTGAGGCCATCGGGTCATAGGCAAAGTTCACAGTGACCATGGACGTGAAAAGCTTGTCCGAGTGATAACTCAATATTGTCTGCACCAATGGCCCTCAAACTTGACATGAAGGCTTGGGGTGACCCGTAGATGACCCCTTTTGATGTTGATGTCATCTGGTCATAGGTCAAGGTCACATTGACCTTGAACACGAAAAGCTTGTCCAAGTGATAACTAAACAATGCTTGGACCTATGGTTCTCAAACAATCATTAAACATCTCTTTTTATACCTACATTCATGGACCTTTTCTGTGTTTTTACCAAGATTTGTTCAAAGTCGTCTGCTGCAGATTTGTTGTATGTGGGAAAGGGTTAAGAATGGTAGAAGTAACTTTACAGGTATTGTATTATGTCTGATGCACTTGCATCGGGGTAAATTTACCAGCATAATTCTTACCTAGGGAATAGCTTAATTGTTAAATAAAGTTGAAAACATTGTTTTCAAAAGTCGTCTACTGCTATTGCGTCAAAATGCGTCTGCAGGTGGAAACGCGTTCATTTATGTGATAAATGTAGCTGTACATCTGACAAAATTTGCCAAATTCAAATATAACCAAAATGTAAACAAAAATCTATATGAAAACATTTCTTTCAATTTTGAATTGGTTAAAGCCATGAAACATAACTGTTTTAAGTAGCTCTGATTCTTGGAAAATGACATTCAAAGGGTGAATGGAGTTGCATATATGTATATATCCGAAGAATACATGTAAGCAGATAATAAGAAACTAATAAAGGGAAATAACTGCTATGTTCAAATGAAATATTAATAATTTTGGATAGCTCCCCTTACAACTCAACTCTAGCGCATTCGCACTGCGCAATTTTATTAATGAGATAAACCAAAGACATATAAACACATGTCTTTATATGTCTCTAGATAAACCAACATTTTGGAATGTAACTAAACACGAATTGTGAGTGTAATGGGCGCCCCTTGATATTTCCTCTTCGTTATATTTATTCTAGATGTGTCAACACAATCAGTAAATTGATTGACAAGAAATTTCCTGAAGTATTTCAATTGTTATCACAAAACAATGTTGTTGTATTTGGTCTATTGTACAAGTACTCTACATAACCTTCTTCCAATGCAACTGGCCAGCTTTCCATTACAGACTGTCCAGCCGATCGAAAGGCGTTAGTAACTATGACTTCAGTCTTCTCAATTCTTAGAAAGGATAAATGACGGGGCCATGATTCGAACTCAGACCCCACGGATCGATTACTCTCCACATCAATCCAGGGGTTGTGAGTTCGAACCCCAGCTAGGCCAACATTCTTTCCGACATTTGACAAAAGTCACTGTGACAAGCGTCAGTCGTCTTTCACCAATGGGCTAACAGTCTATGTGGAAAAGCAGCCAGTTGATTGGGAAGTATGTTGTGTGGAGTACTGGTGTGAGTAAACTAGGAAACATATGCGTAGGTGAACTGGTCGCCGTGATATGACTGAAAAATTGTTGAAAACGGCGTTAATTCCCAATCAATCAATCAATCGATCGATCAATCAATCGATCAACCAATCGATCAATCGATCGATCAACTATCCACATTAACTATGATTGCTTGACACCAAAAAGAACCAACTGTTTTTTAGGTTAGTATAGTAATGATTGATTGATTGATTGATTGATTGAATGGGGTTTACCGCCGTTTTTAACAATTTCTCAGTTATATCTAGGCGGCCAGTTCACCTACTCATGCATTTCCTGGTTTTCTCACACCAGTACTCCACACAACAATCTTCCCAAGCAACTGACTGCTTTTCCACATAGACTTAGCCCATTGATGGAAGACAAATGAC